>LPNX010985120.1:502237-648208 GCA_001517045.1 Pseudotsuga menziesii
CATTTTGGTTTACTGTCATCTGGTAGAGACTCTCCATATTATGTGCCTCTTCCTCTGCTCGGATAGGTTCGATATATCTAGGTCCTTGGTAAGGATCCAACGGTGCGATGACTCGGATCCGCGCATCCTCAAAGGTCATTTGTCTTTTCTTTAGGTCAATGACAGCTTTGCTGCCAATTTCCCAATCAATACTCAGTAGTGCTGGATATGGTCGACTGTCACCAATGATTTCTATAACCTCGAAGTCCACAAAAGTACAAACTCCGTCAATATCAACGGGCACCTGCGATAATCGACCCAATGGCGATACTCGCTGCTGATTAGCTAATCTCAGATGGATAGGTGATAGGGATAACTGAGGACTACCCATCTGTTCCCATGTCTGCTTGGTTAGAACGTTCACCTCTGATCCCAGGTCTAAGACAACCTCATCCATTTCAAATTCACCGATCTGGGCTGTGAACTTCATCTCTCTTCCTGTCCTTGCATGTCTTGTAATATTATGGACAGCGCGGTGTGCACTGTCCGAGAGAGAGGGTTGCTAACACTAATATACCATACGCTGTAGCTCACCAACAGCTTTATCGTTTCTCAGGAGTTTCAAGCAGCTGTGCAAGAAGGCTTGTATACTTCCTGTCGATTCATCTTCGTCACATCTTCCGGATGTGGTAGCCTGCTGTGCCTGCTCAGGGTTATCGCTACAAGCTGCTTGCTGCGGTACGCCCCTAGACGGCGGTACCTGCGGTCCTGCTAATGTAGGTTCATCAAAGGAAGCCTTAGCTTCGTGAAAGGTCTCCTTATTCATCTGTAGGTTGAGTGCAGTTGCTTTAGTAGGAGCTCTGCGCACCCACCCCTGACTTGCGTTCTGTCCAGTCTCCTGCGATGTGCCACTGGTGGAAGCACCGCTCCGAGTCACAATGTTAATTGCTGGTTTTGGTTCCTTAGGTTCAGCAGCAATAAGCTGGATGTTCTAGTGTGCAACTGGTTTAGGGTCTCTGATCTTAGCTATCAAGATGGGACACTCTTCTATGGTATGATCGTAAGATTTGCAGTAATTACAAGTAGTAGTGGCGTTCTGGCAGTCCCTAGCATAGTGTCCGACAATTCCACAATTATAACAAGTGACTGGTCCACGACCTTGACCAAAACCTCCTTCTCTTGCGAAGCATCCTCCACGGCCTCGTCCTCTGAATCCTCCTCCTCGGCCTCCATACGGCTGAGCCGGCTGTGTTCCTGTTGCTGGACCCTGTGTGTCTGCTTGGACTCTGTACACATCCTGTGTTCTTTCTGACAGGAGATCATAAGCTCGACAATCTTGTGGATCATGCCCTACGGATTTACAGAAGATACAATAGATATTTTTAGGTGTCTGTACATACTTTTGAAGCAAAGGGCATTGCTGAGGTGGATGTCCTTGAGTTCTACATATTTCACACCATGGCCCTCGTGTTCGTGGTAAGGGGTTAGGATCCCCTAACGCTAAATATTCTGCAAAGACTGGACAATTGTCTTTACTGTGGCCCTGTTCTCTGCACTTTATGCACCATATGTCTTGCATAGCCTCTTTCCCTTTTTTAAGTTCGTCTATCTGTAAGGTGAGGTTGGCCAACTGGGTCTGTAGAGTTGTCATCCCTGTACTGGTTTCTGCTAAAGGTGAAGCCTCTAGTTTCATTGCCATCTCCAGTGCCTCATCTTGAGTAGTGAGTTTCTGTTGCATTAGTGGCATTCTGATATGAGGGAGCAGTGTTGCAATAAACCATTCTTTATGCTGCTCCGGCGCAAAGTCAAAACTTACTTGGTCGATAAGAGCTTTGAATTTCTGGTCAAAGTCCCATACTGACTCTGATGGTAGCTGTTTAATATCCTTAAGCTCCGTAATGCACTGAGACTCAGATTTAGGTTTCTTGAACTCTTTAATCATGGCGTTCTTGACCTGGGCGAGCGTCTTGGGTAATGTAGTATACTTTATGTACCATGTCAAGGCTCTGTCTCTGAGTGTGGTAACCAACTGTACAAGTTTAAGGTTATCATCGTTGATTGTTTTAATGGTCCACATAGCTTCGCATAGGAACCAATGTTGTTCCGGATCTTCAGCTCCTGTACCTTTAAAGATAGGTAGCTTCATGTCGTCTCCCATTCTATTTCTCTGTGGTGGGTTCTGACTGACTGGAGTACTACCACTCAGCGGTGTAGGTGAAGGTGCTGTAACGGGAGTAGGTACTGACTGTGATCTACTAGATGGAGTACCTATGGGATGATTCTGAGTCCCTGTCTGCTTTTGTGGAGTATAGGGGTGGTAAGGGATACCCCCCTCTGGTTCTTCGGTGGTGCTAGGGCTCTGCTGTCTAATACTGTTTGAACTGTCTTCAAATATAGGGGAACTAGATGCTACCTTATACTTCTTTCCACTCCGTGTTCGTCCAATGTCATCAAAATCACTTTCAAACTCTTGTGACATTACTAGCTTTACTTATTCATCTGAGACTAGATCCATTGTTCCTTTTTCATATAGCAGCATCTTAAGGGACAAGTTTAGAGATCTTAGGTACTTACCGCGATATCCTTTGAAGAAGTATCATTCGGCTGCATTGAAGCTCTTTCTCTGGTCAACTGCAAACTCTGTAACGTAGCCTTCTAGCACACTAGTGAGCCAGAAGTCCACTGCTCTCGTAATCGGATTGTCAAGTTTCTGTACGGTCTGAATCAGCTCCGGTGTCCAGACGATGTTTCGTTTCTTCTTGAATGTGTTGCTATCTGTCAACTTGGATAACCAATTGAAAAGCTCGTTTCCATAGGTTACAAAAAATATAGCGTGTATGTCTGAAGCGATATGCTTCTCTAGCCAGGCCTCTGTACTTAGTCTCGGACTCCTATTCTCTTGCTTGGCGAACTCCCTTAAGTCTGAATCCAGCCACTGGTGAAACTCTTCTCTCTTAGGATGCCAACAGAACATTGACTCCCAGTCGTTTAAACCGGCAACGGAACCATTTGTTGATTGCATTGGCAGACCCGGGTTTACTATAATTAATCAACAACACCCAAAACTCACTGGCCCTTTCGGTGACAGACCGCGAGGCGATCTGAAGTCTCACCCGAAGTGAATCTAATGGGTTGGCCAAGACTCAAGTGTCTTGGACCAGGTTCTGTTCCTCCTACTTCTTCTCTGTCTTACTCCTGCGCGCCACTAGATCAACTAGCTCCGCACACCGCACGTCCCCTTCTGCTCGCAGGACTTTTTACCTGTGCGATGCTTAACCCCGCGCAAGTCGCACGATTTCATCCCGCGTCGCACAAATTCCACTTACTCACAATATTCCTAACCTTACCACATCTCTGCGCACTACGGAACACCCATTCTTTCCTCAACGCTAAGCCCTCAGCTCGTAGTATCGCGCACTGCAGCTCCTCTGCCAGTGCGATACCGCCTCTCTGCGATGTCTTACCACTACGACTTTGCGCTCTTAACGTTGACTGTACTGATGTGCGAAACTCTACTTCTCAGAAGTATATTGTGAGTAACTGGTCGTTAGAGACAGACGTAAAGGAGTCTTTAAACAGCCTACTAAGATGCTTAAACTTATCTTTATCCTCTTGCATTATCATAAGCGGAACAGTACATACATTTATCTACAGCAACTAACATTACATGCATAATAACCAGTAACATTTAAGCAAATACAGTCACATTCATACAACACATAACACGCAGATTTAACGTGGTTCACCCCTGGGATGGGAGCTACGTCCACCAAACTGTGCTTCTATTATATATCTTGAGGGAAGTTAGCACAGTTTGATGCACTACATGTGCAGCACGAGGTCTCTTCTAGACCCCTATTCTATCTCTATGTTTCCTTTCCTTCAATATATCCTTCCCTCTCTATTTTCTCTATGAATGGTTACATACAGACTCAAATGACTCACAGACACTAGGTGTCTGGATCGTTACAACGCAGTCTGTCTGACTGATTCCTAAATCTACAAACTATCAACTGACCAACGATCTAACTGACTGATTAGGTAACCCTTTACAATACAAAAATGCAAGCTTTTATAGGCAGCCCGAAGGTCATGCCATTACAACACTGTGGGCCTGTCCCAACAGTAAACCCATACCCTAAATAGTGACAGTCGGTCCTCTCTGTCCTTGAGGTAGCCGCTTCCCGTCACACTGCAGCTCTCTGCAGTCTTCCATGCTTCCCGGCACTGACCATGGGTACTATGCACCGCTTCTCTTTCTGTCCTTCGCCTTCAATGCTTGAGCCTCATTGCTCCTTCTTCTTTATGAGGGTCGTTGAGCCCTCCTGTCTTCCGCCGCTGCCTTCAATGCAGTGGTTGAGATTTCTTCTCTCGGCCACTCAGGTACCGTTGCCTTCTTGACTTTTCTATCCCGAAAGTCATGGTTTTCGGCTCTGCTCTCTAGCTGGAAACGTGCTACGCCGTCGTAGCTCTGCCCTGTCCTTTTTCCGCCAAAACTTCTCTCTTTCCGCCAAAATTAGCAGCTTCTTCTGTAGCTGCGGGATCCTGCTCCAACAAAATGCAAAAGAAAAACAGCCTATCAACTAATGCAAGCAAGTAATGTAAGCAAAGCATATAGACAACTACCATGCACCTAAATGCACAATACTTGAGTATGCTTGAATAAACTAACTACATAAAATAAGCAAAATGAATTAAAGCAGATTCATAAAACCAAAGACCAACCACCTAAGGAAGACTTGGAAAAACCTAGCTTGGGAAGACACGATGAATGGAAATCACTGAAATCAATCAAAGGTAATTGACAAACCAACCCTATCCAGAGATAGAAAAGGATAAAAAGGTGTCTAGAACCCTGATCACTGATTCAGACAACCAACACTTGAACCTATAACCCAACAGGAAGATCCACTTCAAGTTGCTAACAGAAAGACAATCCAAACAATAAGAACTCAAGGGCTTTACAAGAAAGCACAAGGTGCGGCTAGCAAGGTCATCAAACTCACAGTGCAATGCTCATAAAGAAGGCCAATCAGAAAACAAAATTTATAGAAGGACAGGGACAAGCAAACCCTAACCCAAAAATTTTAATGCTCAGGCTTATACGTGACTGTGTACAAGGGAAAAACGCGTACTATACACGAATGTGATATAGAGAAACCCACATACGCAGGCCTCTGTACGCGACTGTGTGCAAGAGAAACCCGTGTACAGGTATAAAATTTTCAAATAAAAAGAAAAATTTTAAAGGTCTTCAAACACCACTCTAAGCATGAACCAAGACAAGACACCACACACTGAATCAAGGCAAAGTCTGGGCATTGATCTACAGAGTTAACCCACAGCAGTCTGGGCGCCCCAGTGGAGTCGCTAGTTATGTTGTTCAGGAATAAACACCCTTGTAACCTAGGGTCTTGGGTTACCAATGTACTTCTAAAACTTGCATACAATCAACTTTAAATTATAGAAAGGAAATAGGAAGAGATGTTGGACTCACCTGATTCTCGACGGTTGATCCAAGCTTTGTCTTCTCCCACTCTGCTTCTCTCCAAAGCTTTCAGAGATGCACCTCCTTCACCTACAAAAAGCAAATTCTCCAAGTACAAACTTATACATGTATATGTGACAGGTTAGATAAACAATATATATAGTGCTTAATCAAATACATTCATCAAACCCTAATACATGAAAGAGACTCAACACAAAGTTGGAAGAAGAATTCTCTTTATTAACAATTAGTGAATGAGATAAGTGTACAACCCAACACCTGAAACAAGGACTCCACTGCAACCAAAGGACTCTGAGTTCTACTGCTCCAAAGACTTCTGAAGAACCAACATAACACCACCAGTGGAGATAGTCGTGTACAACAATCAACATATAGAAAGATAAAATGGCAAGCTGGTTAGAGGATAAATGCATTTCATGTCATGCCCATCTATAGTGTTTAGGAAAACTTCAATCCTATAGTGTCCTTTTGTGTACCAACATATGAAGTGTCGGCACTTGGATGGAGAAGTGCCATTTGGGTTGATAACATGCCTTTATCTGCTTCAAATAGAATCTTTGGTTTTACTGGATCTAAGTATGGCATGAAATGTGAGAATTCATATGCCTTGGAGGCATGGTCTACAATACCTTTTTCTATAATCTCCCCAGTTGAGATATTTTTTATCTCTACTAAGTCAGGGCCAAATGCCACTTGCTTTGGTGAGCCAGTGTGAGTCATTTGGTATACAAATAACAAATTTGCTGCAAGGGAGGGCACATAGAGTACATTTATGAACTCTCCATGTTGAATTTTAATAGAACCTCTTCCTACTATTGGGATCTGAGAGCCAACACCCATATAAATATTAGGTCCTCCTAAGAGATTGAGAGTGGTGAAGGATTCCTTGGAGGCAACCATGTGGTTGGATACTCCAAAATATATCAAGCAAGCCTTCAACTAAGAGATGCATGCCTTCAATTCATGGCACCTCTCATGATCTTCTATCGATTGTCTAGCATCAGACTTCTTTACTCTTTATGGAATAGCAATATTGTTTTTTTCAAGTAGTGTTGACAGTTGGTTGATTTTCTTCTTCATGCACTGGCTCTCTGGATGAAAGCCTCTCATACGATATGGACACTTAGTCTTCTCAAATTTCTTATTTTTCTTGGAACATGAGGCTCCATCAGAAGATCTATGATTCTCCTTTTGCTTCGACTCAATGGATTTGAGATCCTTCCCTTTGTGCTTCCCTCTTTCTTGTGCATTGTTTGAGTCTGTCATCAAGAGGGCTTGATTCTTGGAGGTTTGAATCACTCCCATTTGAACCAATTTATCTTGATCTAGTGTTAAGAACTCAATAAAAGAATCTAGAAAAGGAATCTTCCAATTGGGGATGGAAGCTCTTTTGGAATTGAATGTAGAGATAAATACTGGGTACTCAGATCCAAGCTTGCTCAGTACAGATAGCACAAGCTGCTCATCTTTCCTCTCCAATCCACATTATTTGCATTGCAATAATAGTGACTTATATTTTGTGAAGAATTGTTGAATAGATTCGAAATTGCTGGGTTGTAAAGCAATGAGCTCATTCTCCAATATGTTCCCTCGAAGCTCATCTTGTTTTCCAAACAAATATTCGAGCTTCCTTTGGATTCCTTAGTCTCTAAAGGTGGAACAAAAAAACCAGGGAGATATGGGTGCACATGAAGTCAAAAGCCTCATCAAGCCAATTTAAAAAGTTGTTCTTCTCAACATGTTGCTGAGGCTCAGTTTCTTTTCCCATAGTCATCCTATACAAGCCAAGCTTGCGCAAGGACACCTACATATCTATCCTCCAATTAGTGTAGTTGAAAGGTGTAAGGATTCGGGGTACGAGAGCTAAGGAATCCATCTTTCTATATGTTAAAACAATCAATTCCTAAAGAATCTATGTAGATACCTATAAAAACACTGCAAAACCCAAATTCAATTAGCAATCATGTTAGTTTCAATCCTTTCCACCTCGACATGTACACTTTCTCAGAGTTCATCACACATGGATAGACTTCTCTGAACATAATTCAAAGGGAGAAAGGATATAACTCCAGGATTTATGCGGAAACTTAAATTTCTTATGGTGTAGAATGGAGATCAGACAAGACTTGTTGCTATCTTGAACAAGGATCTGATACCTTGTTGAATTTGTGAACCATTGATTTATAGGAAAATGAGAGCAATTGTGAAGTAGGATTATGCAGTGGAATATCAAGACCAATGTACACTGAGCAAGACAAATTTGTGACAAATATGATAAGAATTGATCAGTAAATTACAACATTAATCTTCATTAATTCAACAGTAATACAACAGTGTTACAATAAGGATAATTTGAATCATGTGGATAGGATTTGAATATACCAACTCAATATGACTGAATAGTTAACTAGGAATGTATAAATCACTGCATGGGAGCCACTAGTCTAACTCCTGATGTCTAAATAAGTTCGACAATCAGTTAAACTACTTAAACCAGTTAAACTGATGAGGTAGGTGGAAAAAGGCTCCACTTCCCCATGCATCCATGTAAAAATGGTGCTAGACTGGCTGAGAGTGATCTAACTGAATGTAACTAGAGGTTGAATCAACATAAATTCCTACTTACCACAACCAACTGATGGAGGCTATTGGTGGAACTTAGAGTGGTCTCCTATAATGTAGGGGCTGGTCTCAGAGGCACATAAGCTCATGCATGAAAATGCAGTAATTGGAACTTAAACTCTATATGTGTTCCCCACACTCTAGTATAGTAATAATGTCCCCTTGAGCTAGGAAATATGATCAAATAAACTATATATGGATGAGGGAGGATTATATAATCCTAACACTAAGATGTAAGAAATCCATGGGCTTTGTATGGGCCACAAACTGAGCTTTGGTTTGTGTGCAGAATGTCATCATTACCTGATATTTTAAAGACTGTTGTTTATGGGTCTTCTACTCCAGTAATTGGGGTTTACTTACAGATCACTTCAAGAAGACCCAAACACTCAAACAGTGCAACATAGATCTTATTCCACTCAAACATCCCCAAACAACTCACAACCTGCTCAAGAAAGCCATGGGATTTGTATGGGATACAAACTGAGCTTTGATTTGTGTGTGGAATGTCACCATTACTTGATATTTTATGGATTGTTGTTTTTGTTCAGTTTCTCCAATAATTTGGGATTCCTTGCTTGTCGACAGGGTAATTACCTTGACCTCTACTATAGTTGACTAAACCTACAGTAATTTAACTTATTCTATCTCTCAAGTATTTCTTTTGTTCCTGTAGTGACTTTTCTCTTAATAGACAAGATCTGATCTAAAAAATATTGTTGAGTATAAGGAAGGTTTCAACTCTCCTAGTGGGTTATCTTATTTGTTTTATTTGTACTTTGAGTTAGATTTACTATTGTTTCTATTTATTGTCTTTGTATGCTTTTAAGCTTTAACACAGAGACCTTCGGGAGTGTTAAAGTTGAAAGAGATTAAAATTATGCTTTAAAATTATCTTGTCTAGTTATAGTGATATTGTTTCTAGTATTGTTTTGTCATGGTTTTTCATGGTTAATATCTGTTTGAGATGCTTTGCCATGGTTTATGTCTTTTTTATTATCAAATTTCTACTGCTAAGTTTAAATATCAAAATCTGGTTGGCGGTTTCCAAAAGATGTGGTTTCATTGATGCCTGTTTGTTAGGTTTTTGGGACCCATCTCTCTAACTGTTGGACATACTTTAAGTACAGGAGAATGTATTTATGTTTACATGTTAATTACATGTGCTTTTTTTCTACTACTAAAATTGTGGAAATTTTATTGACATCCTCATGAGCATTTTAGAAACCTTTTCTTTGAGAAATTAGAATAGGGAAGAGTTGATGGAAACTCCCAAATGGTGACGATAAAACTCACTGTTGTGGTATTAAAATTCCTTATACGATGATGATAAAACGTATTGTTGTGGTAAGGAACACGTATGGACTATATACCTTGAGAACAATATAACAATTTGACACCTTGGTCTTTTGGGTAAAAGGGTTGTGTCCCCACCTTGATGGTACACCTCAATCATATGGGTAAAAAGGTTATTCTCCCACATTGATTGACACACCTTGGTCTTGTTGGCGTAGGGGTTGTTTTCCCACTTTGTGATGACCCCTCTTGTTGACTATTGATCTTATGTTGACCCTTGATTGGTCCTTATGCTAATGCCCCCTCCTAGTGTGGTACCTTAACCCTTTTGTTATTTTTGTTATGGGTGTGACCTCCTAGTATCCCAAAACAACTCATATCCTTCTCAAGCAAGTTCAGATAGGTCACGGTTTAGTCCAGCCATCCCCAAAAAGTTCATGGTTCAGTTCAAGCAGACCGAAAAAGGTCACTATTCATTTCAAAAAGCACCAAGAAGGTCACAACCCAGCTTAGGAAATCGCAGTTCACACTTGAGTGGAATAATATCTCTGATGCATTGTTTGAGTGTGCTAAGATGTAAGAAATCCATGGGATTTGTATGGGCCACAAAATGAGCTCTGGTGTGTGTGCAGAATGTCATCATTACCTGATATTTTATGGACTGTTATTTATGGGTCTGTTGCTTCAGTAATTGGGGTTTCCTTATGGTTCACTTCAAGTAGATCCAAACACTCAAACAGTGCAGCAGAGATCTTACTCCACTCAAACATGGTTATGGTTTCTTTTAGCAGCCCCAAACAACTTACATCATGCTAAAGAAATCCATGGCTTTTGTATGGGATACAAACTGAGCTTTGGTTTGTGTGTGGAATGTCATCATTACTTGATATTTTATGGATTATTGTTTCTTGGTCTGTTGCTCCAATAATTGGGGATTCCTTGCTTGTCGACTGGGTAATACCTTGACTGCTACTAAATTTGACTAAACCTACAGTAATTTAATTTATTCTATCTCTCATGTATGTCCTTTGTTTCTGTAGTGACTTGTATTTTAATAGATAAGATCTAATCTAAAAAAATACTATTGAGTATAAGGAAGGTTTCAACTCTCCTAGTGGGTTATCTTATTTGTTTTATTTGTACTTTGAGTTAGATTTACTACTGTTGTTATTTATTGTCTTTGTATGCTTTTCAGATTTAACACAAGGACCTTCGGGAGTGTTAAATTTCAAAGAGATGAAAATTATGCTTTAAACTTATCCTTCCTAGTTACAACGATACTATTTTTTTTATAGTATTCTTTTGTCATTGTTTGTCATGGTTTATGTCTATTTGATATGGGTTATCATGGTTTATGTCCTTTTTCTTATTAGATATTTGCTACTAAGTTTAAATATCAAAATTTGGTTGCTAGTTTCCAAAATTTGCAATTGCATCGATGCCTATTAGTTAGAGTTTTCGGATCCATCTATCTATGTTAAGAAACTTTATCACATGTTGTTGTTTAAACATGCATGCCATAACTTCTCTTAGCTGAAAAATTGGTCATGCATAAAGGACAAGCACAGGGATGTAACGAGTCTTATGTTAAGCAACTCTTAGACTATATTATTTTATCCCTTGTCGAAGCATTACAAAAGGTAAGAAGACAAGCTCTCATTTTAAAAATTTTAACTTTTCATTATTTATGTAGTCAACAACTTAATGAGTTTTGTAGGATTTATAGATGCTTTTCTCATGGTATCTAAAAAGAGCTAATATGTGAAAATACGTTTTTTTGCTATTGTATCAAAACATGAACACTAGTTGTAGAAATTTTGGAACATCTATGAATATCTGGTAATCACAAGACAAGAATTAATCACAGATAAAAATTATGTTTTTTCATGGCAATCAAGGTGATATGGAGGAGACCAAAATAGATCTTGAAGAAAGAAGGTGCAAGCTGGCCAGCTTGAAAAAACAGAGGGATGTAACACCTGGTGCGTCTGTACCAGTGTTTCATATAGGAAAAAAATTGATATGGGGGACAAGTCAAGGGATAAGAATATGGAGCTAGAGGATATAGAAGCAACGTTGGAAGCTACTAAGGTGATGGATGTTCACTTTTTTTTTGTTTTCTAACATTTGTAAAATAATAATAAACTTTCTTTCAATGTAAATGATAAGTGATGTATGTGGTCGTTATTTTACATGTTTCCTGATTTACCATTTCAAATTTCAATATAGATGTTAGCAACAAGCAGGCTATCAGAGATACAAGAGGCACAAGAAGAAAAGCTGAAATTTTTAAAGCATCTAGAACTTGTGCAACTTAACATATATTTTGGAAAATGATCAACCTTTAATTTATAGGACCCATATTGTTTGTTAGAAGTTCATGTTGATTGTGAGGTTTTTTTATTATTTGTCTTAGGCTAATTATATTTGTGTTATATGACGGGAAACTGTAAAGGATGAGAAATATGTTGTGTCATCTAGACCCTATATTTTACTGAATGAGCAGCTTCAACATTTAAAAGCTGAGGTAGAACGATA
The DNA here is from genome assembly GCA_001517045.1 of Pseudotsuga menziesii. NCBI lineage: Eukaryota > Viridiplantae > Streptophyta > Pinopsida > Pinales > Pinaceae > Pseudotsuga > Pseudotsuga menziesii. The sequence continues at coordinate 514,182 of LPNX010985120.1, forward strand.
TCAGAACAAGATAGAGTCATTACAGGTAGATTATTAATCATCTTGTTTTCACCATTTGTTCCATGTGCTTAAGCATTTTTTGAAATGTTGTTACAATGACATCCATAAATATCAGAATTCAAACTGTGGGCTAAAAGAGATAGTCTTCACAAGAAAGAAGGAAATGTTCTTGAAAGTTGAGTCAGTTGATGTTGCATAGAGAGAAGCTTCCATTGTTGATGCCAGGATTACCGAGTTGGAGACCAAATTGCAAGAATGTCTGGCATAAATAAATGATCTTGAGATTAGGCTAGAAGAAGTTGTACAAGAATCAGGTATAATTGTTGTTGAAATGCTCTAGTAGTAAAAACAAATTGAAGGAATGGGTTATATTTTAATCCTTTGTCATCTTGTACTTATAGATTTCTTTCAATATGAGAATAATAGAGTTTGATTGACAACTACATTCCTAACCATGAAGGAAAAAAATTGTCACCAAATTTAAAGTCATGGTTTCAACTTTACACAAAGAGACAAGCATGATGCAAACACAGCTAAGTAGGTTCAAGGAGATAGCTTGTGAAGTCCACTCTTTGTTGGAAGAAGTTCATTCACTTATGGCTATACTTAGTAGAAAGGTTTCTCTCTCTCTCTTTCTCTCTTGAAATTTATATAGCATTTTCTGTTTAGTTTAGCAAAAACATAGATTTATAAAATAATTTTCCACTCGATTCCTTTTACTAAATGAATATTTACCTTGATAGAGTTAGAATTCCTCATTATAGAGGCATGTATCTTTAAATATCCTCTACTGAGTTTCATATATGGTATGCTATGTTCTAAGACTTGTTTCTTTTAGAGTTTAAATCCATGATTTATACGACAACTATTACGATCTCTCTTTCTTTCATGAATTCCATTTAGCATTTTCTGCATTTAGTTTAGCAGAGCATAATTTTCTAGCATATTTATCTGCTGAATTCATTTTATTGCATGAGGACTTATCCCCTATGGAGTAAATATCCCATCTTTGTTGAGTTCCATCAATGGTGTACAATGCTCAAAGAATTATTTCTTTTAGAGTCAAATCCATAATTTATTAATTTGTGAGAGCCATTTCATAAAATTTCACTTAATATATTTTCTTTAGTTTCCAGACCCTAGGCTGTGCTACTTTTGGGATTTCTACCAGGAATGTTGTGACCAACACTCTTGTTGTGACTTTGCTTCTCCATTCATTTTGTGTTTCTTTCTTTTAGCTATGTACTCAACTCTTTTTTTGCTGCTGATAGCATAGCTATATTAGAGGAATTTTGAGGTCTAAAATGGGCCTCCTAAGGAAAATAATAGTTAATATAATAAAATAATAGTTAAAATCATAAAATAATATTTATTAATTTTGGAGGAAAAAAGAAAAAAACTACTTTTTGTGTTTGTGTTTATGTCATTATCACGTTTTTTTAGGTATTTCTTGTTTTTGGGGTAGCAGGGTTCGTCAAAAGTCTGCAGCATGGGTGCTCGTTGGATGCGGACTCAAATTTCGCATCCAACGAGCTCTCCCGATCGAAATTTGAGTAAAAACACAGGGATATAGGTCGAAAACACGAACACAAAAAGTAGTTTTTTTTATGACAAATATGTCAATTCAACCATTATGGTTGACTTATTTTATTGGAATTCTATTGGTTCTTGAATTCCAACGCACAAGAACTTATTGTCGGCGCACTTTATTATAAGGCCCATTTTAGACCCCAAATTTCCTCTAATTAGTAGAGTTGCTTAGGCACTCCCACTAATTTATTTACACTTGATGTATTGTTTTAGTCCCGTTGACCTACTTTTGTGGCCATTTAGTGGAAAATAATAAAATTATCTTATCTTATGCAGATCCTTTCTAAGTTGCATCTTGTCGTGTAACTTTCTTTTATCTCTTGTTACTTTTCAAATCGGATTACTTGTAAAAAATAACTCATAGGATGGAAGGTAGGTATTCATTGCATTTCTACTACTCATGGACGGGGTCACAGAAATGAAGATACAATATCCATCCAAAATATTCCTACAAGTTTGAATGGCAATATCATATGTTATGACATAAAATATGATAGAAACATTTACATTGTTAAATATATTCTTATCTGAAAGCAAATCACATACAGATCTTACTTTAAATGTGCTAACTGTGGACGTTGGAACCTATTTTCAAATGTCATGGTAACCAAAAAAATTCCAAAACATTTTTATGTGTTTGTGCAAGTCAATTTTCTTTGTGTAACCGTTATGTAGCAAGTTCCTTTGACCTCTATTATTCACTTAAATCCTTGTTGGTTTCATGTAAATCATTCCCTACGGGAATTTATTCAAGGTAGTTATGCATGTACTCACTGCATTTCTACCACTCCTAGAAGGGATCACAAATAATCAAGATACAATATACATGTAAATACCTATGAGCTTGGATGACAATCTCATATGTTATGACATAAAATTTGATAGAAATAATTAATTATTAAATACATTTATATCTGAAAGCAAATCATGTACAAATCTTACTTTAATTGTGCTAACTGTAGACACCAGAACATATTTTCAATGCTCTGGTGAATCAAAAAATTCAATTCAGCATGTATTTGGTGATTGAATGTTGCATCCAAGAAAGATCCAATTCATAATGTATTTGGTGATTGACTGTTTTTGTGATTAGACCAAGACTAGGCATCTGATCTATCATGTGATATTAACCATTGACTGCTTGCCACTGATATTTATGACAATTTTGAATTTTCAATCTAGTCTCATTATCTTCCTGCATTTTATTAATAGTATCTCATATATAACCACAATTACAGGAGACGAGAATGTTTGAGTATTTTTTGATAAATATACAGGAAAAGATAATATTGGATTTTAACTGAAATTTCAAGATTTTCCTTATTTTTTGCAGGTGGGGATACTTGGACATGTTGCTAATTTCTATGATATGAGCTTAAAGTCTAGTGCACTTGATAACAATATTGATAGGAAAAAACTTATGATTGCATTCGATATCAGGTAGTCTAGGAGAAGCATGCAATGCTTTTTATTATTTTGGAAAATATAAAAATATTTGCATTTTCTTTCCAATTTACCTGGATTCTACATTTCTCTTGCATGGCTTCATGATGGATAAAATGGTGTTGCGGGAGCTTATGGATCCCTCCATATTCATGAAGTTCAAGTCCTTCTTAACAATGGTGTGCATCAATCAACCCTTGAAGAATATATCTTTTGGAAAAGTTATTGTCTTTATAAATTGGTATTTCATGTCTTCTCTGTCATGTATTTTTGAAATATTGGAAATATGAAATAAGGAAAACAATCATTCATGCTTGCATGAATTTTTGTTACCAACTATTTACAAGACGTCTTCAGCTGGAAGTATAGGTGTACAAGTATATATTCATCTTAATACCCTTTAAGATATTTGTCTTTGGTCATTATGAAAGCATTTTTGTGAATCTATGCACTTAGCTGGAGTATAGGTTGTCAAGTGTTTTTGCAATTTGATATGAAACTTCCCCGCCTCTGTTAGACGTGGACATTTTATCCACCACACTTTTGTTCCAAATTATTTAGCTAGTATATATTCATTAGAAGATGAGTATTGACGTGATTTTAAATATTTTTGGATTTATGGAGTGCCTTATCAAATTATAATAGATTTTATTGCTATTTCTCGTTGTCTTTTATAATCTATATATGTTGTCATAAGCACATGAATAATCTTGGTACTTTCACAAGTATTATAGAGACTTCAAGGGTACTAACTCAATGGAAGAGAACTCGCCTTACAGGTAGGAGATTGGTGATTGGATTCCTCCATACCCTATCTACAGAAATCAGTGAATATTTACATATAAATGACTAATTAGTGACCAAAAAATGAGAGATAAGTGACCAACAAATGGGAGATAAGTGACCAGAAAATATGACCAAAATTCGCATATAAAAGACCAAATGACAATTTTGGTGGCTAATTTTTGGTCTCTTATCACCAAACATATGACTAGATTAATTACCAAATTAATGACCAATCATATGCCCACATTAATGACCAAATATGCAACCAAATTAATGACCAGTCGAAAATCTATAAATGACCAAACTATATATGACCACATTTGTGGTCGCGTGATAAGAGACCGAAAAATTTGCCACCAGTGATCGCCAAATCGAAAGTGGTCATTTATAGGCGGATTTTGGTCACTCATCTCTCATTATGTACTAATGTTGAATTCTTTGAATCTTTCAAATACTCCATCTTTTTCTTTCAGGAAATAAATCCAAGTCTTGTGGGAGTAGTCATCTATAAAAGAAACATAATACAGATACCCGCTTAGTGAAGTGGATGAAATTAGACCGCATACATCTGAATGAACAATATCCAAGATTCCTTTTGCTTTACTATTGCTACTTGGAAATGGGTTTCTTGTTGTTCTTTCCTTGATCACATCCTTTGCAACCTGCTTCATAATTGACTTGAATTACTAGTAAACCTATGACAACCTTACTCACAATTGGTAGTGCTTTGTAGTTCACATGAGCAAGTCTTATGTGCCATAATTCACATGGGTTGATTGTACTTGTTGTTAGGGCTGAGTCTATATGCCCATTTAGCTTGTAAATTCCTCCTCCTTCTACTCCAATCACAATGGTATCATCTATTGTCTTTCCCTTTGGACACATAAGTACTTCTCCATCTACAAAAGCAAATTTGAATCCCTTCTTATCTAGAGATGAGATAGAAAGTAGATTTTTTTTCAATCATGGGACATATAAGACTTCCTTCATCTTCATAGACTTCACTGATTCCAATTTGTAAAAGGATTCACCAATTCCCTTGATGGGGTATTGGTATTCATATCCAAGCTTTAATTTATAAGGAGAGTCTTTCTAGACAAGACTTTGAAAAGATTCTTGATAAGCTGTCACATGTCTAGAAGCTCCACTGTCTATAAGCCAAGTGTCACTTCCATGAGAGATTAATCTAGTAAGGGTTGAGATCACACATATTCTTCAGTGGAGTCTCCATCTTCATTGTTATTTTCTTTGTTTGAGTCATAATCTTCTACTGCATGGGCATGGAACTTCTTATTTCCTTCTTGAATTGTTATGCTTTGAATGGAAAATTTCTTGCAATGTGTCCCATCTTATGACATATGAAGCATTCAAAAGATGATAAGTCTATTTTGTGTCTTGAGTACCTTTGAAAAATTTGAATTCTTCTGGGATATTGATCACAGACCTTTCATCTTGTTTGATCATTTATTTGCATGAGCTGCCAAGGCTTGATATTCATCATCATTTAACTTTTCTCCTCTATTAGCTATTCTTGCTTCTTCCTACACACACTCCTCACAAAGTCTATTGAACTTGGTGATCTTTCTTCTAGCACATATACCTCTGATGAAAGATTCCCAATCCCTTGGGAGACCATTCAAGGTGGTCATCACAACTTCTGCTTCATCCACTATATCATCGACAGCCTCCAATTGTTCTTTGATTTGAGACACTCTTGTAAAGTATGACTGCATGGTTTCTCCCTTTTGAATATTCACTCCCTTGAGTTGATTTCTGAAGGTCATTCTTCCGTTCATGTTCTTTCCTTCAAATAGATTTGTTAAAGCATCAAACATTTCTTTTGGAGTATTCTTTGATGGTACTTAAGGAATTAAATGATCCTTGATGGAGTCAGCTATGATCCTTTGGATTTGATCATGCCCTTCTTGTCCTTGGTATTTGCTTCATCTCCCACTGGCTCCTTGACCTCTTCTTTGATGTAGCCTTCTAGGTTATTTTCTTTAAGGACGAGCATGATTCTATACTTCCATGCTCTGAAATTTTCTACTCCTTAAAGATTTTTATCAAGCTTGGTTTTGTTTGTCATCTTCAAGGAATGAGAACCTCAAATGGAAATATAGGAAGTAGTATGTACCAATTTTAGTACTACTTCAGGAACCTCCTTCAAGATGACCTAGGGTTTGATATTGGTAAAACCCTAATTTTTTAGCTGGGAACACTTCTAGGGATGAATGGTGGAAAAGATGTGCCTCCCCAAGGCGAGCTAGACTGTATCTTGCTTTTTTCCTGAATTTGGAGATGGAACCTTGAAAAATCTAAAGCCCTAGTTCCTCTCGACAGTAGTGATAGGTCAAAAACTAAAAATCTTCGAAATTTAATTCTGCCACTATAGAAAGATGCGCCCTCCTAGGGCAAGTTGAACTAACCTTCCTTTTCATCTAATTTGACGAGGGAGTTTCCTGGAATGGAAAACTCTAGCTTCTTGTACTGCGGGAAAAATAGTTGCACAATGTCTTCTTTTAGGTTGGCTCTGATACCATGTTATATTTTTAAAATTGTTATGCCCAATAATAAGAATATCATTGAAAGAATGATAAGCACAACAAGACAAAGCAGACACAAATATTTATCCTAGGAAACCCTCGCGGGGAATAAAACCCAACAAAACTTCCTCGATAGAGAATCCAACCAAGTAGTGTAAGACCACAAGACTAAGGTAGACTACTTATCCTCCTCCAAATGGACTCCTCTTTCTCTCTCTAGTGAACATGCTTGAGCTGTAAGCGTGTCCAAATGAGGAGGGCGCCTCATCTATTTATACACATCAACTGTGAAGTCTAATAACCCAACATGGACGAATTCATCTTCCCAACAGGGCCGACTTGTCCTAGGAGACATAAAAATACATTTTACTAATTCTTTTCCGGGTATTATTGACTCGACTTACAACGGAGGCTTTACCTCAATACTTTACATGACCGATTACATCAATGACATCCCTAATCAAAGGAACAACATCTCTAGAAGGGAGGGAAAACAATAATATAATAATAAGTACAATATAATATCTTCTGCAGTTACATTATTTCAAGAAGAGGCTAATGTGGCCATTTAACATAAAGTATGATTCCCTAATGTGCAAAAATCTTAAAGCTCCAAATCCCTAACCCTAGGAAATGATGTGGCAAAAATAATATGGGCTCTGAGGAGGCTAGTTGATACATTGAGGTCAAAACTTATGCATACAAAGTCCATTTAGAGAATTTCTTTAACCATTACAAAGCTTAATGCATGTTCTATGTGTTTGAAAAGCCACCCAATCAAAGATTGCATGGCCTATCTCAACTACTCAAAACAAAATAGAAATGCCCAAAGAATGTGTTGAAAGTTTGGGGTAGAACTGTTGAGATGTGGAACCATTATGAGTCAATGGAACAAGTGGGTGGTCACCAATATCCACCTAGATCAACCAACAAAAGGTGAGTTGGCGAGAAATTCATTTTTCCTTGAGGTATTGTGTTGTTATATTTTCATCAATGGTCTCTAAAAGGATATTTGTACTACTACAGATAATGAAGAAAACCCATCAAGCTAAAAACATTTATTAAAGTAAAAGTTGTCCATGATATCAAAAGGGCGAACAAGGAAAGAGATGTTGGAGTAGAGAAAATAATTTCAACAAAGATAAAGGTTACAACAATGGAGATTGCATCCATAGTTGTGGAAATGAGGGTTGTGCCCTTGGAAGTGGAAAAGAGGCACTATGAAGAGTTTCTTATGCCTTGGTGAACAGAGAGAGAAGAAGGTCATGGTTAATCAACATAGAGCCATTAACAAGGGTTGTTCGAATGGATAATATGAAGAGGATAACATAAAGATTTATATAAAAAAAGATGATTCGCAGTACATGCATCAAGGATCTCATTTGCAACATAATGTGTTGAGGGAGAAGGTACCTATGGCAAAGGTACATGCAAAAAACTTTTGTTTTCCTTAACGTTTGTTATGATTTGATTGTTGATACAAGCATTGTGTGCAATATTCACAAGTGGAAGAAAATCCCATAAAGAAAAATGAGATTGTTGAAAATTGATCACATACCTACAAGACTTGAGAAGTTGGATATGGTAGAGCCAAAAGCGGTTAAAGAAACTACAGCCTTGATTAAATTTGCAGCCATGGAGGTTGCCACCCTAGAAGAAGAGCATAGAGGAGAGGGCTCGATGATGTCCTTGTGCATCAAGGCTTTGTTGTGTTGCTAAGAAAATTGAAGGTAATTGCAAAGGATGCACTAAGTGCAATTGGAAAGGTAACTAAGAGTAGTAAGGAAATATACATGGTAGGATATGGAGTTGTATTTCCCAATAAAGTTGCATATGTTAACAAAATTGTATATAAAGCCATCTTGCTCCAAGAGATAAATTATTGTGATAAATAAGACTAATATGAGGCCAGGGAGGAAAACTCTGAGTAGTGGAATGTAGAAAAAAGAATGGTTCAAAGTATGGAGCTAGAAAAGAAAGAGAAAGAGACAAGTTTTTTTGTTTCGTACATGCTACAGTGACGTGATCAGAACGGGAGCAACAACAAAGATTTACCAATGGCATATGACCTCAACACGAGTTCATGCTTTTCAATTTTCATTGCATAGTATAATGCAAGAGCATCCCGTAGGAACATCGAGGTAAACATGGTTGTGAAGATAGGACGAAGTTCTTGGGAGAGAGCGATATCCCTCAACTCTCAAAGCTCTCTACCAAGATCCACAGCTTGGAATCTTTGTTGAGTGTTTGGGGGTGAGGACGAGGAGAAGGTTAGAGAGAGTCTACCAAAATGACAATTGTCGAATATTTTTCTCTCTAGATCAATAACTTATGTAGCACATGGGATTAAAGCGTGGAGTAACCTGCAATGTAACAAGTGGGCCATATTCCTTGAACCTCATTTTGGTGATTTTCAAGCGAATTAAAGAAGAGGGACCCACGCTCCATAAAAACTCCACATGATTGCTTATGTATATTGCATTTATGGTGTTAAGTGGAACACCGGAAACATTTAATTAAAAGAAGGTTTAAGGGAAAAGAGGTGTCACTGTTTAGGCAGGCTCTCAATGGTTTTGGAAAGATCTATCACAAAATAGGAGAGTCGTTTTTGAAAGGCCCATCACAAAATAGAAGAGGTAGAGACACCCAGAGAAAAGCAAAGACAACACAAAAGAGGGATAATAGAAACAAAGAAGACACAAAAGAGGGATAATAGAAGAGGAGAGAAGAAGAAACACTCACAAAATAGGAGAGCCGTTTTTGAAAGGCCCATCACAAAATAGAAGAGGTAGAGACACCCAGAGAAAAGCAAAGAAAACACAAAAGAGGGATGATGGAAACAAAGAAGACACAAAAGAGGGATAATAGAAGAGGAGAGAAGAAGAAACACAGAATTAAACTCTAGGAGCAGATAGTAGATCCGAGGGGAAAGAATACAGTTCGAATAGAGGACACTGGGTAGAAACATTTCTTAGAAGAAACAAGAAGCAGTTCTAGTGATGATTTTGGGTCTAACTATAGCGGAAAGAAAAGGAATTAGCCTGTAGCTGCTGAAGGAGTAAAGGAAGGCCACTGACTGGAGAGGAAAAGAAGAGGACTAATAGTGAGCTGCCCATAGCTTTTGAAGAAGCAAAATTGAAGAAGAACCACCATTTTTGTGGTTAATAAGGACCAATTGCAGAAATCTCCAATAACCAATATTCCCTTTCTTAAAAGGAAATATATTCTGATTCTTGTGTGATTGACATAAGCCTAATGGGAACTTAGACTAGTGGGTATCTTGTTCATTCCACCTTGTTGATTGTTATTGTAATCACTAAGACAGCATGAGCCCTTAGACTATGCAAGGAATTGTAATATTTATTTACAAGTAAATGGAAAGAAGTCCATGTTATTTACATGCAAGTAAATGGAAGAAGTCAATGTTATTTACATGCATGTGAATTTATCTGGCCTCCAACATTACTATAGTGTTGAAGGGTTTAGGTAGCAAAGTGAGGATTGCATGTTGCAAGTCTTTCTTGTTTTAATTAGCTTCGAGTGACAAAAGCAAGGGTGAGGTGTGTCTAACTTCATCCATCATGAGTGCACCTTTTCTTTCACTAATATGAAAAAACTCTATATGGGTTTTTAGGAAAATAAACCTATGCACCTTTTCTTTCACTAATATGAAGAAACTCTATATGGGTTTTTAGGCAAATAAACCTATCAATTATATATGGGGGTTGGCTAATCATTCTACGTTTTATCCTTTCTGGGCCATTTTTGCCAAAATCCAGCAATGAATCATTGTTGAAAGCATGAGTTTTCATTGATGAAATTGGATTCAGCCCCCTCCAAAACCTATGGGAACCCCAACTATGCAATTTCAACAATGTATATCTGCAATTTCAACAATGTATATTTGCATTTCCAGCCAGATTTCGACCAAAAGAATTGCCAAAAAACAGTGCAAAACATAGAACGTTTAGCTTACTCCATTATATATTATGTATATCTCATTATCTTCCATATTTTTCTTTCTTGTACTCCCAAACCACTGTCCTTATTACTTGGCAACACAATCAAGTTTACTTGACTTTTCTTTGAGAACTTGAACTTAAATACAAAACTTGGGCAAGCATATAAACCATTAAAAAATAAAAACATTAAGCATCTCCAAACTCTATTTTTCTTGCCACAAGATATTCCATTCATAAAGCTTCACCATTAAGAATTGAATTAAATCAAGCTCCTTTAATCATGGATCAATATTCATATTCCTTTTGTACATGTTTTGCATGGTAAATCTGTTCAATCTTGTACTTGTTTTACATGCTGGTATTTAATAAATTTTAGTTGGAAAGAAAACAAACACTCTATAACACAATCCCATCTTCTTAATCTTACTTGATTATTTGAGAAAAAACATAAACAAATTACAAAGTATAAAAACATTGATTCTGAAATACACACTATCACTATATACAGCCATATAATCAAAGTACAGAACTCTCATCCTCCAAATGCTCTCACCAATTGCTTCAATATATCCTGATTTTAATCATTTTACCAACTTTACTATCAGGCCTGGAATTGCTCCAAACCTCTTACACAAGGACATATTGATCCTGAACCGCAAGGCAAGCAGATATCTACAAACTTAGAAATTGGGAAAAAAACTCAGTGACAGGTTTTAATGCCTTACACCATTACATAACAACAGCATGACTGATTCTATTAACAATAGAATCCACCTTGGGCTTTGAATAGCATTGGGAATAGTAGTACCACATAAATTTAGTATTTTCTTTCAAGATGAGATCAGATCTGAGCACTAGTTCGATCTTCTAGCTTGCCACCACCATGGATTGGAGGGTCATATTTGCAGAACAATCTGTAGGATGAGAGGAGTGAAAGAAGAAGGAAGCATATAAGAGCAAAGAAGCTAATGATGACCGAGACTCCTGCTCTGTTGCAAAACCTTCCATAGCTGCCACATACTTGCTCCCAAATCACCTGCTCGTCGCCCTTGTATGCCAGATACAACACCTCCGTTGCTGCAGCCCCGCCTGCTAGAAGCAAATATGTAATCCCCTGCACTTCACAATAGATTATATACCAGATGACTTGCAGTCTTTGAACAAAAACTACTATTAAAGACAGGATTTTGCAACCCACAGAATTTTAATACAGATAAGCTGTTATTATAGTATAGGATGTATGCTAACCTGATCCAGAAGGAAAAGAATCCACGATCTATAGATGTGGTGAGATGCAGGAACCATGGATTCGAAAGCAGAGATGAGAGAATATCCAGCGCATATCCCGTTTGCAAAAGCCAAGTACCTTGCAAGCAGATATTGAATTGTCAGATTGAATCTGGTGAAAAATAGATAGTACAAAGAAATTCAAACCAAATAAAACAATGATTCTTCTGATTCCAAAATGATGAAACTATGCAGAGCAGTAAGGAGGAAGAAATAAGATCTTCTAAACAGAAATAAATCTTTTGATCCCAAAATCATGAAACTATGCAGAGGGAGATAGAATAGGAAGGGGGCTCTTCACACAGAGAAAGGAGAAGAGGAGATTTTCCTTACAGAACGTGCCACAAAGGAGGTAAATCAACCATTATGTGGAGACATGATCTCCATTGTGATAGCTAATAATAATAATGCTATGTTGGGATTATTACGATATAACAGCATTGTTAAAGTGTTTTAAATAATCCTTGTGCTAAGGAATAAGTAACAGAAGATTTTATATTTTTAAAACCTATTTCAAGACACCATAAAATAGAATGAAATGTTAAGGATCAATCTCTAAGCCAAGGAATAACACAAGGAATACGTTAAAAAAAAAAGAAAACACAACACAAAGAACAAAGATGATTTTATAATTTTAAAAAGTCATTGCAAAAAGCCACAAGATAAAATGCAATGCCACAATCCTTACACCAAGGAATAACATAAGGAAGATAGAATGAAATGTTAGGATCAAGATGATTTTATAATTTTAAAAAGCCATTCCAAGACTCCCACAAGATAACATGAAATGCCACAATCCCTACACTAAAGAATAACCTAAGGAATACATCAAAAAGATTACCACAAGTAACATAAAAGATTTTATAATCTTAAAAACCATTCCAACCCCTGCAAGATATAACAATTCTAAGATACAACAAGATAGAATGAAATAGTGACCAGGAACAGAAAAGATTTTATAACGCAAAAACCATTCCAAAACACCCACAAGGTAGAATGATTCCAAGATACCACAAAAAAGAATGAAATGGTATGAACTCTACCTGAATGCACCAATGTCATTGTAATCAAGCTGTATGTATTGATCACTCTGCTTGGTCTTAAGCATGACAACGAGGGCTGAAATACAGAGACCAACTGGTAGAAGCCTCAAGAGTGTCTCAAAGTATCTCCTTTCTCCTGCTCGTCCATTACCACTTCCTTCCATCTGAGCAACATTCACAGATTCTTTTCCCTGTGCCATCCCTTACCCTTATGGCAGAAATCTCTTAATTTATTTTGCAGGAAATCTGTGAGTGATTCACTTAAACCTGGAAATCTCTTAATTTCTTTTGCAGGAAATCTGTGAGTGATTCACTTAAACCTGGATCTATCTGTATATAACCCCACAACAAAACCAAAAATTCATTGACTGTCGATTTGCCTTGAATACAACGTCCATCTGGCGGGCGATTATAGTGAAGTATGGTGAGAGAGAGGGTTCCAGATCTCTGGGGATGGAAGTGGCAATAATGGAGACAATGGTATTTAATGATTGATCATCTCAAGGACTGGATCACGGTGTATTTGTGTCACAAGACAATGAGGTAGGTGGTAATGAATGCTCATAAAGTGGATAGATTCATTGGTGGAAACCTCTGCCAACCCTAAATTGGCCAAATTCTGCCTTCATAGTGGAGAATTACTGACTTTACCATTGTTAGTCATCTAACTTACCAAGTGTTTGTTAGTGGAGATATCTGCAGAATTTGGCAGCCACCATCAACAACAATCTATCAGTTTTCTGATAGAGTTGAACTACTTTTATGCATGTAGGTGTGGGAATTAGGAAATTATTCTCATAGAAAAAGTTGATCTGTCTGTTGTAAAAAAGAAATCCCCAAACACGCATGCACCTCAATAAGCCCAGAATTTGTTTGGAAAGAGTTGGTGTGTGGAATATCTCGACCAGTATTTTATAGTATTTAACTTCACTAATTTGCAAATGTGTCATGTTTAAACCAAAATTATGAAAAATGTGATCTGTAAAGTGTATGAATAGTTATTGGAAACATGCATGCAGCCCAGGATTTGAATAGAAAGGGTTGGTGTGACAGATACCTGGAGCATTAAAGACAACATGCAGATATAATGATTTTTTGCTACTTAACTCCACTGTTTTGTAAATTTGTCATATCTAATCCAACAGAAAGAAAGCATGGAAATATATAAACCTCCAGTTCTATAAACCATATTAAATGTTTTCAAGCTTATTTTATTGATGTGAGATCGATTAAGACGGCTTTCCAACTCTGGCTGTTGAACAAATATAGCTGCTCACTATTGGTTAATTAATACGATCAGAATATATAAAAAAGCGCGATACTTTCTATGTAAGTAATTGTCACAACTATATATGATTAATTTTAATATATATATTTAATAAAAAACTTAAGTTTTCTAGTACTTTCATTCACAGGGATGAAACGTGTTAAAAAATCAGAATTATATAATTCTTAAAAAAACAAAAAACTATTAACATTAAAAAATAATTATGATACCATATATTCCATATTAATTTTTTCAATAATAATTAATAAATAAATTATATAAAAATTCCATTCCTATCTCAAATGTTTAATAAAAAACATCTCACTAAAGTATAATTTAGAAGGTTAAGAATTCAATGCTTTATTTTTTACTTATATTATGTTTTTTAAGTGGATAGATTTTTTTATTTAAGATTTGGGGTGGATGTATGTGTTTTATCATTTACAGACGAGGATGAGACAAGTGTAGTCTCGAGATTGATTTTATGGTAGTTATTCAAAATTCGAAATAAACAATTACTAGCACACCCACATAGTTTTGTGGTTGGATCAAGTCGATAGGGATCAAATGTTTGAGAGATAGCTATGGAATGGAAAATAAAATTTTATTCCTCATATTCTTATAGTTAAACAGTTCAATTGTGAGCTATCCATGCCTAGCTACATGTTATCACGGACATTCTTCTTGTTATCAATTTATCAAGTATCAATTTTTTTATATTCTTTTTTTTTATCTCACATTCTTGTAGTTATCTTCCATGAATGGTTGGTTATCCATTCATCAACTATGAGTTATCCCTCAATTGCTATGAGCTATCCATTCATCAATTAGCTACCAGTTATTTTTTATATTCGTTTTTTTATAATTGTTTATTTTGAATTTTGAACAACTACCATAGACTCAATCTCGACAGTACACTTGTCTCATCCTAGTCCATAGATGAAAAAACATGGGTCTTAGTCCACCCCAAATCTCAAATAAAAACGTCTATCGACCTAATAAAAAAAATAAAAAATAAAAATAAGTGGTAAGTAATGAATAGATAAACTGGTAGCGATGCATAGATAACGCATCGATGATGAATGGATAACCAACACTTCATAGTAGATAACTAGATGAACGCGATATGTATATGTATATGTATATGTATATACATATACATATACATATGTATATACATATACATATGTATATACATATACATATGTATATATATATATATATATATATATATATATATACATGGATAACTAGAAGAATGTAATATCGGTGATAATGTGTAGTTAGGCATTTTCAACTCTGAGTTATCCATGCCTAGCTACATGTTATCACCAACAATCTTGTTATTATCGATTTAATAACTATCAATTATGTATATATGAATATATGTATATATGTATACGTATATGTATATACATATACATATATACATAACTGATATGCATATATATACGTATATGTATATACATAATTGATAATTGTAATTATGTATAACTGATACGTATATGTATATATACATAACTGATATATGTATATATGTATATGTATATGTATATGTATATGTATATACATATACGTATACATATATACATATATTCATATATACATAATTGATATATATGATTTAATAACTATCAATTATGTATATATGAATATATGTATATATGTATACGTATATGTATATACATATACATATACATATACATATATACATATATCAGTTATGTATATATGTATATATACATAACTGATATATATGTATATGTATATACGTATATACATACATATATATATACATATACATATACATATACATATACATATACATATATACATAACTAATAGTTATTAAATGGATAATAACAAGAATGTCGGTGATAATATGTAGTTAGGCATGGATAACTCAGAGTTGAAACGACTTTAACTGAGAGTTATCCATGCCTAGCTACGCGTTATCACCAACATTACATTCTTCTAGTTATTTGCCAGGAAATGTTGGTTATCCATTCATCACCTATGAGTTATCCATGCTAGTTATCCATTCATGAGCTAGCGACCAGTTATTTTTTATTATGTCGATAGACATTTTTATTTGAGATTTGGGGTGGACTAAGGCCTATGTTTTTTCATCTACGGACAAGGATGAGACAAGTGTACTGTCGAGATTGATTCTATGGCAGTTGTTCAAAATTCGAAATAAACAATTATAAAAAAGGAATATAAACTAGCACACCAACATAGTTTGTGGCTAGATCAAGTGGATAGGGATCATATGGTTAACAAATACTTATAGAATGGAAGAAAATTTGTTTTTTTTATTCCTCATATTCTTCTAGTTAAAGGGGTTCAACTATGAGTTATCCATACCTAACTACATGTTATCATCTACATTCTTCGTGTTATCCATTTATCAACTAGAAGTTATTTTTAATATTTTTTTTTATCTCACATTCTCCTAGTTATCTACCATGAACGGTTGGTTATCCATTCATCAACTATGAATTATCCATGCATTGCTACCAGTTATCCATTCATCAACTAGCTACAAGTTATTCTTTGTATTCATTTTTTTATAATTGTTTATTTCAAATTTTGAACCACTTTCGTAGAATCAATCTTGACAGTACACTTGTCTCATCCTCGTCTGTAGATGAAAAAGCATAGGCCCTAGTCCACCCTCAATCTCAAATAAAAAACATCTATCAACGCAAAAATAATTGGTAGCTAGTTAATCAATGGATAAATGGTAGCAATGCATTGATAATTCATAGTTGATGAATGGATAACCAACAATTCATGGAAGATAACTCGAAGAATGTGAGATAAAAAGAAAAAGAATATAAAAAATAATTTATAGTTGATAAATGGATAACAGGAAGAATGTCGGTCATAACATGTAGCTAGGCATGGATAAATCACAATTGAATCTGTTTAACTAGAAAAATATGAAGAATGCAAAAAAAATTCCAAATTGTCTTCCATTCCATAACTATCTCTTAACCATTTGATCCCTATCGATGTGATCCAACCACAAACTATGTGGATGTTCTAGTATTTTTTATTTCGAATTTTGAACGACTGCCATAGAATTAATCTCTACAGTACACTTGTCTCATCTTCGTCCGCACCCCAAATCTCAAATAAAAATGTCTATCGATATCTATAGGCATTTATATTTTACAATTTAAGTTGGAAAAGGAAAGGTCTTATTCTTAAAATTGTAAGAAGATAAAACAAGTGTAATATCAAAATTTATTTTATGACAATGGATCCAAATTTAAAATAATATATATATATATGTGTGTGTGTGTGTGTGTGTGTTAAGCATTAAATAATTGTGTTAGTATATAACACATTACTAATTTTATGAATTATGATTTAGTTATAACTTGGATCTATCCTGTGATAAATATTCAAACTCAAATCCACCTTGATGTTTGGAGCCTAATAATGTGGTGGAATGGAATAAAGTGAGCAAGCCAGCCAACTATAATTGTGCCACACTTATCTCTAACTTTGCACTTAGATAAACTAGCTTCTAATATCACTTGATATTGATAAACTGTGATATTAATAACACATGATATTGATAAACTATGATACTAATAGCACGTGATATTGATAAACTGTGAAACATATAGTTGGATAAATTTAACATACAATCTGGTGCCAGACTAATAGCTAGTTGTCCCTGTAGATCCTAATCAGTAGAAATTACTGATTAAAATCTTCTTCAACAAGCTTATTTCGCAAGCTTATTCCCTCAATTCAGGTTTCTACAAATCTGTTTCCGCAACTCAATTTCCGCAATTGAGTTTTTGCAACTTAGTTTATGCAACAACCTTTTCGCAAGCTCCTTTCCGCAATTGCGGGTTGTAGGTATGCAATTCCCAATTTTAAAAAACTGACTTTTGTAATATTGTGGCCACAACTGTCCTTTCCGCAATTGGATTGCAGATGCACCTTCCTACTTTTCCCAAAAATGGGTTTCTGCAATTTTCCTCTCGCATGTATCTTTGTGCAACTCTTAAGAACCGTCGATCTCTTACAGAATGTTTCCTGGCCATTAATCTCTGATCCATTCCAGAACTCACCTTAACTTTGTGGATCTCTTATCTCTCATGCACGTTCACCTCGTGATCTCTTTCCCTATCGTCGATCCATCTTGTCTCCTTTAATCTGGATCGTCCAATCTCTGTCAAATGAATTGAATGCAACTTCGGCAATCATGCATTGATTGATCAATCAATTTCATCTACCTTCATTCGGAATTGATCTCCTTTGCTAGATCTATACATCATTTCTATGGTTTCATTCCTCACGTAGCTCTGCAAATTTTCTCATGCAGGCATCAATCCAAGGTTTACACAACAAACATATCAGTTATGCAAGAAACCATACATAGATATCAACCATTAACATAGGTCATCAATCATTCAATTCCTATATTCCTACACTTAGAAAGAACTGCATTTACACAAAGATATGCTGAAATAGGCTTTCCTTTACTCAATTTATGGAATTTGTACATTCACATTGATCCATAATCTATGTTCTGATCTTCATAGACCTGATACAACTCTAATCAGTGTCCTTGGCCTGATTTCTCACTACTTGGCCACTCACTAGCCAGATTTACATTGTTTGGCTACCTCCTTAGCCATATTTATATTGTTTGGATACCCTTGTCTACCCTTGTCTACTTTTGGCTTCCTCTCTCTACCTCGCAAACTTTCATGCATATATATACAGAAGGATTATGAAACCAATCCTGGTTCAAATCCAATGAATCCTCAACAATCTGCTAACTAATTCTAAATAAGGCAAACTCTTAATCCTATCCTGTGACTCACTGCCATTAGATGAGGGGCTTGTTATATGACTCACACTCTGAATTAATGACTCATTCATTCACCTAGTGACTCACCTAAATTACTCATCATCCATCCAGAATCACACTTTAACATAGGTTTATTTACAATGTAATAGTTCAAGGACTATTAATTCAAGAAATGAGAACCCCTTCTGGGTTTGATCAAAACATTGGGCTTAGTTTTGGATGGAGAGAAGGATGCTCCTGCACATGACAACAAGGACTTTGGAAGTTCAAAGATGAATCAAATAGTTAGACCTATTCCTCAAAGAAAGATCAGAAAAGAAACAACTCCAAGATGGAATCAAAGTCTCAGGTATGAAATAGGATTCAGTGGTTATTGTTACTTATGTTCTAACTTTGGTCATAAAGTTATGGATTGTAGACTCTGCAAAAGAAGAAGTGGTGGAAGACCCAATGACTCAGTTAGATGTTGGACATGTAATCAAGTTGGACATGTTGCTACCACATGTCACACATTGAGATTCATACATGCAATGGGTTTGGTCACAAAGACCAAGAGTGTGCAAGTCAAAAAAGTCAACCGAGGAAGAGTCCTTCCTATACATCAGCAAGAAGAACCAGTGAACCTTGGAAGAAGACCAATGCATGAAGTTTTGAAGATCATAAGACAAAGGCCTACAGTCAGGGATCCTCTTAGGCATGGAGACATGAAGTTGATCAAAGAAGTGTTGGAAGTTCCAATAGCTCAGTCAGGTGTTGTACATGCAACCATGTTGGTCACATTGCTACATATTGTCATATGATGAGGTGTTATAGTTGCAGTGGCCTTGGGAACAAAGGTCAAGATTGTTGGAGTACACAAAAACAACCCTTGAGAATTTTCCTATACAACTCATCAAGGAAAGCCAATACAAATGAAGGAACAAATACTAAAAGAACAGATGCCAAGAAGCAAGTATGGATGAAGAAGACCGAGAAACTACAGATAGGGGAGGTTGATCAGAGCAGGGAGAATGGAAGCCATATGGCAAGCCAAGCCTAAGTTCTCTCAAATACATTAGAATACCTTGAGCTCATAAGGCTGGAGGATGAACTCAAAGGAGAAAGGATGGTTACTCTAGGCATACAGACAGGTTCTAGGATCATGCATATTGATAAGGGAAGCAATGATCAGTAATTTCATATGCAGATATGTGGAGACCCTTTTCCATTGATTCCAAATGGGGAGACATGAAGACAAAGGGAGAGATGAAGACAAAAGGGGAGCATGCTCACAGGGGGAGCATGAGTTGTTGTCATCAATGAAAAAGGAGGATATTGTTGATGAAATTTTCATTGATGCCAACATGGAATTGCATTGGCCCCACAGGTTGTCATTGATGCCAACATGGACTTGCATTGGCCCCACAGGTTGTCATTGATGCCACTAAGTCTCACTTGCAGTGCCTTGTACCCCTTACAGATTAGGTTTGTGCCTTGAAGCACCTTTTACCCAATTGAAAAGGTCCCTGTACCCACAAGGATAGATCTTGTAGCCACCACCTTGTTGAACATGTTGAAGACCCTGCTAATGGTGCTGAAGACCCTGGAGATGGTGTCGAAGCCTTTGTGGATGATGTTGAAGTCCTATATGGGTTGGAGAAGCATTAATGACCGATTGTGTGGTCATTCATGCTCTGATTGTGTCATGGCACCCTAATAGAAGGTCTAGCAACCCCACGGATGATGTCATGATGGATCTTGACCCTTGGAGGTCTCCTGGTGTGGTTGAGGTGGTTGAAGAATTCTATGAAGCCCCTTGCTTGATGAAGAATCCATGAATAAACCCTTGGACCCACATTTTATGGATTAATGGTCCTTAAAGTTGATGATGTGGTCATTAATGACTTGATGAAGACTTGGAACCCTTGATGAAGATCTTGATGCCCGTGTAGCCCTTGGAGATGGTCATTATGCATGACAAGGTTTGGAACCCACATAAATGGCGGCATGATAACCCTTGGACACTATATGATCATTGATGGTGCATTTGGAAATGATTTGGGTCTTGGAATCCATACATATGGTGGTTTGTAAGCCCATGATTGTTTGAGCCTTTGATATGATGGAATATTTGGTCACAATGCCCTCATCACTTGGTGATGGATTCCTATGTGATGGGCTTGAATTCCATAGAAAGTATCTTGTTTAAATATTATATGATATCTTTGAAAAAGTACAGCTTGAAACCCTTGCATGTGGTGCCTTGGGTCTTGACTCCACACACTTGGTATCTTGTTGATGGTGATGTATGGCCCTCTTTGTGGTTATATGGCTATTGGGATGTAGAGGGAGGTAAAGCCGATGGAAGTGCCTTGATATGTTGAAGAAGACTTTGAAACTCTTGTAGTTGGTGGTATGGTCTTTGGCACCCTCATGTGTGGGGTCTTTGGCATCCTGAACATGTTGAAGAATTTAAGGGTATTAGACCAATAATTTGCAAATAAAACCATCATAGGATATAGTTCTTGTCAATCCATTTACGTTGATATGTGGATCATCTTATAACTCCTTACGGTTGAAGAGATAAATTTTTGAAGTTGGTGCACCCCACCTTTTTGGGTCAGTCGACCAAACAAAAGAGAATCTAATTATTTGAAATTTTGAATTGCATGCGGGCCCAGTTTGAGGTACTAAATTTCCTCCACAACCTATATAAATAGAATATCAAGCATTTCATTTGTTCATCATCATTTCTCTCAGTATTTTCGCAACTCTTGGAGAAAAGTGCAAAACTTTGTGGAGGAGAAATTTATGGGCATCTTCACTAAAATTGACATAACTTTCTTATACGGAATCAGAATTACAAAATTCTTAGCTCATTGGAAAGCTTGTTACGAGGGATATTTGGTGACATGATCTAGAGCCTATTTTTTTCTATTGTTTATTCATTTTGTGGTCTTCAAAAAGGTATGTTTCATGCTTTTGAGTTTCTCTTGTGCAGACACTTGTCTTTCGTGGATAGCATTCAATTTGATCTTATTATGTGAACCTCTATATTGGTATATATATTTGGAGTCATTATGGAGGCTATGATGATGATTTTTTATACCTTTATGCTATGATATGATACACTTTATGATTATAATGCATGATAGTGATGTACACTCTATGATGTTGATGCACTCCTATACAATATGATGCACATGCATACCATAGTGTGATGATGTTATCCTATGCACGGTGATGTATAATTGATGATGATGATGCATAAATGGTCAACACTGATATGATGATGATGTATATTTGATGATGAGGATGCATACCCTATGATGATGATGCATATCCTATGATGATGATGCATACCTATGATGATGATGCATGACGATGCATGCCTTATGTTCAGTGAAAGAAAAGCATAATTACTTGTTCGCTAATTATGTATGATGAGGTGTACAATGAGGTGTACATGAGCAGATTGGCCAACTTGACCAACAATATTAATGAGTAGAAAATAATGACCAGCAGTGATGAGTAAAGTTATGTGCAGAGATACTTGAGCAATAGTGATGAGTAGCAGTGTAGAGCAGTAGTGATGATCATATTGACCAGAGATTGATGAGCAGTGTTGACCAGTAGAGTGATTCACAGATATTGATGTGTAGAGCAGATGTTGGATATGCAGTAGAGCCATATGATTTCTTGCAAGAAGAATCTTTCAATTGAGGATTAGACTCCTCAAACCCTTCTTAGTTGGAGCTAAGAAAACCAGGCTCAGTCCTGTTATGAGAGTTGGTACTCTTTTCATCAGTTGGTGTTGATTGTAATCAAGAATATTGTTGTCTTCCATGTGTAATAAATAAAGATCAAAATTCCATATATTATTATGTCTCTTTTAATGTGATGTTGTGCTTATGACTCATGATGAATTTGATTATGCAATTAATGACATAATGATTAATATGCTATGATTAACTAAAAGAAGGTAAAAAGTTTAAAAATTTTCACACATTGATTCAGCCCCCATTTCAGTGTGTCCATGGGTGGAACATACATCCATCCCTCTCAACATCCTGGGTCTATACCCTATCAAAACCATATTGTGTTGCTATTGAGATTATTGGAATGTGTCATCATATCATCAATTTGGTAAATAAGGTTGTTTGCAAAATAGACACTATACCACACTTCATATCAAGTATCTAACTATTACATAGTCCCTATGTGCTATGTATTAGTACTTTGCAAACATACATTTATAATGATATCTCCATTCAATCATTAGTTGGTACATATTATCAACGTCATTTCCTTTCATCACATAAAATCATTAAATCAATCACATCATGGGTTGGTATCCATGTACCATGCCATATATATCACATTTCATCAAGGACAACCACTAATTATACACTATCGCTATAAAAGAAAGGAATCTCATGATAACTGGAACATAATCATAGTATCAACATAAGCATAGAAACATTATAAACATAGTAGCAACATATAATCAGGTATAACATGTCGAAAACATAGATTACTCAGTCTAGCTAAGTCCAACAGATAATAAGAAAATACAGTACAATATGTTTGGCTGATAAACATGTTTAGTCCAAATATGGGGCGTTACACTACATCATCAATACAAGCAAGACAAGGCAACAATACTTTCATTTTTAGTTGAGTGCACTAATAGAATGTGAATCTCTTGTTTCAAGTACTTTGACATGGTTACATGGCTTCGATCTATCAACCTCGTCATCCATAATATTATAAAAGAAATTGCTTGAGACAAAGGAATCCATGCACATCAAATTTCACAAATAAATATTTTTTTTCATTATAGAAACACATACATGTATTTAATTAACTATAAAATTTAAGGTCACACTTAAACATAGGTTTATTTACAATGTAATAGTTCAATGATTTCTCAATTTCAGCTTTAATCGCTGTGGCCTTCCATGGATGGACTTGCCTTAGATTTTGCCTGATAGGCTTGGCTGAGGGATAGGTTTTGATCTCATGGACCATAATGGATGGGTCAATCCCTAGCATCTCTTCATAGGACCAGGAAAAAATATCATGGAATTCTTTGAAAAGTGCCCTATATGCTTCAGATTCATCTGCCAAGCAATTCTTCCCAACATGAACATGCTCGATGGTACCAGGATTCGCTGATATGTCAATCAGATTCATCTGAGTAATGTTGCAAAGGTTTCCTTCAGAATTTGTGTCTTGCAACAATATGGGACTTGGGGGTACGTTGACAATATTAGTAGGAAACAAAGATGCATAATCATGGTTAACCGAACTAGTGTTGGGGAGGAACATGGATCTATGATAGTGATCCTCCCAAATGGACTCATCTGTACTCACCTAAACTGAGATCCCCCATCATAGGATCTTAGAGACCACCTCACCCACAATGATAGGAATAAGGGAGGACACGAGGCTCATGATCTAGAAGCCTTGAGAAGCTTCTCTTTTTCCCATTTTACCCAGGGTACCGCTTTTCTTCTCTTATGATAGAGTGGTTTAGGTTAGAACCGCTTATGGGCCAAAAGCCATAGGCGGTGGCACCGCTTATGGAAAACAAGATACAGGCGGTGCAAGCAAGGTACCACTCATGGTTAACGGGGAAAACGTGGTGCTGAGTATTTTTATGTAAGAATGATAAACAACATGGGTTTCCAATCCAGATGCTGGGATTAAAGGAAAATATGTAAGTCAAGGGTCTTAGCACATGGTGGTGACAGGATTTGAGTATAACAATCCATCACGGTAATATCCTTCCCAGTAGTCAAATTTTGTTTTTTGCAGGTATAAGAAGAGTAGTCCAGACATGAAGAAAGGAGGAAGACCTGCCCTCAGATAGGAATTGGGTGACATTAACTATCTCGAGTCACATCCAGAAGTATGCCAATTCTTCAAGGATGCAGGCTGTTATAGGTTCTGTGAGAAAATTCAGGGATCCCACTAGCAATTGGCAGAAGCCTTTGCTCTCTCTTTTGATGGCTCTAAGGCATTTATAGGTGAGAATAGTTCTAGGTTGATGAAGCCCTAATATTAGAAGTAGCAGAACTCCCAAGGATTGGGGAGAAATGGTTCAAAACCACCATCATAAAGGATGTGAAATTCAGGTCTTACTTGAAGCCTAAACACAAGAATGTAGTATGGAAGAAAAGCATCCCTTCAACCTGGCTTTACGAGAAGTGGCAGCAGTTGTTGAAAGCAACCCTGGTTTATATAACCTGTGAAGGCAGGTATAACGGGGTGGATATATATGACTTTAAATTGATGAATCATTTCACTAGAAGGATCCCACTGAACCTACCTTTCTACCTACAGAAGAGCCTAACCAAGATGGCCCATCAGGTCAAATCCCATCCCACCAAAATTGCAAGCAGGCTATCCCACCATGGCATGGAAAAGATCATTGTCCAAGAACTGCTACAAAGAAGAAACATAGCATGGACATACTTCTTATTTTGGAATGAGTTTGAAATGGATTACAGCCAGAAGACAAAGGAAAGTCCCCTTCAAATAAGTCCACCACTCCTAGGAGTGGCAAGAGGAATAGGAGGGCCATCTCTCTAGTGGTAGTGGATCAGGCCTTTCCAACTTCTAATACCAACAAAGCCAAGAGAAATCTAAATTTTAGTTGAGAGGAGGAGGAGGCTCCAGTACAAGGTAAAAATATACTCAACCTACCTTACTCAAACTCTGAATAAGAAGAGGAGCAGGAAGTTGACCTAACAAAGCAGGTTGCAGCAGAACATGAGGAGTTTCCCTCACCTACACCAAGGGAGGGTCAATATGAACCAATGGCAGAAGGTTCCTCTAGCAAACCTAGGTCCCAGAGAATCAACTAGCTATTAGGGCAAATATATGAACTAGAGGTCTTAGGGAGGGAAATCAAAATAAATAATGCAAGATTAACCAAGAAAAATAATGAATTGCATAATTCTCTCCTAAAAATGAGAGGGAAGTATATCCTGCAGCAAAAAAGAAATCTGAGATTAATGAAGGATAACTCCAGGCTCTACAGGATGATCAGACTGTCGAGCTTACAGAAGAAAAATTCAAACCCTAAATCTCAATCTCACCTTGCACTGGAAACCCTAGTAGAGGCAACAATAAGCCTTCAAGATCTTGAGGCAACCCATGATGCTGCTGCTCTCCCAAACCCTATGTAGGTTGAAGAAGTACCTGAAGGATAGAAGTAAAGCTATAAAAGGGTGATTAAAAGACTAATTAAAATTTTGTAGAAACAGATATTTCGGTGGCTTAGGTGAACGTAGCAGTTGTTCATTAGCCACCAAAAGCAGAGCTTTCGGTAGCTTACAGGCCTAGAATTTTGTTTCCCTAACCACCAAAAGCACAGAACAATGCAGAAAGACATGCTTCCACACAGAACCAATTTTGATTGATCCAAACACCTCAGGGATGAGTTATGAAGATGAAGATTAATTAAAGGCACTAGTAGATTGGGTCTATTCCAGTTTTGAAGGTGCCAACGAGGTAAAATGGGTCACAAACCCTACCTACTTTTGACAAACCATGACTTATATGTCAGATAACAGGGCCTAGTTCTACTTTAGTGATCACTGCAGTTATTAAAGAGTTCAAGGAGTGAACAAGTATTAGATTTAGATATATTATCACTTAAGTTAGTGTTTTTGACCTATTTTTTGCAAAAACAGTTATGTTATCTATTTTTAGTAAATTCGATCCAACTTTTGAGGATCTCAGATAAATTTTGTAAAGGCTATAAATCCTGTGACAAATGTTGAACCAAGGGTTCGACTTCAGATATTTTTAGACCCTTATTATTATCAAGCTTCTCATGTTATTCATCATTTAATATAAGCTCGTTTGCCATTATATGTTCAGGTTCCATTTCTTTTTTGTTCTGTACTTGTGCTTGGATGTCTCATTCAGGTTTATTATTTTGTCTAATACTAGATAGTTGTCATCCTATCTCTGTGTTGATGAGTTGAATTGCAAGTATCTTTCCTTGTTATGATTAGCCATTCATATGTGATTGTTTTATATATGAATCTTCCCGCATAGTCAGTTCTCCATTTATTCACCTTATTATCAACCCTCTGAACATTGATGGTTAGAAGCCTTATCTTTTTTATTGAGTTTTATGCATGTCTTGAGTGTGTGAGATCCTTTATATCATCTGATTTGATCCATTTAGAAAACCATTAAAAATATTGAAGTTACCAGGTATCCTCGATCTGCAACCTAGAGGAGTTTCCTGGAGAGCTAACAAATTGGCACTGATGCCGGGGAGAGGAGATTAAAGCTCAGCTTCCCTGGGGGATGACATAGATCCTACTTTGATGATAGACAAATTTTGGACACTATTTTGGTTGTAATCATATATCTGGCAACTCCATTGGAATAAGGTGGCTTCAAGAAGACCAAGTACCAGAGCAAACCATCAAGGGCCACCAGTAACACCTGTTTCATATCCAGAAGAGCTTTTAAGAAGAGCAAGGGCTTCACTAAGGCAGACCTCCAGAGCTACAAGGGGAGCTACATCAGGTATTTCAAGAGATATTTATGTTGTTATATCAAATAGACCTCCATTTCAATCTTCTTCTGTTGAAACATCTAATTCTTAGGAATTTATAAGTACATCAAAATTTTTTAGGGTTGAGGATTCTTCAAGCATTGTTGCTTGTGTAGATCCAATCCCTAGC
Organism: Pseudotsuga menziesii; assembly: GCA_001517045.1. NCBI lineage: Eukaryota > Viridiplantae > Streptophyta > Pinopsida > Pinales > Pinaceae > Pseudotsuga > Pseudotsuga menziesii. The sequence continues at coordinate 541,636 of LPNX010985120.1, forward strand.
GACTCCACTGAGATAAATACACTACTAACCACACCAAAAGTGCCTCTTTCTTCCCTTTCCATGCCTACATCCAATATGAATGTCCCTCTAACCAAAATTGAAAGGATCCTGGTTTCTAGATATGCCTAACCCCCTCTCTGATATGCCTACTGGAGATTATCTCAAATATATGGCTAAGTTTACTGGAGAGGGAGATTTCACAGCTAAATAACACTTAGAGGCATTCTATAGTTATGCTGAGAATATAAACATTGAGTAAGAGGATGTGTGGACTAGGGTTTTTGTGCAAATTCTAGATGGTCAGGCTAGGAAATGGTTCAAAGAGTTTTCTGTTAGATCAATAGTAGGCATTGAAGCCCTAGATGACATATTTTTGAAGCATTGGGGAGAAATAAGAGACCACCTCTAGTATATCACTGAATTTAGAAATTTGAGGAGAGAGAATGGTGAGTCTATTTCCAACTTCACGAAAATATTTAACAAAATGTTTAGCAAGATCCCTATTGACATTAAGCCAACTGACACTTGGCCCAAAATCACTTATGCTAATGCCTTTGATTCTGAATTATGTCTTCTTCTCAGAGAAGAAGATCACCTTCTTTGTCACTCATGAAAGATGTTGCTCTTGAATTTGAGTCCAATATCATTGCATCTCATAAGGTTAAGGGAAAAATGGACAGGAAGAAGCACCCCTTAGATCCTCTAGGGGCTTCTTCATCAGAGAATAAAATGGAGAAAATGGCTAAAATGTTGGACAGTTTGACAGTTGAAATGTCTAGGCTTAAATACCGAGGGAAAATACCTGTGAGAGGTAAAGGGCCAAATGATTTTGCTCCCAAAAACTCTAATTTTGTCCATTACAGAATAAATAACACACTAGCTTGGATCCTTCAAAGGGATAGGAATCAAGTTGAGGATCAAAGAATCAGAGCTCCATTTCAGAATGCTATGCTAGAAGAAGAACAAGAGTTTGCCCAGGAAGAAGGGGAGGCAGAAGAAAATATCAACTGTATGGAAGATGAAGTAGATCTCTCTTTCCTGACATAAGCAGACTATGAGGAAACCCTCATGAATGAGCAAATCATGGAAGAATCGTTGTATCAAGAAGATGATCAAGAAGGTTATAATTTGAGATCTAGAATTGTTGCTCCTGTGAAGAAGAGTCCCGCCCCTACAAAGCAGCCTGCTGCTCCTGCTAACAAGATTGTTGCTCCTGCAAAGAAGATGGCTGCTCCTCCAAAATAGCAGCAAAGGCCATTACAGCCATCATCCCATGATCCTATTCAGCTCAAAGCCACACCACTAGAGGTAAGAACTTCTGACAAATTATCCTATTCTTTCAATCTTGAGTCAGAAATTCAGAAGTTAAAAATCCCTTTTCCTTTGATATAGCTTATGAAAAATGATGCCTTCAAGTCATCCATACTGAAATCTCTTCAGCCAAGGACACCCATAGATGCTGAATTTGTGAACTTGCAAGATGATAAGATCATAGTAATCCTAGGTCCTATGATTGAAGAGTTGGATGAGTCTTTCCCACCTTCCTACATATCTTTGAACATCCATGATAAAATCCTTCACAATTGTTTGCTTGACTCAGGAGCATCCCATAACCTAATGCCAAAAGCAATGATGGATGAGCTTGGCATCAGGATTACAAAACCCTACCATGATATGTTCTCTTTTGACTCTAGGAAGCTCAAATGCCTGGGCCTCACTAAAGACCTTGTCATAAACCTCTCCCAGTTGCCCTCAAAAAGCATAGTGAAGGACATAGTAGTGGCTGACATCCCACCTAAGTTTTTCCTCCTTTTCTCTTGCTCATGGAGTAAAATATTGGGTGGTACCCTTCAGATGGACCTTACATATGCTACAATCCCAATGTTTGGAGGGGAGACCAAGAGACTCTACAGAGAGAACCATTTCACCTACATCATCAGTAATGCAAAGAACTCTATAAATCATCCCATTTATGTAGTAGACACAGACTTTGGGGCATGCATCCTGTAGATTGATGATTCCCAGCTAACATCCATGCTGCTTATAAAGCCTATCAGCCACCTAAGGAAGTAACCACCTTTGTCTGGAGCATGTTTTTTTATGGGGCCAGTACTCAAGCCTCAACAGGTGCAGGTATTGTCCCGATTTCTCCTTCAAAGGAGACTATACATTTGTCTTATAAGCTGGATTTCAAGACTACTAACAACATAACAGAATATGAGACGTTGTTGTTGGGAGTGAAGGATGCCAAAGAAATGGGGATCATGTGCCTGAAGATCTTTGGAGATGCATATCTCATCATACAGCAAGTGAACAATACTTTTCAAGAAAATAATGTCAAGCTGAAGGAATACAGAGATGAGGTATGGAAACTCAAGGACTGTTTCATGTTTTTTTAACTCCCATATATACCTAGGGCTATGAACCATTTAGTTGATTCCCTTGTTGTCTCTGTAAGTATGTTCATTCCCCCTTTTCCCCCTAAGTTGAGCTATGAGATCCAGGTCAATTACAGGCCATCCCTCCCTGACAATGTGAAATTTTGGAAATATTTTGAAAATGATGATGAACTCAGTAAATTACTCTAGGTCATAGATGAGTTTTCTGATATGCATATTGATCAAGGAAACCTAAATATGGAAGAATCCCAGAAGCTCAAATCAGGAAATAAAATAGGAGACCAGAATATTATTCAGCTTCCTAGAAATTATATACCTCGGGGTTTGGTGCCCCTAGAAGAGATTTTTGATCATAATGATGTCCCCTTTAAACCTGTCAAAGGGAGAAAGACCCTGCTGTCCATGAGCACAACCTAGGTAGCCAAAGTCATCCAAAATTGGTAAATTTGTCCTCTGAGTTAACTACTGATCAGAAGTCAGAATTGTGTAGTCTTATGAAAGAGTTTGTTGATGTATTTACTTGGGAATATAGTGATATGAAAACCTATGACACAACTATCATCCAACATAGGATTCCCCTGGAAAAGGACACCATCCCTTTCAAACAAAAGTTAAGACCTATCACTTCCCTCCTTCTTCCAGTGATTGAGAAAGAAATACAAAAGCTCCTTAATGCAAAAATCATAATCCCACTAAGATATTCCAAATGGATTGCAAACCTAGTGATAGTGAGGAAGAAAAATGGGAAGACTCAATTATGCATTGATTTCAGAAAGCTAAACAAATGTTCTAAGAAAGACAACTACCCCTTGCCCAAGATGGAGCATCTGTTGCAAAGAGTCTTAGGAGCTAGTGTCATGTCATTCCTAGATGGTTTCTTAGGCTATAATCAAGTTTCTGTACACCCTGATGATCAAGAGAAAACTGCATTTACCACTCCCTGGGGTACTTTCATGTATGCCAATATTCCATTTGGGCTAATGAATGCTGGGGCCACCTTTCAGAGAGCCATGGACATAGCTTTTGTAGGATTGAAAGACAAGTTTGTGCTAATATACCTTGATGACCTCACTGTTTACTCTAACAACCATGAAGAAAATTTGCAGCACTTGAGGAAGGTGTTTTTGAAATGTAGAGAGTTTGGGATATCTCTAAACCCAAATAAGTCTCAATTTTCTCTCAGGGAGGGAAAAATACTAGGTCACATAGTTTCAGCAGAAGGTGTGAAGATTGATCCTGTTCGAGTTGAAGCAATCCAGAAGTTGTCCATACCTAGGTCAAAAAAGGACATTCAGTCATTCCTGGGTAAGATAAATTTTGTCAGGAGATTTATCCCAAATTTCTCTGAGTTGGTAAAACACATAACCTCTATGTTGATAAAGGAAGCTGAAATCAAGTGGACTCAACAAGCAAGAAACTCTTTTGAAGACATCAAGAAGGCTATCATGGAAGCTCCCACTTTGATTAGTCCAGACTACACCAAGGGTTTCTACATTTTCTCCTTTGCTTCCTATGACACAGTGGTAGCAGTTCTGTTACAAAAAGATGATGAAGGCTTTGATCACCCCATTGCCTTTTTCCCCCTGGAATTTTTTTCTGGTTGCAAAAGAAACAATGTGGAGTTTGGCACATGATTGTGGGGTTAATTCAAAATTTCCAAAAGCGAGTAACAATGAAAAAATCCCTCCAATTTCATTTTTTTCGATTTCCCCCAAAATATCAGACCCAAAATATGTTTGCAAATGAGATCTGTGTATTTTTTCAATCTACTCTGCTTGATCGAAATCTATGAGCCTAACACTCGGTCTATGATCAAAAGAAATAGGATTTTGTTGAAATCCTCTGAAGAAAACTGATATTATCGTTATCAATTGGTAATAAATTTTTTTCCCAGTTTTATGTTCCATAGGTTATATTTTTTCAAATTTGTTTTATGTTTCCAATCTGATCGTAAGTACAATGAAACATTTTATTGCTTACATATTTTGTTTTATATCTTACCCTAAATAAAATATACAAAGTCGTGTTTTGTTTGAGATCTTACCGAGTTTGAACAAAATATGTGAACTCCAATTCTCAAATAAAACCAAGTTGGACCACATTGAAATCCTCTGAGCAAAATCAATGGTGTAGTGATATGAATGGTAAGTATTTTTTTCCAGGTTTACGTGCTTAAAAATTTTACATTCTTACCCTACTTGAAAAAAAATATACAAATACATCAACAGGTCTGATATCAAACGAAAATTGACTGCGTTTAAATATTATGAAAAAAATTCATGGTATAGTGATCATCTAACAATTCTTTTTTTTCTTCTGTTAATCAACTAGTGTAGTGATGGACTGCTTATTGACCAACTGATTCAATGCATCAAGTCTCTGATCAAACCAAACTAGACCTTCTTGAAATCCTCGGAGAAAAATAAATGGTGTAGTGAGAGGACTGGTAAGATTTTTTTTTCCATTTTTTTGTGCTTAAAAAAATTACATTCTTACCCTTCTTGAAAAAAATATACAAACCCATCAACGTGTTTGTGATCAAACCTAAATTGATTTCCTTGAAATGTTATGCAAAAAATTGATGGCGTAGTGATAGACTAACAATATTCATTTTTTCTTTTTTTTGTTAATCGACTAGTGCAGTAATGGACCACTTTCCAGCCAATTGATTGTTATTTCACTTTATATGATACAATTATACCAATTCCAAGTATGATATGAAGGATAAGACTCTTTTTGTTATTTCTCTCAAGATCAATATCTCTCCTTTCCTAAATGTTGCACATTTTATTGATGACAATCCAAGAGTCCCCAAAGGCAATCCATTCTACTTGATTATTCATTTTTTTGTCCAATCCCCAAGCATAAGAATAAATGATATTTCCACCTGGGTCGAAGATAATCCCTCCCCCCTACCACCCCTGTGCAAATTTTGTATTTAAGAAATCTATAAAATGATTTATCAGATACTATAGATGCAGAATAATTAACTTTTCCCTTTATTATTTTCTATAGAAACTAGTTTGGACCATCTTTATGCGAATATAAAATCTTGGTTGGAAGGAGAAAAGAGATCAAGGTTTTTACCAAAGGTTGGAATTTATGTAGTATTTATATTATTCCTTTATCAATACTCTATTTTTGCACTCTTCCTTTCCAATTAAGATGTCATGTGTAACCTGTGTAGGTATTTTTGGGTTCTTGTCATGATTGTTGGAGTGACAATGATGTATCCAATGGTAATGATGTTGAAAACCAATCTAATGATAGGGAAATACCTTATCAACTCCGAGGTCGTTCAACTCTGCAGTATGTTAAGGGCAAGGCTCCAAACATTGATACAATTGCTCTTCTTAAATGAAAAAATGGTTTTGAAGAAATCATTATCTGCAAAGTTATAGATGAGTCATATATATGAAATGTAGAGTTTTCAACGTTGGTTCCTTGTGGTGATGGTCCAATTATTTGCATTGTTAGTACCAATGACACATGGAAACATACTATGGATGATGTACTTCCTGTTCAAATGATGTATGCAGATGAAAGCGTGAACCTAAACATTAGAAGTCTATATTGTTTGTTTACTAGATTGTGTAACCATTAATGACTCTCCAAACATGTTAAAACATAGGTACTTGTAAGAATTTCCTAATTCACATCATCATCAAAGTTAGAGTAAAAAATCCATGCACTTAAATCTTGGTGTTTCCATCTCCATGATACCATTGAACAACATAGTCCTTGGTTCTTTTTAGGTACCCTAATATTCTCTTGATGATATTCTAATGTCATTTACTTAGATTGGCCATAAACGTACTCACAACTCACATTGCATGATCTAAGTTTTGATTTTGGTGCACCATTGCATACATGAGCTTTCCAACTACACTAGAATATTACACTTTTATAATTTCTTTTTGTTCCCACTTAATCTCATGATTCTTGGTGTCTTGGCTAGCCCATGACCTTAAAATTAGATTGTTTCTATTTTTTTTTTAATTGGTTTACTCGTACTCATACTAAAAATTACAAGCATGTCTTCAACATACTTCTTTTGGCCAATACACAAATTTCTTCGAAGTTTTTTCACATTTATGGGTTCATCACACATGGTAGACTCATATGAAATGAAAGATGCCTAGTTATTATGAAATAAAAATAGGTGGTTATTCATATTCAATTCACTTGTTACTGTTACAATTTTCCACCTCATAGTACATGATTTAAATTATGCTTCTCAACTGGAGAGGGTTTAAGGAGTCTTATGTGATCATAATAATTTATGTAGTCACTAGTTTCCCCCTTTATAGTGATACTTAATGTATTCACTAGTTTTTCCTTTCTTGGTGAGCTCATGTTGTCTTTCAAGATCCTTGTGGTGACATATCTCTTTATGTTTTCACACATCAATGATCCACTTGATTTCAAAGAGAGTAATAACACACTGGCATAAAACCAATGATCATGTTATATCTTGTTATTAGTCCATATTTAATATGGTACTTTGGGAAGACTCATAACCATACATATTAGGCTCCTTTTGATTATTGAATACTTCTTTTGATCTCCTAATCACTTTGATAATTTTGGAATGCTCATCATCAACCGTGGACAACTCAACATCAATTTTTGGTTGAATTATTACCTCATTATTCTTTAATTGTAATGCCTCCATCTAATGGGTGAAGAACCATTAAATATCCTTTAAATAAATTATTAACATGAATTTCAAAGATAATAAAATTTACTATCTTGGGTTCATTAATATTACTAAGTTTTGTATGATACTGGAGGGTTTACAAGAAATTGATTCCCATTTTCATTGCAATGAAAATGTGTACTCGTTGCTAAATTAAAAATGAGTGCGTGCTTCTAAGAATGTACATGTGATCCTTTTCAAATATACCCCCCCTGCCCCAAACCTCCAAGAAACCATATGCCACGTCAATTTGAATTCCATATCATTTAAAAAAAATAAAAGTAAATGTGCATGTTCTTGAAAGTGCACATGAGATTCTAAGTATGCATGATTAAGGAATGTGTGCACATTATTATGTGTATAATATATATATATATATATATATATATATATATATATATATACTGGGTTAATTACTATTTTAATTGTGCCCTCCCAAACCAATGTTGACTTTTGTGCAACGAGGCAATATGAGAACATTCTAGGAGGAGATACAGTTATCCTTTGCCAATTTTTAGTGCCATTTGTTGCAAGTAATTTTTATTTGTTTTGGATTTTTTATAATTTTTACGTTTTAATTTTTTTTTTCATTTCTTTTAAATTTTTATTATTATTGTTGAATCGTAGTTCTTATTCCACAAAGATGAAATAAAACCCCAATACAAACAGAAACCAAAACCTTAACCCCCCACAAGACCCATACAATGGAATAAATCAAAGTTTATATAAGTTTAGAAACTTAATTGGGGAGTTGAGGAACAAAGGAGAATCATCCCACCTTTCACTAGCCACTTCCCTTGATATTATCATTGCTTCCATTGTCAATTAAAACCCATGGTCAATTGTTTGATATATCTAAATATCAAGCAAGGATGAGCGATTTTTTATCAAGTGGAAAATAATAAGGAAGATATAAAAGTATTGAATATAACCAAAGAATCCATTGTTTAGTTGTTCATTGACCCTAGAACCAACCATACGCCTAAATCAAGAAGGATACATCTTTGCATGGATTGATGCACATTCCAACTATGGAGATACCACCATATGCATTGATAGTTTATGGTATTTTCTAAATCTTCTTGCCATAGGAGGGAGGTTCCCTTGAATTTTCTTTGAAAAATATGGGATGTGTTCATTATTGGTTACCATGTTAATTACCTTAACATTGGTGAATTCCAAAGGGCTGGTATTGGATTGGCTCAGGATCGAGTAACTACTAGGAATAACCCAATAATATGGTTTTCTACTTTGATGCATATGAACAACAGCCTCCCCCCATTCACCTCAACTAGGAGATAGGATTGAAGGTACTAGTACCATGATATTGTTCTTGATATGTAGTCTAGTCCTACATAGTACATTTGTAATAGCTTCTTGTTGAGAGACATCATTTGGTGATGTGAGGCCATCTATTGTCAGGCCTTCATTTGGTCAAGTTGGCGATTATAGTTTTAGGCCAATTTCTCCTCATCGATGCTTTCATTGTGAACATACTTGTGATGTCCAGAAATAGTATTATATTCGAGACTTTTTCTTGGATGATATTTGTTAGCTCTCTAGGAAACTCCTCTAGGTTGCAGCTCAAGGATGCCTGGTAACTTCAATGTTTTTAATGGGTTTCTAAATGGATCAAGCTAGATGATCTAAAGGACCTCACACACTCAAGACATGCATAAAACTAAATAAAAAAGATAAGGCTTCTAACCATCAATGTTCAGAGGGTTGATAATAAGGTGAATAAATGGAGAACTCACTATGCCAGCAGATTCATATATAAAACAATCACATATGAATGGCTAATCATAACAAGGAAAGATATTTTCAATTCAACTCATCAATACAGAGATAGGATGAAAACTATCTAGTATTAGACAAAAGAATAAACCTGAACCAGACATCCAAGCACAAGTATAGAACATAAAAGAAATGGAACCTGAACATATAATGGCAAAATAACTTATATTAAATGATGAATAACATGAGAAGCTTTATAACAATAAGGGTCTAAAAATATCTGAAGTCAAACCCTTGCTTCAACATTCGTCACAGGCTTTATAGCCTTTACAAAATTTATTTGAGATCCTCAAAAGTTGGATCGAATTTACTAAAAATAGACAACATAACTATTTTTATAAAAATTAGGTCAAAAACCCTAACTTCAGTGATAATCTATCTAGTTCCAATACTTGTTCACTCCTTGAACTCTTTAATAACTGCAACGATAACTGAAGTAGAACTAGGCCCTGTTATCTGACAGATAAGTCATAGTTTGTCAAAAGTAGGTAGGGTTTGTGACCCATTTTACCTCGCTGGAACCTTCCAAACTGGAACAAACCCAATCTACTGGTGCCTTTAATTAATATTCATCTTCATAACTCATCCTTGAGTTGTTTGGATCAATAAAAATTGGTTATGTGTGGAAGCATGTCTTTCTACATTGTTCTGTGCTTTCGGTGGTTAAGGAAACAAAATTCTGGGTCTGTAAGCTGCTGAAAGCTCTGCTTTCGGTGGCTAATGAACAACTGCTGTGTTCTCCTAAGCCACCGAAAGCTCTGTTTCTACAAAATTTTAATTAGTCTTTTAATCACCCTTTTATAGCTTTACTTCTGTCCTTTTGGTACTTCTTCAACCTGCATAGGGTTTGGGAGAGCAGTAGCATCATGGGCTGCCTTAGGATCATGAATGCTTATTGCTACCTCTACTATGGTTTCTAGCGCAATGTGAGCTTGAGAGTTAGGGTTTGAATTTTTATGCTATAATCTTGATAGTCTGATCATCCTGTAGAGCCTAGAGTTTTCCTTCATTAATCTCATATTTCTTTTTTGCTGTAGGATATACATCCCTCTCATTTGTAGGAGAGAATTATGCGATTTAGTATTTTTCTTGGTTAATATTGCATTAGTTCTTTTTATTTCCCTCTCTAAGACCTCTAGTTCATATATTTTCCCTAATAGCTGGTTGATTCTCTGGGACCTAGTTTTGCTAGAGGAAACTTTTGCCATTGGTTCATCTTAACCCTCCCTTGGTGTAGGTGAGGGAAAATCCTCATATTCTGCTGCAACCTACTTTGTTAGGTCAACTTCCTTCTCCTCTTCTTCTTCAGAGTCTGAGTAAGGTAGGTTGAGTATATTTTTACCTTGTACTAGAGCCTCCTCCTCCTTTCCACTGAAATTCAGATTTCTTTTGGCTTTGTTGGTCTAAAATTTGGAGAGTCCTAATCCATTGCCATTGGAGAGATGGTCCTCCTCTTCCTCTTGCCACTCCTGGGAGTGGTGGACTTCTTTGAAGGGGAGTTTCCTTTGTCTTCTGGCTATAATATTGTTTCAAACTCATTCCAAAATAAGAAGTATGTCCATGCTATGCTTCTTCTTTGCAACAGTTCTTGGATAATGAGCTTTATTAGGCCATGGTGGGAAAGCCTTCCTACAATTTTGGTGGGCTGGGATTTGACCTGATGGGCCATCTTGGTCAAGATCTTGTGTAGGTAGAAAGGAAGGTTCAATGGGCTCCTACCAGTGAAATGATTCATCAATTTAAAGTGGTATATCATCATCCTGTTATACCTACCTTCACAAGTTATATAAACCAAGGTTGCTTTCAACAACTGCTACCACTTCTCCTCAAGACAGGTTGAAGGGATGCTTTTCTTCCATACTACATTCTTGTGTTCAAGCTTTAGGTCATACCTGAATTCCACATCCTTTGTGATGGTGGTTTTGAACCATTTCTCCCTAGTCCTTGGTATTTCTGCTACTTCTGCTATTAGGGATTCATCAACCTAGAACTCTTCTCTTCCTATCAATGCCTTAGAGCCATCAAAAGAGAGAGCAAAGGCTTCTACCAATTGCTGGTGGGATCCCTTAATTTTCTCATAGAACCTGTAACAGCCTACATCCTTGAAGAATTGGCATACTTCTGGATGTGACTCGAGATAGCTAATGTCACCCAATTCCTGTCTGAGGGCAGGTCTTCCTCCTTTCTTCATGTCTGGAATGCTCTTCTTGTACCTGTAAAAATCAAAATTCGACTACTAGGAAGGATATTACCGTGCTGTATTCAGGGAGGGCTTGGATCAGGGAGGATGCATGCAGGCGAATGTGGAATGGACTGAGGAAAGAGTGCTGATTTTGAGGGGCTGATCGATCGATTGGTACTTGAGCAAGATGACAGTAAACTCTGGTGAGAACCACGAGATGGTTAATGCAGTGATCATTTTAACTGAAACTTAATGTTTTGTGATGGTTCGACTGCAGTCACGGGACAGGTGGAGGATAGCAAGGGGTTAGCTCTTTAATCAGTCACTTCGGTTTAATAACAACCTCTTCTTTACCAACTCAGGATTTTCTGAAGTCCCAGTCCTTTCGGCAGTTAAGTTCTTGATCGTGATGCTCCTCATGATGACAGTGGTTGATTTCGATGGCTGCGCTAACTGTTTTCCTCTTTTGACACTTTCGGCGGTTAAGGTAATCGTGGATCTAATTTGCAAGCTGCCAAAATCTGGGATTTTCAGTGGATGATGAACCATTGAGACGTTTGCCTAAGCCACCGGAAGTTTCCCTTCAAAATTTTNAAGGGAATCGTGGATCTAATTTGCAAGCTGCCAAAATCTGGGATTTTCAGTGGATGATGAACCATTGAGACGTTTGCCTAAGCCACCGGAAGTTTCCCTTCAAAATTTTATTAAAAAATGGAGTCAATGAGCTTTCAGTGGTTAATGTAGTCCCGAGTTCAATTTTCAAGCTGCTGAAAGATGGGATTTTCGGTGGCTAATGAAATGTTGAGAATTTCACCTAAGCCACCGAAAGCTAAACTTTGATTTTTTATGGAAAAACAGAGCACAAGGCATCCCAACTTTGTTAAACACACCAAAATATTTCATAATGTGCCTTGAACTCTTGATCACTATGCAAAAATAAATTTTCTGAATTTGACCTATTTGAAGACTAATTTATTTGGGAGATAACATTTGGCTTCTACTTGGGGATGGGAACCTTCCTGTGAGGTCTTAAGAACCCTTAAACCAAATTCCTTTCCTGAAAAATAAGAATTAAACCTATCTTCTATTGTTCCATTGGGCATGGAGTTTATTTTGCAAAAAACAAAAACAACAAAAATAATATTTTACAATAATAAGGCCTTAAAGCTTCATATGAAATAGAGTTTCATAAATCACCCATTTACTGGGCCATCGAACACCTCCTCTCCTTCCAGATTTTCCAGTTTGAAAGTGTTGTTCTGTTGCACCTAAGCTATCACAAAAGGGCCTCTCCGCAAAGAATCAAATTTACCATGCTTTCCCTTGTCCTTCCTGACAACATCCCATTTCAAAACCCAATCTCCAACCTAAAAATTGTCCACCTTTTCCTTCCTGTCAAAAATGATTTTAATCTTCTTTTGGTGAGCTTTTAACTTCTCCACCACCTATTCTCTGACTTGCTGTAACTCAACCAAATTAAGCATCCTCCTTACTATGTCATTTGGTTCATCCTGCTCCTCCTGAAAGAATTTTGCAACTGGTAGAATCAGTTGAATGGGAAAAATGGCCTCAGTACCATAAACCAACTTGAAAGGAGAAGTCCCTATGGATCTTTTGTCAGTCACTCTATCAGCCCATAGGGAAAAATTTAGCTTAGAATCCTAGCTCTTCTGATTATTCTCCAATAGTTTTCTGATGATTCTAACTAGGATTTTATTGGATGACTCAGCAAGGCCATTTCCTTAAGGGTAATAGGAAGTGGAATGCACCAATTGAATGCCCATTGAATTACACATGTTAACCAATGCCCCAACTTTAAAATTTGGTGCATTATCAGTCACTAGCCTTACTGGGAAACCAAATCTGATAAAGATGTTCTCATATAAAAACTTAATAATGACTTGGTGAGTGGCATCCCTTGTGGGGATTGCCTCTATCCACTTGGTGAAATAATATGTAGCTACTAGGATCCACTTGATGAAGGATTAATCTCACCTATGAAATCAAGACCCCACTGCTAGAAAGGACCATTCACTACAATATGTCTAAGGGTCAAAGATCTAAGTTGCTGCTTTCCTATGAATCTTTGGAACTTGTCACAGGCTCTTACAAAGGTACACACATCATAAAAAAGGACAGGAGAATAGTACCCATCCCTCAGGATATTGTGGGCTGTGGTCTTCCAGTAATGATGGACTGCACATGTGCTTGAATCAGACTGATGTATGACTTGAACCGAATCTTCTTGATATAAGCATCTCAGCAAAACACCAGAAGGATATTTCCAATACAGCAGCTTATCAATTATATAAAATTTAACAAACTTAAGCTTAAGAGCCTGTGCTTGAGTCAGGCTCAGCCCAGGGGGTACTTCTAAACTTTGCAAGAACTGAATAATACATGAGTACCACTCACATGAAGACAAGTTCTCACTCACCTGTTCACTGTCATGCTGCTCCTGAACTTCCTCTACTTCTGCTACCTCTGTTTGTAGGTCTGTTGAACTTATTCCAATGAAATTCATTCTCAATAGATCATAATTTTCTTTTTCCGTGAGCTTATCTAGACCTTGGCCTTTCACTAGCTTGGTGGGTTTTACTTCTATGTCAAACTCAATAAGCTTGGCAATCCATTTGGCTCTCTTTCCATCAATGTCAGGCTGGGTCAAGACATCCTTCACAGTAGCTGAAGGGACATAGGAAAGAACCTTTGCATGTAGAATGTAAATCATGAAGGATTTCAGTGACTTGATGAGAGCATAGGCCTGTTTCTCAATAGGATCATATTTCAATTCAACATCCCTCAATGTCTTGCTGAAAAAGGCAATGGGGTGATCAAAGCCTTCATCATCTTTTTGTAACAGAACTGCTACCACTGTGTCATAGGAAGCAAAGGAGAAAATGTAGAAACCCTTGGTGTAGTCTAGACTAATCAAAGTGGGATCTTCCATGATATCCTTCTTGATGCCTTCAAAAGAGTTTCTTTCTTGCTGAGTCCACTTGATTTCAGCTTCCTTTATCAACATAGAGGTTATGTGTTTTACCAACTCAAAGAAATTTGGGATAAACCTCCTGACAAAATTTATCTTACCCAGGAATGACTGAATGTCCTTTTTTGACCTAGGTATGGACAACTTCTGGATTGCTTCAACTCGAACAGGATCAATCTTCACACCTTCTGCTGAAACTATGTGACCTAGTAGTTTTCCCTCCCTGAGATAAAATTGAGACCTCTTTGGGTTTAGAGATATCCCAAATTGTCTACATTTCAAAAACACCTTCCTCAAGTGCTGCAAATTTTCTTCATGGTTGTTAGAGTAAACAGTGAGCTCATCAAGGTATATTAGCACAAACTTGTCTTTCAATCCTATAAAAGCTATGTCCATGGCTCTCTGAAAGGTGGCCCCAGCATTCATTAGCCCAAATGGAATCTTGGCATACATGAAAGTACCCCAGGGAGTGGTAAATGCAGTTTTCTCTTGATCATCAGGGTGTACAAAAACTTGATTATAGCCTAAGAAACCATCTAGGAATGACATGACACTAGCTCCTAAGACTCTTTGCAACAGATGCTCCATCTTGGGCAAGGGGTAGTTGTCTTTCTTAGAACATTTTCTTAGGTTTCTGAAATCAATGCATAATCGGGTCTTCCCATTTGTCTTCCTCACTATCACTAGGTTTGCAATCCATTTGGAATATCTTAGTGGGATTATGATTTTTGCATTAAGGAGCTTTTGGATTTCTTTCTCAATCACTGGCAGAAGGAGGGAAGTGATAGGTATTAACTTTTGTTTGAAAGGGATGGTGTCCTTTTCCAGGGGAATCCTATGTTGGATGATAGCTGTGTCATAGGTTTTCAGATCACTGTATTCCCAAGTAAATACATCAACACAATCTTTCATAAGACTACACAGTTATGACTTCTGATCAGTAGTCAACTCATAGGAAAAATTTACCAATTTTGGATGACTTTGTCTACCTAGGTTGTGCTCATGGACAGCAGGGTATTTCTCCCTTTGACAGGTTTAAAGGGGACATCATTATGATCAAAAAGCTCTTCTAGGGGCACCAAACCCTGAGGTATATAATTTCTAGGAAGCTGAATATTATTCTGGTCTCCTATTTTATTTCCTGATTTGAGCTTCTTGGATTCTTCCATATTTAGGTTTCCTTGATCAATATGCATATCAGAAAACTCATCTACGACCTAGAGGAATTTACTGAGTTCATCATCATTTTCAAAATATTTCCAAAATTTCACATTATTAGGGAGGGATGGCCTGTAATTGACCTGGATCTCATAGCTCAACTTAGGGGGCAAAGGGGGAATGAACATACTTACAGAGACAACAAGGGAATCAACTAAATGGTTCATAGCCCTAGGTATATATGAGAGTTAAAAAAGCATGAAAGAGTCCTTAAGTTTCCATACCTCATATCTGTATGCCTTCAGCTTGACATTCTTTTATTGAAAATTATTGTTCACGTGCTGTATGATGAGATATGCATCTCCAAAGATCTTCAGGCACATGATCCCCATTTCTTTGGCATCCTTCACTCCCAACAACAACGACTCATATTCTGTTATGTTGTTAGTAGTCTTGAAATCCAGCTTATAAGACAGATGTATAGTCTCATTTGAAGGAGAAATCAGGACTATACGTGCACTTGTTGAGGATTGAGTACTGGCCCCATCAAAAAACATGCTCCAGACAAAGGTGGTTACTTCCTTAGGTGGCTGATAGGCTTTATAAGTAGCATGGATGTTAGCTGGGAATCATCGATCTATAGGATGCATGCCCCAAAGTCTGTGTCTACTACATAAATGGGATGATTTATAGAGTTCTTTGCATTACTGATGATGTAGGTGAACTGGTTCTCTTTGTAGAGTCTCTTGGTCTCCCCTCCAAACATTGGGATTGTAGCATATGTAAGGTCCATCTAAAGGGTACCACCCAATCTTTTACTCCATGAGCGAGATAAAAGGAGGACAAACTTAGGTGGGATGTCAGCCACTACTATGTCCATCACTATGCTTTTGAGGGCAACTGGGAGAGGTTTATGACAAGGTCTTTAATGAGGCCCAGGCATTTGAGCTTCCTAGAGTCAAAAGAGAACATATCATGGTAGGGTTTTGTAATGCTGAGGCCAAGCTCATCCATCACTGCTTTTGGCATTAAGTTATGGGATGCTCCTGAGTCAAGCAAACAGTTGTGAAGGATTTTATCATGGATGTTCAAAGATATGTAGGAAGGTGGGAAAGACTCATCCAACTCTTCAATCATAGGACCTAGGATTACTATGGTCTTATTATCTTGCAAGTTCACAAAGTCAGCATCTATGGGTGTCCTTGGCTGAAGAGATTTCAGTATGGATGACTTGAAGGCATCATTTTTCATAAGCTATATCAAAGGAAAAGGGATTTTTAACTTCTGAATTTTTTACTCAAGATTGAAAGAATAGGATAATTTGTCAGAAGTTCTTACCTCTAGTGGTGTGGCTTTGAGCTGAATAGGATCATGGGATGATGGCTGTAATGGCCTTTGCTGCTATTTTGGAGGAGCATCCATCTTCTTTGCAGGAGCAACAATCTTGTTAGCAGGAGCAGCAGGCTGCTTTGTAGGGGCGGGACTCTTCTTCACAGGAGCAACAATTCTAGATCTCAAATTATAACCTTCTTGATCATCTTCTTGATACAATGATTCTTCCATGATCTTCTCATTCATGAGAGTTTCCTCATAGTCTGCTTATGTCAGGAAAGAGAGATCTACTTCATCTTCCATACAGTTGATATTGTCTTCTGCCTCCCCTTCTTCCTGAGCAAACTCTCATTCTTCTTCTAGCATAGCATTCTAAAATGTAGCTCTGATTCTTTGATCCTCAAGTTGATTCCTATCCCTTTGAAGGATCCAAGATGGTGGGTTATTTATTTTGTAAGGGACAAAATTAGGGTTTTTGGGAGCGAAATCATTTGGCCCTTTACCTCTCACAGGTATTTTCCCTCAGTCTTTAAGCCTAGACATTTCAGCTGTCAAACTGTCCAACATTTTGGCCATTTTCTCCATTTTATTCTCTGATGAAGAAGCCCCTAGAGGATCTAAGGGGTGCTTCTTCCTGTCCATTTTTCCCTTAACCTTATGAGATGCAATGATATTGGACTCAACTTCAAGAGAAACATCTTGCATGAGTGACAGAGAAGGTGATCTTCTTTCTCTGAGAAGAAGACATAATTTAGAATCAAAGGCATTAGCATAAGTGATTTTGGGCCAAGTGTCAGTTGGCTTAATCTCAATAGGGATATTGCTGAACATTTTGTTAAATATTTTCGTGAAGTTGGAAATAGACTCACCATTCTCTCTCCTCAAATTTATAAATTCAATGATATAGTAGAGGTGGTCTCTTCTTTCTCCCCAATACTTCAAAAATATTTCATCTAGGGCTTCAATGCCTACTATTGATCTAGCAGGAAACTCTTTGAACCATTTACTAGCCTGACCATCTAGAATTTGCACAAAAACCCTAGTCCACACATCCTCTTACTCAATGTTTATATTCTCAGCATAACTGTAGAATGCCTCTAAGTGTTATTTAGCTGTGAAATCTCCCTCTCCAGTAAACTTAGGCATAGATTTGAGATAATCTCTAGTAGGCATATCAGAGAATGGGTTAGGCATATCTAGAAACCAGCATCCTTTCGATTTTGGTTAGAGGGACATTCATATTGGATGTGAGTATGGAAAGGGAAGAAAGAGGCACTTTTGGTGTGGGTAGTAGTGTATTTATCTCAGTGGAGTCACTAGGGATTGGATCTACACAAGCAACAATGCTTGAAGATTCCTCAACCCTAAATTTTTTTGATGTACTTATAAATTCCTGAGAATTAGATGTTTCAATAGAAGAAGATTGAAATGGAGGTCTATTTGATATAAAAACATAAATATCTCTTGAAATACCTGATGTAGCTCCCCTTGTAGCTCTGGAGGTCTGCCTTAGTGAAGCCCTTGCTCTTCTTAAAATCTCTTCTGGATATGAAACAGGTGTTACTGGTGGCCCTTGAGGGTTTGTTCTGGTACTTGGTCTTCTTGAAGCCACCTTATTCCAATGGAGTCACCAGATAGATGATTACAACCAAAATAGTGTCCAAAATTTGTCTATCATCAAAGTAGGATCCATGTCATCCCCCAGGGAAGCTAAGCTTCAATCTCCTCTCCTCGGCATTAGTGCCAATTTGTTAGCTCTCCAGGAAACTCCTCTAGGTTGCAGCTCGAGGATACCTGGAAACTTCAATATTTTTAATGGTTTTCTAAATGGATCAAGTCAGATGATATAAAGGATCTCACACACTCAAGACATGCATAAAAATCAATAAAAAAGATAAGGCTTCTAACCATCAATGTTCAGAGGGTTGATAATAAGGTGAATAAATGGAGAACTGACTATGCAGGAAGATTCATATATAAAACAATCACATATGAATGGCTAATCATAACAAGGAAATATACTTGCAATTCAACTCATCAACATAGAGATAGGATGACAACTATCTAGTATTAGGCGAAATAATAAACCTGAATGAGACATCCAAGCACAAGTACAGAACAGAAAAGAAATGGAACCTGAACATATAATGGAAAACGAGCTTATACTAAATGATGAATAACATGAGAAGCTTGATAATAATAAGGGTCTAAAAATATCTGAAGTCGAACCCTTGGTTCAACATTTGTCACAGGATTTATAGCCTTTACAAAATTTATTTGAGATCCTCAAAAGTTGGATCGAATTTACTAAAAATAGATAACATAACTGTTTTTGCAAAAAATAGGTCAAAAACACTAACTTAAGTGATAATATATCTAACTCTAATACTTGTTCACTCCTTGAACTCTTTAATAACTACAGTGATCACTAAAGTAGAACTAGGCCCTGTTATCTGACATATAAGTCATGGTTTGTCAAAAGTAGGTAGGGTTTGTGACCCATTTTACCTCGTTGGCACCTTCAAAACTTGAACAGACCCAATCTACTGGTGCCTTTAATTAATATTCATCTTCATAACTCATCCCTGAGGTGTTTGGATCAATCAAAATTGGTTATGTGTGGAAGCATGTCTTTCTGCATTGTTCTGTGCTTTCGGTGGTTAAGGAAACAAAATTCTAGGTCTGTAAGCTACCGAAAGCTCTGATTTCGGTGGCTAATGAGCAGCTGATACGTTCACCTAAGCCACCGAAAGATCTGTTTCTGCAAAATTTTAATTAGTCTTTTAATCACCCTTTTATAGCTTTACTTCTATCCTTCATGTACTTCTTCAACCTACATAGGGTTTGGGAGAGCAGCAGCATCATGGGCTGCCTCAGGATCCTGAAGGCTTATTGTTGCCTCTGCTAGGGTTTCTAGTGCAAGGTGAGCTTTAGAGTTACGTTTTGAATTTTTATTCTGTAAGCTCGACAGTCTGATCATCCTGTAGAGCCTGGAGTTGTCCTTCATTAATCTCAGATTTCTTTTTTGCTGCAGGATATACTTCCCTCTCATTTTTAGGAGAGAATTATGCAATTCAGTATTTTTCTTGGTTAATCTTGCATTATTTATTTTGATTTCCCTCCCTAAGACCTCTAGTTCATATATTTTCCCTAATAGCTAGTTGATTCTCTGGGACCTAGGTTTGCTAGAGGAGCCTTCTGCCATTGGTTCATATTGACCCTCCCTTGGTGTAGGTGAGGGAAACTCCTCATGTTCTGCTGCAACCTGCTTTGTTAGGTCAACTTCCTACTCCTCTTCTTATTCAGAGTCTGAGTAAGGTAGGTTGAGTATATTTTTACCTTGTACTGGATTCTCCTCCTCCTCTCCACTAAAATTCATATTTCTCTTGGCTTTGTTGGTCTTAGAAGTTGGAGAGGCCCGATCCACTACCACTAGAGAGATGGCCCTCCTCTTCCTCTTGCCACTCCTGGGAGTGGTGGACTTCTTTGAAGGGGACTTTCCTTTGTCTTGTAGCTGTAAGCCTATTTCAAACTCATTCCAAAATAAGAAGTATGTACATGCTATGTTTCTTCTTTGTAGCAGTTCTTGGATAATGAGTTTTATCAGGCCATGGTGGGATAGCCTGCTTGCAATTTTGGTGGGATGGGATTTGACCTGATGGGCCATCTTGGTCAGGCTATTCTGTAGGTAGAAAGGTAGGTTTAGTGGGATCCTTCCAGTGAAATGATTCATCAATTTAAAGTCATATATATCCACCCTGTTATACCTGCCTTCACAAGTTATATAAACCAAGGTTGCTTTCAACAACTGCTGCCACTTCTCGTAAAGCCAGGTTGAAGGGATGCTTTTCTTCCATACCACATTCTTGTGTTTAGGATTCAAGTAAGACCTAAATTTCACATCCTTTATGATGGTGGTTTTGAACCATTTCTCCCCAATACTTGGTAGTTCTACTACTTCTGCTATTAGGGCTTCATCAACCTGGAACTATTCTCTGCCTATAAATGCCTTGGAGCCATCAAAAGAGAGAGCAAAGGCTTTCGCCAATTGCTGGTGGGATCCCTGAATTTTCTCACAGAACCTGTAACAGCCTGCATCCTTGAAGAATTGGCATACTTTTGGATGTGACTCAAGATAGTTAATGTCACCCAATTCCTATCTGAGGGCAGGTCTTCCTCCTTTCTTCATGTCTGGACTGCTCTTCTTGTACCTGCAAAAAATGAAATTTGACTACTGGGAAGGATATTATTGTGCTGGATTGTTATACTCAAATCCTGTCACCACCATGTGCTAAGACACTTGACTTACATATTTTCCCTTAATCCCAGCATCTGGATTGGAAACCCATGTTGTTTATCAATA
The DNA here is from genome assembly GCA_001517045.1 of Pseudotsuga menziesii. Classification (NCBI taxonomy): domain Eukaryota; kingdom Viridiplantae; phylum Streptophyta; class Pinopsida; order Pinales; family Pinaceae; genus Pseudotsuga; species Pseudotsuga menziesii. The sequence continues at coordinate 562,555 of LPNX010985120.1, forward strand.
TTACATAAAAATACTCAGCACCACGTTTTCCCCGTTAACCATGAGCAGTACCTTGCTTGCACTGCCCGTATCTTGTTTTCCATAAGCGGTGCCACCGCCTATGGCCTTTGGCCCATAAGCGGTTCTAACCTAAACCGCTCTATCATAAGAGGAGAAAAGCGGTACCCTGGGTAAAATGGGAAAATGAGAAGCTTCTCAAGGCTTCTAGATCATGAGCCTCGTGTCCTCCCTTATTCCTATCATTGTGGATGAGGCGGTCTCTAAGATCCTATGATGGGCGATCTCGGTTTAGGTGAGTACAGATGAGTCCATTTGGGAGGATCACTATCATAGATCCATGTTCCTCCCCAACACCAGTTCGGTTAACCATGATTATGCATCTTTGTTTCCTACTAATATTGTTAACGTACCCCCAAGTCCCATATTGTTGCAAGACACAAATTCTGAAGGAAACCTTTGCAACATTACTCATATGAATCTGATTGACATATCAGCGAAGCCTGGTACCATCGAGCATGTTCATGTTGGGAAGAATTGCTTGGCAGATGAATCTGAAGCATATAGGTTACTTTTCAAAGAATTCCATGATATTTTTTCCTGGTCCTATGAAGAGATGCTAGGGATTGACCCATCCATTATGGTCCATGAGATCAAAACCTATCCCTCAGCCAAGCCTATCAGGAAAAATCTAAGGCAAGTCCATCCATGGAAGGCCGCAACGATTAAAGCTGAAATTGAGAAACTTCTCCAAGCTGGGTTTATTTATCTAGTACCCCTGATGGAATGGGTATCGAACATTGTCCCTGTTAATAAAAGCAGGGCACCATTAGAGTCTTTATCGATTTTAGGGATTTGAATAAATCTTGTCCCAAGGACAACTCCTACTCCACACATCAATCATATTATCGACAAGTGTGTTGGAAGTGTCATCTTCTCATTTATGGATGGCTTCTCTAGCTATAATCAGATTGAGATATTACCCACCGATCAACACAAGATGGCATTCATTTTCCCATGGGGAACCTTTGCATATAAGAAGTTACCCTTCGGCTTGAAAAATGCTGGAGCCACATTCTAGCGTGTGATGTCCTATGTGTTTCACGATATTAAACACATTGATGAACCGTACCTTAACGACCTTCCTTCTCATTCACAGCGATGGGAGGACCACCCTGGTCATCTTAGAGACATATTCCTGAGATGTCGTCATTATAATATATGGCTCAATCCACATAAATGTTTTTTTTTGCGTTGAGATGGGACGTCTACTAGGTTTCGTGGTCTCCAAAGATGGCATCCAGATAGACCCTTTGAAAATTGCCACCATTTTGGCTCTACTAGCCCCAACTAATCTCCTTGAACTCCAAATTTTGCAAGGGAAGGAAAAATTTCTCCGCCGTTTCGTGTGCAATTTCGCAGAGAAAATGCACGGTTATATGTGTCTCCTTAAAAAGGACACTCTGTTCTTTTGGGATGACCAAGCCCAATGCACCTTTGATAGTCTCAAACACACTCTGACTCATTCACCCGTGATACACCCCCCGGATTAGTCAAAGGACTTTCTCTTGTATATTGCTGCCTATGCTACTACCATCACTATGGTCTTAGTACAGGAAAATCCCAACGGTTAGGAGCATGTGATTTACTACGCGAGTAAGAATCTTATGGATTCTGAAACCCGATATTCATGTGTGGAGAAGTTAGCATTGGCCATAGTCATTGCTGTACAAAAATTTCATCACTACATTTTGCTCCGCACAACCACTGTATTGGCAGACGAGAACCCTATGTATTACGTCCTGAATCGTTAGGTACTCGGGGGAAAGTACTCCCGATGGATAGTCATACTACAGGAATTTGATCTAGAATTCTCCAAAACCACATCAAAGAAATCCTTGGTCTTTGCCGAGCTCATGTGTGATCTTCCCTGTGTTGCAATGGAATCTGAGCCTAGTGATTCATTTCCTGATGAATTTCTATTCTTTATCAACACTATCGATCCATGGTATGGAGATTTGCTTATTTATCACCAAACACAATGATTTCAACTACATTTATCCCATGATGATCGCCGCCATATCTGTCACCACGCGAAATACTACCTCATCTTGAATGATACCTTGTATAGACGTGGGATTGTTTCTATTCTCCGATGATGCCTCATCCATGAGGAGGATGAACATGTGTTGAATGATTGCCACTCTGGAGCATGTGGCAGTCATTTATCTGGGATGGCTACAATCCAGAAAATCCTTCGCGCTGGCTATTTTTGGCCTTCCATCTTCAAAGACTGTCATGAGGCTGTTAAGAAATTCCCACCTTGTCAACATTTTTATCCCAAAAAGCGCACCCATCCCGCTCCGCTACACCCTGTCATTTCCATTGGCTCATTCGCCAAGTGGGGGATTGAGTTTATGCATTGTAAGCCTACCTCAGCCGGGGGGCATGGATACATCATCGTGGCCGTGGACTATTTCACAAAGTGGGCTGAGGCCATGCCTACATATGCAGAAGATGGTAAGACTTCCACTCTCTTCTTGTTCAATCATATCATAGCTAGATTTGGAGTCCCGTAGTCCATCGTTACTGATCACGGATCATATTTCCGTAATAAAATGATGGAGGAACTAAGTGCCAAGCTAGGTTTTCGCCATGAAAACTCTACGCCATATTATCCACAAGCTAATGGTCAAGTAGAGGCCATTAACAAAGTTTTGAAAACTATGCTTCGTCGGATGGTCGGAGATCATATATCCAACTGGCACCACATTCTTTTCTCTGCTCTTTGGGCTTATAGGACTTCAGTGAAAATAGCCACTGGTTTCACGCCGTTCCAACTTGTCTATGGACTCAAAGCTGTCTTACCGATTCAATGTCAGATTCCATCTTTACAACTTGCTGTAGAACTTCTCCCAGACATTTATGCAGAGGAAGAAATATTTTTGTACTTGAATAACCTTGACGAGACTTGGAGAGATGCTGGCTTGGCTAATGAGGAACATAAGAAACGCGTCAAGACACAGTATGATAAATCTGTCCAACCTCGTGCCTTTAAAGGGGGTGACCTATTTTTGACTTACGACCAGAGATATGACAAACTGGGGAAGGGTAAGTTCGAGTCCATGTGGTACGGTCCCTTTGTTGTTTCTAAAGTTTTAGAGAAAGGGGCCTATGAGCTCATTGACTACGATGGAATCCCTTTAGGGAAACCTTGCAATGGGTTGTACCTAAAAAGATACTATGCCTAGGTCTTTCTTGGATAGTATCTTGTATATATGTATATTTCTTGACTTTCAATGTGCTTTTAGTATTTTCAATATGGTTTTGAGTTTAGTGTCTGCATCTGTTTATACCATGTTTTGGTCATGCAGAATAGATGGCTTTCTATGGCTTTGCTAATGGTGCTTGCCGCCACACCTTGAATCTCACCTCAGCTGTTTGGGTCCTCTATTCCCCGACTGAATATTTGGTCAGTTCAGGAGTGGTTTGTATTGGTCCCGCTACCAATAACATCGCCAAGTATCGAGCAGTCATAGGTCTTCTGATCGAAGCTGTCTCCCACGATGTTCATAATCTGGTAGTCTTGATGGACTCACAACTCATGGTTTGTCATGTAAACCATGTTTATACCATTATAAATCCCGTGCTTCTCCGCCTCTTTACGCTTGTTAGAAAGATCATTTGAAACCATCACTTATAGGCATATCCCTAGGGAACATAATGTAGTTGTTGACTCATTAGCTAATTACATCCTAGATTGGCATATTGCCCATTCATGACTTAAAATCAAACATGGTCCATTGTAAATAAACAATTAGAAGACACATAAAACTCATGTAAAATACATTTTCCATTTGAGACATATAAACACCAGGTAAAAGTTTGTATATATATATATATATATATATATATGAACAAGTTTACAAAAAATAGGTAACGAGACCTCATCTGAAGCACGTAGGATTTCAGGAAAAATCACCATACAACCTTCCTGGGGCTCAACTCTCGGCTGGCATTTACCGGTGGGAAATGAGGGGCTATCAGCTATAACCCTATGTCTGTACATGAAATTAGAAGGTTTTCTAAAATCAGGTGAACTAAATCAATTTATAGATCTCTATTTTGCTTTGTAGAGCAGTTTTTGTATTTTGTTTAAAGTCCCATTTTCTTTTCATCTTCAGATTAAATTCCTGAAGCTATCAGCTTTCAGTAGATATTTCATACACACAATGTCTAGTGATGCTCATGGTAGCACATCACTGCCTGGGCTACTCTACGTAGGTCTCTGATACCTCATAGGGAGGTCATCAATGGAAGCGTCAAGGATATCCAAGGTCAACCTCTCCATGTTTTCCTCTAACTCCCTGGTGATATCATCACCTCACGGTACAAAGTGGGCTCCAGCTCTTCTATCCAATGGGGAATCCCCCCCAGGTCGTGCTGCTCCAACGTCTGCATGAAAATATCTAGGTCTCATTACTTAACATAAAAAATATAAAACATCAAAAAACATAAAAAACATTGTATCCATTTTAGGGTTTCTTGCTTCTTACCGATGTCACCCCACTGTCCGCTAGGTGGGAGCAGTCGGTCAGGGTCTCCACTGAATTCCATACATGCATAAGCATAATCCTCCACCATGAGGATCTGATCTCAGAGCCATTTGAAGAACGGGTCACCGAACTTTACCTTCCTCCTACCTGCTCTAGTGCAAGCCATAATCTGGACCCACCTCAGTATATGGGGGTCCCGCGCTCTCAGCTCTGTGAAGACCACCTGAGGTCTCATCTGTGGTACCCTCTCAAAGAAGAAGCAAGCTAGAAAGGAACTAAAGCCAAACTGCTTCAGTTCTCCCTGTTGACACTTAGTCAGCTGATCTTTGAATATCAGAAGCAGGGCTTCCGCCCAGTTGAATACTATAGGCACCATGGCCTCTATGGCATATAACATGTGTGCCCTAGAAGCCTGGTGCACACCCTGACTCCTGGCCACTCTCTACATAGTAAATAGGACATTCCGTAGAGGCCCGTTTGTCACTACCTTGATGGGGATTTTCTTCCTTGTTGTCCTCGTCCCTGGGACATAGTGACGATCTATCAACTCTCGTGTGGTAATATCCCCTCCTCAGGAACCTGTCAGCAAGATGGGGGCACCCTGTCTCGAGAGTCCAGTCAAGAAGTAGATGTCCTCTACCTCTACTATTAGAATATGAGCCCCAACCTCAAAGTGTTGCTACTCCGGATTCCACATCTGAAGTATGTGTTCTAGAAACCGCTCATGTGATACCATGCTAGGGGTCCAGAAGAGCCCATAGTCTCGTAATGTGGCTATACAACCCGCATTCCTTTCAGTGAAAGCGTCATCATTATCATTTTGTCTTTCTTTCCATATCACCATGATTGATAAGAAAAAACCTACCAAAAACAATCATAGCACATATTAGAATCATCTTTAATCATTTAAATTCAAAAGAATGACTTATTTTTTCTTGTGCTATCATTTTTAAATCTCCATGGCTGGCATCGCTTGTGCACTATTGGAGACAGGCGGTGGCACCTCCTGTGAGCCTTGTTTTAGGCACAGTTCTAGTGAGGTACCGCGTATCCTGCAAGGGATAAGCATGGTGCCCGTTTCCATGGTTTTAGGGATTTCCATACAAGCCCAAAACCCCATCAAAATAAAAAATTGAGACTATGAAAAGGAAGAGTAGGGTTTTAACTATTACCTAGAACTGACAGCGCTCAAATCCGACGATGGAAACTCCTGATATCAACAGCTGAAGATCTGACTAGGAAAGTTCTCCAAATGCTCTCCACTATGGGTAAATAGTAAAATGATTTGATTTTTCACTATTTACATGACTTTTATATGCGTTTTTGGGTCTGACATGCTATAGTTTTGATTTAAAATCGCCTTTTATTCGAAACTTATTTGTCGTAATCCATTAATGTTAAGTCATGAGCGCATTTAACACTTGCTTTTGAGTCGATTGCAGGATGGAAGAACCACAACAGTAAAGCTTTGGGAGTTCGTTTATGACTTTTTCGTACTTCCATATAACGGAAAAAGTCGATGAGCATTTGTTACGACACTTTGGCCATGCTCTTGAAACCTAGTATCAAAGGTTTGAGTCCATTTCTGATTCTTTCCAGGCTCATAAAAAAATGACATTGTGTAAAGAAACTTCATGGAGTCTTCTTTCACCTCTCTTCAAGATCCTTAAACACGAAGAGATCGTTGAGTCCGTTTTCGATTCTTTCCAGGCTCGTAAAAATTGACATTGTGTAAAGAAACCTCATGGTGTCCTCTTTAAACTCTTTTTAGGCTCCCTAAATACGAAAATATTTTTGAGCAATATTGTCTTATTCGCTCTCGTTAAAGCATTCGAAGAGTCATCTTTCCAATGATAGGTTATCTCTTTTTCGGTTCGAATAGACTATTTATGAAAAAGGAACACTCTAGCCAATCATGATTGGAAGAGTTCTCTAAGGTATTATTTTACACTTTTTTGGGCCTTAGGGACTAAATCATATGAAAAAGGACCCTTTTGGAGTCTTCTTCTGTAAGCGTTCAGACTCTCTAAACATGAATGATGCTGAGTTTTCTTTCATTGGACTCGTTAAATTAAACATTGAGAGACCCGTTTTTGGGAACGAACCCCTCCTCTCTCAGGTTCGTAAAACATATGAGTTTGGACTTGTCTGTAGACAAGCTATACCGAGTGTTTGTTACCCTCTTTGAACTCGTAAAACCAAAAAGAGGCACTCATCGATCATGATGGGCGAAATTGGAAGGGAATCATTTTGTAAATAAATGGCAGTAGTTTGTCGTTACCTTTGAACATGGCACTTATCTGCATATCATTTTAGTCAATTGGGTATTCATCTGATCTTCATGACGATCCAATTTCATGAGTCATGTCACTCCTTTAAGTCTTTCAAAAGAATGCATTGTCCACTGTCGCATCGTGAGTTTTTCCAGTTCAGTCATGTTGCCAAGTATTTTGTCGTGGCACTCGATGTTCAAAGGGAAGTTAATGAAGTTTACCTCTGCAGTCAAAATAGTCTCTGTGTCAATACTTTTGAGTCAGTCTTATGGTTACTACATTCACATCATTCCAGAACTATGTTCAGAGTTTCGTGTCACCGATGTGGGACTCATCATGGCCCTCCTTCGACGAGACTATTCCCGTTGACATTAGCTCATCATCCGGGAACTAGTCTTAGAAACAAAAACTTAGTACCTTGAGATCTGTATGCCTAAATGACAGATTCTCTCGCTCTCTACATAGGTTCACATCATTGACCTTTGATCGATAGAATTGACTGGGTGTTCGACATCAGGACATCTATTCACACTTAGTAGATTGTACTAGGGTACCTTGGGAACCATTGACATCAATGGTGATCTCCCTCGCACTTGTTAACGGTTCACATCATTGACCGGTAATCAAGTGGTTTCTACCATGTTCGACTTCAGATCATTGTAATCACGAGGATATAATTGTACTTTGCAGAAGATGAGACGAAGACCCTGGGTATTTGTTTAAAGTGCTCATTGCTTTTCCCCAGGTTGCGATGGAGTTTTTGTATATCTAGCATGGATCCACATTTGTATGGTCGTGGCTATGCTCAAATTTGCGTCTGTATGACATAGATCTACTTTGTATGTCTGGTAGCTATGTCCAAGTTTGAGTCCTCTATCACATGGATCTATGATGTAATCTAGTAGCCATGCTTTTTTATTCCTCCCATGGATCTTCCTTATATTGGTATGCATCCATGACTTGGTTACTTGTGTCTACGAGTAAAAAATATTGATGTACTATAGATGCCTACTTGACTACATTCTCCGTTTGAGCTGACATTTTCACCTCGAAGTGACAACTTTTTCTCTCAAATCTCTCATTTATCGCATCCCTCTAAGACTCATGCTTTGGGGGGCATCCTGTTATACTCAAATCCTGTCACCACCATGTGATAAGACCCTTGACTTACATCTTTTCCCTTAATCCCAGCATCTGGAGTGGAAACACATGTTGTTTGTCAATATTACATAAAAATACTCAGCACCGTGTTTTCCCCATTAACCATGAGTGGTACCTTGCTCACACCCCCTGTATCTTGTTTTCCATAAGCGGTGCCACCCCCTATGGCCTTTGGCCCATAAGCAGTTCTAACCTAAACTGCTCTGTCATAAGAGGAGAAAAGTGGTACCCTGGGTAAAGTGGGAAAAAGAGAAGTTTCTCGAGGATTCTAGATCATGAGCCTCGTGTCCTCCCTTATCCCTATCATAGTGGGTCAGTTGAGCTCAAGATCCCCCATCATAGGATCTTAGAGGCCACCTCACCCACAAATCTCTCAACCATTCCTATCCATTGAGCCTTATAAATACAAGCTCATGTCCATGGTTGAGGGGGAGAACTTTAGAGGTATTATTATGCTATTGGATTGACCACTTGGCCCAAGCCATTTGAGAGCATAGAGAGCAAATTTGGAGCTTATGGGGATGAAAGTGTTGGTTTCATGGATATGCATGTCAACACTAAGGCTTAATTGGTTGTAAAATTCTCCATTCATCTTAATGCAAAGCTAATTTCCGTCCCACATTACTGTTGTTTTGATTTTGCATGTAAATGTTGTTGGATTCCTTAGTCACTGACATGGATAAATAGATTATGGTCTAGTAGCTTTGATGCATTTACGTGTTTAATCTGATTGCAGGTACACAGGTTCACTATCGAAGCAGCATTCCAGGTGTCTACGACATCCAGGGAGGGTCTTCATCCTTTGTCATTCACTCATTTGTTCTGGATCTGAACCATTCAGACCAAAGGAACAGCTTCTGTCCGTAGAAGGTGAAATATTCCTGCTTACATGGATTCAGGGAGGGCTTGGATCAGGGAGGATGCATGTAGGAAAATGTGGAATGGACTGAGGAAAGGGTGCTGATTTTGAGGGGTTGATTGATCGATTAGTACTTGAGCAAGATGACAGTAAACTCTGGTGAGAACCACAAGATGGCCAGTGTAGTGATCATTTTAACTGAAACTTAATGTTTTGTGATGGTTCGACTGCAGTCACGGGATAGGTGGAGGGTAACGAGGGTTTAGGTATTTAATCAATCACTTCAGTTTAATAATGACCTCTTATTTACCAACTCATGATTTTCTGCAGTCCCAGTCCTTTAGGTGGTTAAGTGCTTGATCGTGACGCTCCTCATGCTGACGGTGGTTGATTTCGATTGCTACGCTAACCGTTTTCCTCTTTTGGTGCTTTCAGTGGTTAAGGTAATCTTGGATCTAATTTGCAAGCTGTCAAAAGCTGGGATTTTCGGTGGCTAATGAACCGTAGAGATGTTCGCATAAGCCACCAGAAGCTACCCTTCAAAATTTTATTAAAAAACAGAGTCAATGAGCTTTCGGTGGTTAATGTAGTCCTGACTCAAATTTTCAAGCTGCCAAAAGCTGCGCTTTTTGGTGGCTAATGAACTGTTGAGAATTTCTCCTAAGCCATCGAAAGCTAAAATTTGATTTTTTATGTAAAAACAGAGCACAAGGCATCCCAACTTTGTTAAACATACCAAAATATTTCATAATGTGCCTTGAACTCTTGATCACTATGCAAAAATAAATTTTCTGAATTTGACCTATTTGAAGACTAATTTATTTGGGAGATAACAAGATTAGTATGAAAAAAATATACTTTCATTACTTATGTATTTAGTGTTTCATTTGATAAGTATTTGGTGGACATAACTTTAAAGTATTTATATCTGTCTTTTATTTGGCATGTGCAACTACTGCAAGATGACACCCCTACATTTAGGTGGTAGTGCACCTTATCTCCTAGATTTGATGCAATGGTATAGATTTTTCCCATGGAGATATTCACATCTAGGTATTTAGATAACTTTATGGTTCCCCCCCTATATGTGCTTGTATATGTTTTACATGTTAAATATAAATATTCCTAACATGAGTTAAAGGCCAATCCCAACTAAAAAATCCAGACATGTGGTTTTATATAACTTTATATGTAGCATATCATGTTATAAATCAATTATATAATAATAATAATAATAATAGTGCACATGACTCTTGAATTACCACCTAAATCACCTACCTAAAAATGGAGTGCCAAAGAAGAGGTCTTATGAAAAGAATGGAATCCTGAGTGGAAACCCACTCCTACATTATTGTAGTACTCCACACTTTCGATGCACATGTGAGTGATAATCTTAATTTGCATCAAATTACACAACAATTATCTACTAAAATTAAAAACCAAAGATTATCTTTAACTACTATGTTTTAATTGACCACAATAATCCAAGCACCTTGGCCTTAGTGAATGAGTAAACTTTTAATATATTTGACATTTGTTGGGCCTAGGGATATTAGGGTTTTTTCTAGTGATAACTACGAATACAATCATATTATTCTCTTTAGTTTTAGTTATATATTATTGATTTATAATGAATTTTTAATTATAATTTTAGAATATACTTTTATTGATATTCTATTTAAATTTTGTATTTTTATTTTAATGATGAACAAATAATTAATAATAATGAATCTGTATTTTTATTTTTTTTGTAAAATCTAAATTTAGAAGTGTTTAAATTGTGTTTTGAGTTCATAAATAGATTTAGCAACCTCCAATGCCACCAATTTTCATAGCTAACATATGTAAGATTTTTTAAAGATTCCCATTTGGACTCGGAACAAAACAAGACATAAAATATACTTGAAAAATGTTAAAAACATAAAATATGTAGATTACGACAATAATAAATCCTCTCAACGAATTCTTGTTATAATTTTATTATATAGTTATTTAGACTAACAAAAATAGACATAAAATATACTTGAAAAATGTTGAAAACATAAAATATTTAGATTACATCAATAATAATTGCTCTCAACAAATTCTTGTTATAATTTTATCATATAGTTATTAAAGTTATTACATCTCACATATTTAATTTTTAATTTTTATTTTCTTTTTAATTTTAAATTTTTTAATAACATTAATTTTTAATAATTACTTTTTTTAAAACTATTTTTTAATTATTTTTTTCATCATATTATTTATTAATCTAAGTTTTTTTTTTATAAAACTTTATTATGATAAATGTAATATTATACACTTTAACATAATGTAATAATATTATAATGTAAATAATTTACTATTTTTTAATTAATTTTTTTCATCATATTATTTATTAATCTAAGTTTTTTTTATAAAGTTTTATTATGGTAAATGCAATATTATAAATGTTAACATAATGTAATAATATTATAATGTAAATAGGATAGAGAATTTATACATTTTATTCCTAGGATGCTTGTAGGAATGTAAAAATCTTACGTATATTTAAGGGGAAAGGTTATTTATATATTTTCAAATTAATAAAAATTATAAGAAATCGTGGGAATTTAACTTTATTTTAGGAGTTAGTTAGTCACAAGAATTTAGCTTTATTTTGGGAGTTGGGGAGGGACCATGGAATTTAGCTTTATTTTGGAAGTGAGTTGAAAAGGGATTGTAATTTAGTATTTTAAGACAAATTTAAGGAGGATTGAGTAATATTTTTTGATAGATGTTTATGGGTTATTTCGGTAAGTCTTTGGTCGGAATTTGATGATGATTTTTTAAAGAAATCTGGATTTTTTGTGGTTTGAATTGTGATTTTGAATTCACAGGGTCCGGTGTCCTTAAAGGCATCCATATTCTAGGAATTTAAATACTGCTTGATATATTTTTAAGAATTCTTTATCGGATTTAGTTGAAACCTCGAAGAAAAAATCCGTGAGAATTGTTTAAATCATCATGTGTTTCGGTAAACACTTAATGTGGGGTGCATAAACATTGATAAGCCACAAGTTAAGTATCATTAAGTGTCACATTATCCAAGCCCATAAAATAAATCTATAATCTAGGAAGACGACAATTCTTTATCCACCTCACATTGTAAAATAAAAACACCTATATCTGTAATAAAATGTATCAATTGTCAAATTCCGGTAGAGAAAACGATCGAGAGGGGTTTTGTTTTCTTGGCGGCCCAAGATCAAAACCCGTTGCTCCTGGAAGACGACATTTAAATCCAACCATGCTAAGGGTTGGTGCAGCTAGGTTGGGTGTGATCCCTGTGTGATTTTGACGGCTTAGATGCCCCTGGATTGTGGTTTCTTAGACTAAAGGTTTGCCCAACAAGTCACATGGCACTTAACCAACAAAAAAAAATTGTATTAATTAATTACATTGGTTACACCTATAATAAAATGTATTAATTAATTACATTGGTTATTAATAATTACATAAAACAACTCAAATCCATAGCTTCTTTATTCCGCGATGTGCTTCTTAACCATCATAGAGCCAAATCCCAGGCTCTATTAAGCGTCGAGAGGGATCAAATCTCTTGAGGTACAAACCTCTTCTTAAGTATTGCACTCAAGGAGCTATCAACTTTGGTGTGTCCTATATATAGTCATCGATTTCATTCAAACTAAAAGACACAACTTTTTATTTAAGGTGGACATATAATATTTTTATTATTAATATTTAATATTATTTATGGCAGACATATAATATTTTTTATCTTGTTTGGAACGAACATTACAACATCTCCCCCATACATGGTTTTAAAACTATGTGCAAGGCCCTCATAAAACCATGGGTTGTTTAGGAGGACTTGCACATGGTCTTAAAACCATTTGCAAGGCCCTCCTAAACCATGTACAATAAAACCATGGGTTGTTTAGGAGGCCTTGAACATGGTTTTAAAACCATGTGCAAGGCCAACATTTTTTTTGTAGATAATTCAATTATTATTATTATTATTATTTTGTTAGGTAGGAACATTACAACGTCTCCCCCATATTGTGTTTTTTTTCTGACCGACATATTTTTTGGCGGATAATTAAATTTTTTATTTTTTATTGTTTTGTTAGGTAGGAACATTACAACATCTTTCCCATAGGATAGTTCAAATTTTTATTTTCAATTATTTTGTTAGTAACAAATGTTACAACATCTCTCCCATACTCGACAATATTTTTTTTGGCCGACATAATATCGACAAACATTACAAGATCTCCCTCATTACAAATGTTACAAGATCTCCCCCATACTTGGATGTGGAGCGCTTCTCGACGCAATAATCAATTATCCCTGCATTTGGCGATATTTAAAGATATTGTTGAAGATGTAGAATCAGTCTAGGGTTTATGGAGCCTCCATCCATAGACACTCTTCAATGTTGTAGGTTTATGGAGTCTCACATCTGGAAATATTTGTAAGTTTAAATGCATGGCCTTCAATCTTGCTCTTTCCAGAATCCATTCGAGTGATACAGGGTGTAATCCCATAATTCCTAATGTATTATGAACATATGAAATGTTGTAATCGAAATCCAAAAAGAAATAGAAGTAGTACAAATTCCTCCGTTGTTTGGATGCTATGATGTGATCAAATATTACTTATAAAATTTCATCAAAATTATGCTATTACCTTGTTTTACAATGACAACCATAGCATATAGTTGTATTACTTTCCAACAATGGGCTACTTTGTGATTATTTATTAAAATTTGTATGCTCATCTTATTTATCTACCTAGCAAACTTTCATCCTTCTAAAATTTTGGTTAATCCATAAGTTGCATTTCCTTGCATCTTTACTTTAAGTACTATCATTTCTTATTTTTCCTCTTTTTGAATATGGCAGAATTTATTGTTGGTCAAGTCAATATGAAATTCATACCATACTAGTATGAGCTTTTATTTAAAATTAATATTTTTGAAAGAAATTATTTAGTAAAAAATATAAATAGTAAAAAATTGTTAATGATGTTGTTGTTGATGACAATGAATATCACGGTGACGATGACTATGATGACGATGACGATGACGATGTTGTTGTTTATGATGATTGTTATGATAAATAGTGATTACAACGATTATGATGGGGATGGTGATGATGATATTGATTATGATGATCCCGATCATGATGACAATGACGACGACGACGATGACGATAATGAAGATGGTGATGATGATCTTATGTATGATGATGATGATGATGATGGTCATGATGACAACGACAATGACCATGATGATGATGCTTATGATGACAATGATGTTTTTGATGTTGATGACAATGATTATCATGAGGATGATGATGATGTTGTTGTTTATGATGATTGTAAAGATGAATAGTGATGACATCAATGATGATGACGATGATGACATGAATGATGACGATGGTGTTGTGTATGATGATGATGATGATTATTACTAATGATGATGACGTTAATGATGATGCTTTTGATGACAACAAAGATGATGCTGATCATGATGGCAGTGATGGTGATGATCATCATCATCATTGGATCCAATGTCACTAACGCCATGGTCTCCTACATCCTCTTGATCATTGAGTTTCAAGAGAGTATTGTAGGAGGGTTTGAAATGTAGCTAACCAACAATGATGATGATGCTTATGATGACGATGATGTTCCTGATGTTGATGACATTGAATATCATGATGACAATGACGACGATGACGATAATGTTGTTGTTTATGATGATTATGATGATAAATAGTGATGACAACAATTATGATGGGGATCGTGATGATGGTACTGATGATGATGATGATGATCCCAATCATGATGCCAACGACGATGATGATGATGACAATAATGAAAATGGTGATGATGACCATTTGTATGATTATGATGATGATGGGCATGATGACAACGACAATGACCATGATGATGATGATTTGTTGATGTCGATGACAATGATTATCATGAGGATGATGATGATGTTGTTGTTATGATGATTGTGATGATGAATAGTGATGACATCAATGATGATGACGACGATGACAATGATGACAATGGTGTTGTGCATGATGATGATGATGATTACTAATGATGACAACATTAATGATGATGCTTTTGATGACTACAATGAAAATAATGATCATGATGGTGGTGATGGTGATCATCCTCATCATCATCAGAGCCGATGCCACTAATGTCGTCATCACTAACATTCTATTGATGATTGAGTTTCAAGAGAGTATTCTAAGAGGGTTTGGAATGTAGCTTACCAACCATGATGATGATTCTTTTGATGACAATGATGCCAACCATGATGATGATGCTTATGATGACGACGATGTTTTTGATGTTGATGATGTTGATGTTGATGACAATGAATATCATGATGATGATGACGACGATGACCACGATGACGACGATGTTTTTTTTTATGATGATTGTGATGATAAATAATGATGACAAAAATTATGATGGGGATGGTGATGATGATACTGATCATGATGATGATGATCCTGATCATGATGCCAATGATGACAACGATGATGATGATAGTGAAGATGGTGATGATGATAATCTGTATGATGATGATGATGGTCGTGATGACAAGGACAATGACCATGATAATGATGCTTATGATGATGATGATGTTGTTGATGTCGATGACAATGATTATCATGAGAATGATGATGATTTTGTTGTTTATAATGATTGTGATGATGAATAGTGATGACATCAACAATGATGAAGACGATGACAATGATGATGATGATGATGATGATGATGATTACTAAAGATGACGATGTTAATGATGATTATTTTGATGACGATGACGATGATGATCATGATGGTGGTGATGGTGATGGTGATTATGATAATCATCATCGGAGCCGATGTCACTAACGTCATCATCACTGAAATCCTTGTTCAATTTTTAATTTAATTTTTTTATTAAAATTTATTTTCCAATGTGTATATATTAAAAATTACATAAATATAAAATATATATTGTTTAATATTTAAAATTATATATATATATATATATATATATAGTAAAAAAATAAAAAAAATAACATATATATATATATAATAACAAATAACAAACAATATTAAAGCTCACCTTTGAACCTCTTGCGCCAAAGTAACAAGTTCAATGAGTCATGAGCGGTGAGCAAAGAAGAGTCGTGAGAAGAGCTATGAGACCTGAGTCGTAAGAAGACCAGAGTTGTGAGGCATGAGTAGACCAATGTTGTGAGCCATGAGCAAATCATATCAGAGTTGGATTATGGAAGAGGAGAGGGAGGCTGAGAAGAGTCAGTTGTGATTTGTGAGCATATCAGAGTAGAGTTGGATTGCATCCAAGGAGAGGGAGGCCGAGAAGAGTCACTCTAAGAGGAACAAATGCCTCTCAAATCTGTGAGTAACTTGCCCTAAATATTTTAAACTCTAAAGCGAATTGTTTATCTTCAGTGAACTCATTATTAGGTTTGTGAGATTCGTATTCCCTTTTGACCTTGATGTTTTTCTTTCCTATTTCATTCAGGTCAGTTTCATTAAATTTTGTAAATGTATTGGGATTGGGTTTAACCATTCATAGATTTTTCTTGGCAAGATCAAAATCATTTGAAGAATATTTTATCCATAGACCCATATTTCTAATGCTTTGAAACATCTTAATTATTTGGGATTGAAATATATAATATTAATATCCTTTGTTAAACATTCAAATTTCTCAAATAAAAGTCATTAATAGGGTTTAAGGACAAATTTCACTATGTTATTGACACCATTTTTTTCAAGTATTAAATATTTCACTATTTTGAACTGGATCTAGACTCCATTTTCCCATTGAAAGGCACTGATCCTTTACAAATTTATTTTCCCCTTCATATATAAAGTCTTCTTTGCATGAAATTTTATTATCTTGATAGTGGTTACATTATCATTTATAGCAATACTTGTGCATCAAGGGTGTTTTTAAATAATCAAATCTTTTTCCCTAGTATCCCTTATCCTAGATCATGAACCTTGGCTTGACAACCTTTCTTGATCTAGGGTTTGTTTTTGAATCTAGGCCATTATTAGTAGGAGGTTGAAACAACATCACATCACATCAAATACACCAATAAATCATGCTAAAAACATAGAAAAAATGGGTGCATATGCTTGGAAGTCCCCCATAATTTAACATCAATGCTACCAAGGTGTAAGCATATGCAAAATAGTACCATAAGTTAAGTCCCTCAATGTATATATAAAGTATTATACAAACAATATCTATGGCATGCCTCAACCTTTATCATGTCATAACGATTAAAATGATAATAGAAGAACCATGTAAAGTGTTATCTCCTCAAGAACAAATGGTACACCAAATACACCCAAACACTACCGTATATAATATAGTTGAAAATACTACTAAGATAACGGGAAAACACAAGTACATGCAACCAAATTATTTCCTCTAGACAATACACACTCGCCATTGAGGCAGTAGTTCAATGTACCATAAAGACAACGTAGGGAAAGGGTGTGCATCCATACAATTGCCTAGCCTTTGTGAAACCATCCATTATTGATATACTAAAACTACCTATAATTATGATGAGAATCATGGGTAAGACCTCATGCAATATAAAGGGTAACATGGTATACAAGACTTCATAGAAGTAGTATTGCAAAAAAGGGATTGATTCTACCCTTTCCAAACACAAGTGATGGTTAAAATAAGCGCATGGCCATGGTTCAAGAAGCCAAGGCAACGTGATAATGTATCCAAAACACTTAGGAAAGGTAACCAAAACTTGTAATCACAAATCGAAGTACATGCCACTACCTATCGAAACTGCAGTCAAGTAACGAATGTTGCAAAGCTGAGGTCTTCCAAACATGTTTCAATACTAAGACATGAAAATTTGCATGTTGTAATGTACTCATTACTCTATATTTGTATTTGTCAGGAGAAATTATTATAGGGAGAAATACCTAAGTTTTGTGATATAAACCATAGAAGAGACATGAAGATAGAATATATTGATAGGTATGAACTTAAGTTTGAGGAAATGTGCAATGTATAGAAGAATACCTAAGGTTTGTGTGAGACAAAAATTACGAGGGACTTGGAGCATTTTTCTTGGAGAGATTGTGTGATGCAAGCTTAAATAATATCATAGAGGAATTCAACAAACCAAATAGAAAGTAATGTATCATTCTAAGCATCCCTAAACAAGCCATGGCTAAGCTAGGAATTCCTAAAACAGGACACGGTTCAGTCTTCCTGATATCCGAGCAACTGGGAACTATCAAATAGGTCTAGGAAGCCTTCAATTTGTTCTATGTGTCCATTAGAGGTTGGTTTCTGCTTACAAATTTCTAGGTGTGCATCTAGATCTAGGTGATGGCCTACTCATCCATGTGTACCTTTACTATCAGATGTTTTTTAACATCTATGCATTTACACTAGGTGTTGAAGTGGTCTTCCATTTTGTGAAGCTGGGATTCTATATTGTCCATATTTTTAACTCTGTCAAATTTGCGGATGGAATGATTTGTGTTCAAATTGAAGGACCAATGGAAAATTGGGATTTCTATAGGTGGAATAGGTTGGTGAAGAGGCACATGGTGTCACAAGATCTAATGATGTGGTAGCAAGAAACAAGAACATTGTGAACATATTTTGAATCATGTTGGAATGTAGTTCAACATGTTACTACCACTATCCATCAAGTTACTCTAACAAGGATTGGTGGTAATGAATTTTTTTCTCTTACCTTTACTCTATCTAGCATTGAGTGAGGGTGGATTCTTGAGATTCATTGAAGTCTCTAGAAGAATTTCAAAGAGCCATGGAATACAGAAAGAAATTTTGTGCCAGTTTGAGATCAAAAGTCCCAAAATGTCATAAAACAAATGTGCAAAAAAACTAAATAAGAAAATATAATTTATTATTGTCCAACAAATAACAACAAAGGTATTTTAATGGGACGAAAAGAGTGTTTGAATTATTGTGCCATTGATCTTCAGGAAATGAGTGTAATTAGATTGTATTATTATGGCGTGTAAAGGAATGAATAATACACACTGAATAAGACAAATTTCATAGGAACAAATAAGTATTGCTCAGAATAATTACAGTATAAAATTCATTACTCCCAACATTATACAATAGTGTTACATAAAGGATAATTTGAATCATGTGTATAGGATTCAAATCCACCAACTCAATGTGATTGCATGGCTAACTAGAAGTGTCTAAATCACTATTGGAGCTAACTAGCTAACTCCAGTTGTCTAATTCAGTCTCTTAATTAGTTATAATCAGTTAAACTAGTCTAACTGATGTGGTAGGTGAGAAGTAGGTGAGAATAAGTTTCTTCCCACATGCATCCATGCAAGGATGGCCCTAACTGAACTAGAGGACATATAATTGAATGTAACTGAATCATAACTAAGCTTGAATAGTTACAAATTGCCAACAACTGAAATAGGTTGGTGTCGACACTCCCAATGGCTCCTGAATCATAGGAATTAATCTAGGAGGCACATAAACTGATCCATGAAGGTGCAGCCAGTTGTAGTTATCCTTTATCTATTTTCCCCACACCCTAGTGACTGGTACATGTGGCCCCATTAGGCCAAGTGGAACCAATGGTACTAGTGGACCCAATAATAACTACATGAATCCTAAGTTAGGCAAATATAATGTAATAGACCAGTTTGGAAAAGGGAGGATTATAAATCCTAACCCCCCCCTTAATCCTAACTTGGACAACTGTGGGTCTTGACAACAAGGAAAAAATTCACCCATATACAATCTAAAAGAACTAAAAATGATGCTTAATAAACTGATGAAATAGGGGAAAACCTCATGGGAAATCCGCCCTCAAAATAAGCAGGAACATGAAAATACAAGCTATCTTTAGAATAAAA
Source organism: Pseudotsuga menziesii (assembly GCA_001517045.1). Taxonomy (NCBI): domain Eukaryota; kingdom Viridiplantae; phylum Streptophyta; class Pinopsida; order Pinales; family Pinaceae; genus Pseudotsuga; species Pseudotsuga menziesii. The sequence continues at coordinate 582,339 of LPNX010985120.1, forward strand.
GAAGCTTCCTCCTTAGAAAATAACTTACAGAAACTTTGCTACAATTTGCATCACTATGTAACAACATGGTTCTTCTGTGCAACATCATCCTGAAGCTATGCATGTGAACCTCTCAATGTCCATCTGAATTGATGGATGTAGTCTATGTTTATTCTTGATGGAAGAGGAAATGAATGATTGAATTTCTTCTTCTATGGGCCAAATGAGTGATCATTCGCTAACATTAGATAGCATTTTCTTGGAACCTTGTTGCACTACTCTATAGGGAGAAAATATGTGAGAGTGAGAGCAACATGCTCATTCAGATACTGGGACCTTGTTCTCCTTTTTTCTTCTAGATTCCCAGCACCCTACCTAGCTGCAGCAATGAGATTTTTGACCCATCTAAGCTTAGGCCTTTGGTTTGGAATGGTTGTTGGATCTAGATCTAGAATCTCATGAGGTTCGGCCTCAATAACAAGCTCATGCTGATATTGATCCTATTCATCTGAATTTGAATCTGAAACATGTAACAAATCGTCATCATCAAAAGGTAGTGGAAGAGTGGTTATAACTTCTTGTGCTTCAGATGGTGGTGGATCACACAACTGTTCTTCTTCAAACTGAACATTGCGCTCAATGAAGAATTTCCTAATTGAAACTTCCATCAACTTATATTATTTTGCATATTTTGCATATCCTAGTATAATGCATCGATACTCTGGGATTGGAAATCCTTTCTCTTATCAATGGGTATTCTGGCCCAAGCTTTGGATCCAAAAAATCTCAAGTGTAGACATTGGGCTTAATCCCATGCAATGCTTCGAATGGAGTGGCCCCAACCACTAATTTATGGGTCACTCTATTATGTAAGTATGAAGCATAGTTTACATCTTCTTCCCAAAGAGAAGGAGGAATATTCTTGGCATGGAGAAGACATGTTTCCATCTCCTTCAGTGATATATTTTTTCTCTCAACCACACCATTCTGCTGTGGTGTGTATGGAACTGAGTGTTCCATTTGAATCCCCTCGGATTCAAAATAATTCTTGAACTCTATTTTAATGTACTCTCCTCCTTTATTAGATCTTATGGACATGATATTTTTCCTAAAAATATTCTCAACCACAGCTTTAAAAACTTTAAAATTTTCAAAAACTTGTGATTTTTGTTTCATGAAGTATATCCAGCATAACCTAGAACAATCATCAATAAAAGTAAGGAAATACCTGAAACCATTAATTTATGTTGTGGGCATTGGTTTTGCCACATCACTATGCATCAAATCAAGTATAGAGGCAGCCCTATGTGCCTTCCCAACTTCATACCTCTTCTCTGGATGCTTACCTACCAAGAAACTAGGGAATGCTCCATTGAAAGTTTGGATGAGAGGAAAACATTCAACCTTTTTATCATTGTGGAGTTGATGGAGATATTTGAAATTGAGATGCCCAAATCCCTCATCCCATATATTACCGATGTTGTTAGCATGATTCAATAGAGATGTAAGAGGTGAGACAGGAAAAAAATGTGAGAACTCATAAGCCTTAGTGGCATGATTAGCAATACCTTTCGCTATGATATTTCCAGTAGCTTTTTTTGTGATATCAACTGATTCAGAGTCGAATGTAACTCTCTTGGGAGAGCCTGTATAGGTCATATGATAAACAAACAACAAATTAGCTGGAAGGAAGGGAACATAGAGAACATTTTTGAAATCACCATGCTGGATTTTAACTGAAATGCTTCCTGATGCTGGAATTTGGGAGTCATATTCCATGTGAATGCTAGGGCCTTCTGATAGAGTAAGAGTGGAGAAGGATTCCTTGGAAGAAACCATGGGTTTGGATGCTCCAGAATCAATTAAATAATCTTTCAAATGAGTGAGGCATGCATTCAAGGCATGGCATCTCTCATGATATTCTGTTTATGGTCCAACATCAGACTTCTTTGCTCCATGTGGAAGAGCAATGTTGTTCTGTTCAAGGAGGGAGGACATGCGTTCAAGGCATGGAATCTCTCATGATCATCTGTTTATGGTCCAACATCATAATTGTTTGCTCCATGTGGAAGAGTAATGTTGTTTTGTTCAAGAAAGGAGGACATCTGGTCGATATGCTTCTTCATGCACTAGTTTTCAGGATGAAAACTCCTGATACAATAAGGACACTCAGACTTTTCAAACTTTTTCTTCTTCTTGGAGCCTGAAGCTCCTTCGGAATTATTTTGACTCTCTTTTGGTTTTGAATCAGATGCTTTAGGCTCCTATCCCTTGTTCTTCCCTTTATCTTGCGCATTGGTAGAGCCCGACATCAAAATATCTTGGTTCTTGGAATTTTGGAGGACTCCCATTTGAACCAATTTGTCCCTCTCTTGTATTAAAGACTCATCAAAGCTATCAAGTGAAGGAATATTCCAATTGGGGATGGAATCTCTTCCATAATGGACGGTAGAGACAAAGACATAATACTCAGAACCAAATTTGCTGAGCACTGAGAGCACAAGTTTCTTATCCTTCCTCTCTATTCTATAATGCTTACATTGTAGTGCAAGAGACTTGAATTTAGTAAAAAAATGTTTTATCGTGTTGAAACTTCTGGGTTGCAATGATATTAGCTTATTCTCTAGAATGTGTCCCCGAATCTCATCTTGATTTCCAAACAAGAATTCGATCTTCTCCCAAGATTATTTGGGATTCTTCAATCCCTCAAGATTAAAGAGGAGGTATTTGGAGATGTGAGCACAAAGAAATTCAAAGGCTTCATCCAATCGGTTCAAGATCTTGTTTTCTTAGCAAGATGATGTGGTTCCATCTCTCGGCCCATTGTCATCCTATGAAGGACAATATTGCGCAAGGAGACCTGCATATATTCCCTTTAATCAACATAGTTGAAGGGTGTTAGGATGTGGGGTAAGAAATATTGAGAATCCATCAATTCTCCTTTTGATTAGTCAATTTATTCAATCAAGTTACGTATAACCTATAAGAAAACATAGCAAACAAAAAAACAATTCGCGCTATGTCAGAATCAATCCTTCCATCTCTACATGTACACTTTCTTAGGGTTTGTCACGCCCGTAGAGACTTCTCTGAATGAATCCAGAGTTAGAAATGCACACTTTGGGGGATTTATGTGGAAACCCAATTGCTTCTGGTGTACAATGGAGAATGGATGGACTTGCTACTTTCCTGAGGAGGATGTGATACCATGCTTGAATTATTGTTCCATTAAACTTCAAGCAATGAGTGCAATTAGATTGTATTATTATGCAGTGTAAAGGAATGAATAACACACACTGAACAAGACAAATTTCATAGGAAATAGATAAGTATTTCTTAGTATAATTATAGTATAAAGTTGATTAATCCTAGTAGTATACAACAGTGTTACATAAAGGAGAATTTGAATCATGGGTATAGGATTGGAATCCACCAACTCAATATGACTGCATGGCTAACTAGAGGTCTCTAAATCACTATCAGAGCTTACTAGATAACTCCAGTTGTCTATTTTAGTCTCTCAATCAGTTATAATCAGTTAACCTAGTCTAACGGATGTGGTAGGTGAGAAGTAGGTGAGAATAGGCACCTTCCCACATGCATCCATGCAATACTGGCGCTAAATGAACTAGAGGACATCTAACTGAATGTAATTGAAGAATAACTAAGCTTGATTAGTCTCCAACTGCCAACAACTAAAGGAGGTTGGTGCTGGCACTCCCAATGGCTCCTAAATTGTAGGGATTGGTCTAGGAGGCGCATAAATGGATGCATGAAGGTGCAACCAATTGCAACCAATTGCAGTTAGATTCTAGTGACTGGTACATGTGGCCCCATTAGGCCAAGTGGACCCAATGGTACTAGTGGACCCAATAATAACTAAATGACTCCTAAGTTAGGAAAATATAATCTAATAGACTAGTTGTGACAAGGGAGGATTATAAATTCTAACAAATAGTACAAGCAATATAGGTATAGTGTGAGAGTGCAAAATAAAGTCATAGTATGATATTGAAAGAAGGAAAACATAAAGAACTAAGTGTCTAGTTAAAAGTTAAATGGTTGGCTAAGAGAAGATATAATTTTTAGTGTAGATGCAAGAAATATGCTAGAAATTAGTGAGTGTCAATGATTAAAAAGGCAATGTCAACACATGGTGTAGCTAGAGCTAGTTGTCAAGGATATGTAAGGAGGCCTCAATACAGAATCCTCCAAATAGTCATCAATAAGTATGAAAGGTCCAATGCATTATTGAATGATATCATTGTTGGAATTAAAATACTATCCATGAGTGGATGGTGGGCTTGATATATGCTCCTTGTCATAGTTAGCAATCATTGTGAAAAGGTTAATGCACTAGCGGATGATATCCTCCTTGTAGTGGTAATGGATATCTAAGAGGACATTCCTACAAGATCCTAGGGGGTCACAAGAGTGAGGAATCTCATTTCCATTACCATCCAAGGTTGTGAGAAAGAAACTCCATATAGAAGAATAGTCATGAAAAACAAAACAACTTGCAATCATGAATTGCAAATAGGAAAGAAAACTACAATTGTGGGAAACTACAAATGGATTGGGGAAATGGAGGAATTTTGAGAGATAACTTCAAGCAATAAAGAGATACATGTGTGTCAATGGTATGCAAACAAGAAATACGTGTTTCAAAACACTTGTAAATCACCCAAACCAATTGGAGTTGATATTTCACAAGGTTTTTTGGGAAAGGAGACCAAAATTGCAAAAATCTAAAATGAACATAGTAACAACAATGTGAAAAAACTCACAAGAAAGGAAAATGAAGGGAAATTATGAAAACATAAGAGGAGAACATTTTTTGATCAATTCTTCTATTATTACAATTATCAAATACATTTTAAGTGAGTGATCATCTTTGACCAAATCACCTATGAAATATTTACAATGTAGGTGGAGTACAAAACAAATAAAATACAAATATAACACATATTCATACTAAGTTTAGTAGGAACTAGGAATTAAGTATCATTCCAGTAAGCAAACCCTTGATTCAATGCATTCAAAGGGTAGAGTCCCTATAAGGTTCTATGGTATTTTCCCACAGAAAGGTATAATCCAACACCATAAGACCACATCATCCAATCATTTGTGTTCCCAATAGTTTAAATAACATGGATTTAGGTTGTTAATAGGTGACAATAGGGAGTGTTATTTAGTATTTCTTCTTGCACTATTTTTATCAATTTATTAACTTCCACAGTAGGGTACTGTAACCTAAAATATTGGAAAATGGAAATACCACCTAAACTTTATCCTTTATTTTACTCTATATACTATATTTAAATATTGTTTAGTTAAGAGGGTATGATTGAGAAATTAGTACATTTTCTATCCATGTGGATGGATTTGTGGAGTTATCCTTCAAGAATTGACCTTACAAGGAGCTATTGCATATATTTGACCTTATTTGACCTTCCATCTCTTTGACAAGTCAAATAAGAGGTAGTTAGAAGGAGCTATTCAATATTTTTGACCTTATTTGACCTTCCATATCTTTGTCACATCAAATACGAGGTAGTTACAATGAGATATTGCATATAAGAGGTAGTTACAAGGAGCTATTGATGCTAATTTAGGAAGATATTTGGCATATTCTCTTTTACTTACAAGAAGCTATTGGATTTTCTAATACTATGACATGAACCATGGCATACTTTTCTCATGCAAGGAAATTAATTCCCCTTAGAACACCATATCATCATTCACTTTTAGAATTGTGATCACCTTTACTCTTTTTTTTTTTATATATCCATATCTCAAACAATATTCCATCATGATTTAAAACTATGCATCTCACATAGTTTAACAACCGTATAGGCTCTAAAGTTTGATGATTCCTCCTATATGAACTTGAGGAACTCAAAAATTATTTTTGGCCATTTTTCCAATTTTGAACATGTAAGACAATTAAAGGAAAAATCCCTTACTAATCAACATATGCATTTTCAAGCCTAGGGGAGAACTGCTAACTATGTATGATGATAGTGAAAAATGCATGCATTAATGCCTTATAATTCTCTAATATGAATTATGCATACCCAACAAGGTCATATCTGAACTTTTTTCCCATGGTGCACTTAGAACCAAACAGGTATTTGTCAAATATTTCTCTCGAGCAAGGGGAGTTTAGTAAGACTAGATGAAAGTGAGACATCGAGTAGGTCTACAAGGTTATTTCAAGTAGATGTCAAAATATCAGAAGAAAATTCCATAAACGCATGTAATTTTTCTCGCTGAAGGGGGGTCATGTTCCCATGATGATGAGACAATAAGCGACATCGAGGTTCCCTTGAGGTACAAACATCTAGTGAAACAATGGGTATCCAAGGATATTCATATACTAAACATAGATTTTTGTGTGAATGAGAGGATATATCGAATTGCACCATCGTCATTACATGGTTTGGGGTTGTTTTGCATGGATGTCATAAAGGTCGGTTATGATGGATGTATATAATTAATGGAGTATGTTGGACCATGTTACAACTACAAATATTGGATGCACTTAGTTAAATATATAAGAAGTATGCACATATATGGATTGTCAGCAAATTATTTATAGCTGAAAGGCAAAGATAAAAATAAAGGAGAAACATTGTACATTGACAGAAGGCCAAAATCACGTGGTATCCAGTCAGTGAAAATATGCCATAGCACCTTCGTTCATGGGAAAATAAAGAATACCCCTAATTTCATTAGGTATTGGTACATACCTATCAAAATCCTTTTGTTGAGCCCCCCTCCCTATACATATTCCTAATTAAAAAAACCATATTTTTACTAGATACCCGTTTTTGTACCCCCCAATACCTATAAACCCCATATACCATACTCATCGCCCCCCAATACGTACAATATATTGATCTTATTTTTCAAAATTTTAAAACCCCCTTTATGAATGAACATGATAAGATATTGGCCAACAAGGTGAATCCCCCGTGGTCAAAATCCACAGGGAATATTGTGGGGTTTATAAAAAGTACACAACCAGGGTTTAGAATTAAGCAACCCAACTGCATATTTGAGGGGCGTAAAGGAAACTGTGTTTTTGTATGTTCCATTAAATCAATAGATGCAGGGGAAGAGTTGCTTATTAATTACAATTTAAATTGAGTAGATACAAACATAGTTACTATGGGAGTGGTACATCTAACAATTTACGCAACCTTTTTATTAATTAATTTAACCTCTTAAGGACTTTTCGTTAGTCTATTGTTATAATTTTATTTAAATTTTCTATATTTGCTTCGCAGGGTAGTGATTGGGGAATCTCCCCAACAGCTGGTCAGAGGGGTATAACTTCCTCGAGGCAACAAGTATACTTCTTTGTAGTAGTACAAATATAATTTGAAAAAAGATTTTTTTGTTGTTGTGTTTTTTCATGACTATATTCGTTTTGTTTATATAATGTTATTTGTATATTTGTTGTAGAGTGTTTATCGGATAAACCACCTATCTGTTGATCAGACTACATCATCCTCAAGGCAACATGTATACTTAATTGTAATTGTACAATTTAAATATGTCAAAATGTTTTCTTATTATGTCATTTCTGTGAGTATTTTGGTTTTATTTGGATAATTTTTCTATTTTTTTGAAGCAAGGTGTTGTAAGGGGAACCTCCCTAGAAGTAGATGATAGTGGACATGCCTCGATGTAGAATGTATACATAGATGCAATTGCACAAATTTAATATGAATTTTTTTGTTTTGTTTTGTTTTGTTTTTCATGAGTATATTTGCTTCATTTAGTTAATGTTATCTATATACTTGTTGCATAGTGTTGGTCAATGAAACCAACTGGTTCTTAATCAGATGACAGCAACCTTGGGGAAATAGGTATACCTAGTTGTAATTGTACAACTTAAATACGTCAAAATGTTTACTTATTATATTTTTATTGTGAGTCATTTGGTTTAGTTTAGATAATTTTTTCTATGTTTTTGATGTAGGGTGATGTAAGGGGAACCTCCCTATTAGTAGATTGGGGTAGGTACCCTATAACCATTGATCCGATGAGTAGAAGATCCTCAAGGAAGTAGGTATAATTCATTAGAATTGTACAAATATAATTTGGAGCATAATGTTCTTTTTTTATTTCTTATTCTGTGTGTATATTTGTTTCATTTTGATATTTTTTTCTACTTATTATTGGCAGTGGGATGATTGGGACAAGTCCCCAGCTTTGGATTAGATGACACCACCATCGATGGTTTAAGTAAACCTAATTGTAATTTTATGAATCTATCATGATTGATGTGCTTGTTAATATAAGTTTGTCCCCAGTTTATTGCTTTCACGCTAGTAATGTTTTATATATTTTTGTTGCAGACGATTGATTCGACGCATGGACAAGTGTTAGAGAAATCAATAACTTTAGATGTGGATGAGTTGATGCACAATGTTGGAATTGGTATTCTCTAGAACCGATTAATATGATAGAGAAGGCCTTGAGAAAAAATAATGAGGATATCCTTCACCTACTATTCATTTAGCCGCAAAGAGATGAGATTAAATCCAAGGTTGATGTTTTGGTAAAGAGATCGCATTCCTTGTAAGTAAGTTGTGGAACATTAAGTCATAATAAAAATTCGTTTAGAAATTTATAACTTTTACTTCTATATGATGGTGAACTTATAAAATATGGTTTGTATTTACAGGATTTTCTATGACCACACACTAGTGGTCAAGGCGGTGTTGGCCCCAGTGATGCTTGTAGAGAGTCGTCACATGAGAAAATGACTCCACGTACATATCATGTGCCATTTTTTTCGACTGAACAGTCAACAACAAATCTATGACATCCCCTAGGCTAGCTGTGAGTACACCCACTAATGACCAATGCACACCAGATCGTGTAGAAGAAGGGGCCAATGCAGAGCCTACTAGTATTGATATTGCTAAAGCAATATTTCCTGGATCTTCCCTTGTCACCAACATGGGTACAATATAGACAACATTCTTGGTGGATGAAGAGATCGTTCCAATAAATATAGAGAAGATCCCAACTACTTATTATGCATTTTTCAAGTTAATGTTTATAATTTGATTGTAATATACCGATAAAACATTGTATTTCAACTAATGATGCCATGCTCATTTTGCAGGAAATGTTGATTTTATAAACATATAAATGCTTTTTCCTTGGATATCTTTGGGCCCAACATCCACACAAGGTGGGATAAACAAATCAAAAATTTTAAAAATGAGCTCACTAATCGGTTGGTTTCCCCGTTCGACAACGATACCTTTAATAGAGTTGTGGTCCTAAATAAGGTTGGACAACATATGAAGATTTTTCGGGACCAATATAGGGTTCACCTAGAAAGGAACCCTAGGTGTGAGTGCCCTTCGATGATTCCATCTAGAGAGTGGAAATCCCTAGTGGAAGATGGAAAGGAGAGGGATCTGAGAAAACAAGGAGATCTACACCAGGCATAGGGAAGTATGCAATAATTTTCACAATGTAATTCTAAACCTTATTATTGTTAATTTATATATCGAATTTGGAACATCTAATGTATTTCAACACTTTCATAGGTTTTCTGACACATCAAAGGCCACAAATGCAAGACAATAAAAAATTGGTCAGCACAAGCTTGGGCTTGGTGGTTATTCAAATTTGGCATCATGAATTGTAAGTATTGAAAAACCAATAATGCATCCAAATAATAAATTGAAAATTATTTTCATTTTATTGCACCACAAAAGGTATATTCATGAAATTATGAAAATATGTAGGCCGACCGATTCTAAGAAGTGCCCACTAAGGAAGACTTGAAGCTTGGCTTCCAGCACGACTTTGGAGCTGTTGTTGAATGCCAAAAAGGATTGTCTAGGAAAACAAGTCTTCTGGTGATCCATCTTGCGCATGGGTATATAAAATCTATATAGTACTTTAATGAAGATTTATTACTTGTGCAATCTATTCGTTATAAAAAATTGCCATAAAATATTGACTATGTTTTGAGTAGGAAAGAAACAATCCAATCAATATCGAGGATGGTCAACAACCAATCGAAGAGCATGCTTCAAATCATGGTAACTAATTTATTCATATGATACAATTTTAAATATTACATTGAAGATGGTGAACATTAATTGTACTTTTCCATGTTTCAATAGGAGAGCATGTAGAGGGTCACACTGTATAGGTTGAGCCTAGAGTACATGAATATGAAGTACATCATGTGGCCACATAAAGTAAAAAAACACATTTGTAATGTTTTTCTTAATGAAATACTTTTCATCATAATACCAGAATATATCAATGTAAATTTTTCAAATTATTGCAGCAAATCTGGACCCCTTGCCGCAAAATCCATGACAAGTTGTTGAACCACCAAATAAGCTATAAGCATAAGAAGCATGCGTACAACTTGATAAAATGGTATGCTATTTAAAGTAACATGTTCTCTTCTGGAAATGAGTATATTCTTGTGAACATATATAATATATATTTGACATGGTGTGTGCCAGGTCCCATATATAGTTTCATCCTTGGGGGGTTTCAAGCTTGCCACAAATAGTCATAGAGACCTGTTTGACTGGGTCACTATACATCTTACAAAACTTAATGATCAACGTGATGTTGTAAAAATTTTGAAACCGACATCCCTTGCTCTACAGGTATGACACATTGTACTAGTTGTCCATATTTTTTTGTAATCATTGTCTTTGGAAAATTTCATTGAAAATGCTATGGATATTAGGACAATCCATACTGGTGATTGTATTATCTATAATTGTTAAATTAGAACACATACTATTTTTCTTTTTTCAGACCAGTTTCCAAGCCTTTGACAAGGTAAGGAATTATGCATTTCTCACTTACTGATGGCATTTTTAGAAAAGGTAAAATCAAATGAAAGCAAGCACCAAAAATATATACATAAGCAAGCAATTCTTACATAGTGATATTGTTATATAGAAGTTGCTGAAATCAAGTTCCACAACCTATTTATGTTCAATATCCATTTTCATTTGCAAGACATAGTGGATCCTACAGATCTCTGCACATATTATATGTTTCCCCACAATTGTTAGAATGTCCTTCTATATTCATGACAGTGCTAGAGCTCATGTCAACATAGAACCTTCATTGGTGGTCTGCATGTATGACTACCCACCATTCTCTCTAGCCACACCAAAGGCTCTACAATAAGCTAGCACCAACACCACCAAGTCCAATTTTGTTATTTCACTAAGCATGCCTCACACAAGCTCTCTAAGCAAAGAGCTCCAAGTATCCTCTAGGGTTTCTTTGTCACATACCCTAAGATATAACTCCATATCACCAAAGGATTCAAACATTAACACTTCAAGTATCCTCTAATTTTTTCCCCCAAAACCCTGGTTCCTTCCTTGCTTGCATAAATACAAGTACAAAGGCTCAATACAAATGAATCATCGAGACACAAATAGTTAAGGAAATCGAGACATGGAATACCTATGATAGTTTGAGAAAGTGTAAAATAAAATGAAATTAAGCATCAACAAGTATACCACTAATCAATTCAATGTTTAACAATAAACCATGGGCATGTAGCTATGGATGACAGAAGATAAGATTGATAAGATAATTTTATCAATGTCCATTGAATAAACACAATAGTAGGTCAATAAACCCTAGGGTTGCAACTAAGACATAAAACCTAGTTATGAGCATAAACCAATAGATAAATGAGTAAGGGATTCCCACACTCTCTTGTATACCATGTTGAAGTTCGTCAGAGACTGCAAGGATGTAATTGAACCAACCAACAAACCCTAATTCTTGTAATAAACAAGGAGAAAAACAATGTTAGGGTAGCACAACATATAACCTAAGAAGTGTATTAAAGATGATTTATGGGTGCAGTACTATAGGTAGAATCTGTAAGTGTGCTAGAGAGAAGATGCAAAAAAATAACACGATATTTTAGGGTGCTCATAGTGATATAAATCACTTGTATTCAATACATTAGGAATTTCACATGAGGCATGGTTCCTTGCCCAATTTACGCCAAATGTAAATTTGTGTTATTCTAGGATTTGGGAGGGTTTTAGTTCTGGTTAAGATACATTCCTAAATAATTCATTGAGAGAAGACCTTACTATACTTGTTGCAAAAGTTACAATTCTAGAATGTGTTCTTTGCATTTATTATTTATAATAAAACTAGGATGAACAAAATTGATTACATCTTAGATTTTATCTATTTTTTTATACAAGCTAAAGCAATAAATGAATTGGTGATGTTTTTTAATTCACGAGTTTGTTAGAAAAATAATGTAGCCTTTACAGTTTTGGAATATATTTTCTATCTCTTATCAGTACTAATAATATTTGTAATATGATGTAGTTGTGAGGGATCCTGCATGAGGCCTTTCCATCCAAATAAAGAATCTAGAGAGGATTCCAAATATAAATCTCCAGTTTTAACAAAAGTGCAAGTAAGGATAAGTTCAAGATGCCCTAAATAAGCCATGGCTAAGCTAGGAATTCCTAAAACAGGACACGGTTTAGTACTCCTGATATTTGAACAACTGGGAACCATCAAATAGGTCTAGGAAGCCTTCAATTTGTCCTATGTGTCCATTAGAGGTTGGTTTGTGCTTACAAAGTTCTAGGTGTGCATCTAGCTCTAGGAGAGGGCCTACTCATCCGTGTGTACATTTACTATCAGATTTTTCTTAACATCTATGCATTTACACTAGGTGTTGAAGTGGTCTTCCATTTTGTGAAGCTGGGAGTCTAGATTGTCCATATTTTTAACTCTGTCAAATTTGGGGATGGAATGATTTGTGTTCAACTTGAAGGACCAATGGAAAATTGGGATTGCTATAGGTGGAATAGGTTGTTGAATAGGAACATGGTGTCACAAGGTCTAATGATGTGGTAGCAAGAAACAAGAACATAGTGAACATATTTTGAATCATGTTGGAATGTAATTCAACATGTTACTACCACTATCCATCAAGTTACTCTAACAAGGATTGGTGCTAATGAATTATTTTCTCTTACCTTTACTCTATCTAGCGTTGAGTGAGGGTGGATTCTTGAGATTCATTGAAGTCTCTAGAAGAATTTCAAAGAGCCATGGAATACAGAAAGACAGTTTGTGCCAGTTTGAGGTCAAAAGTCCCAAAATGTCATAAAACAAACGTGCAAAAAACTAAATAAGATAATATAATTTATTATTGTCCAAAAAATAACAACAAAGGTATTTTAATGGGATGAAAAGAGTGTTTGAATTATTGTTCCATTGATCTTCAGGAAATGAGTGCAATTAGATTGTATTATTATGGAGTGTAAAGGAATGAATAATACACAATGAATAAGACAAATTTCACAGGAAACAGATAAGTATTGCTAAGTATAATTACAGTATAAAATTCATTAATCCCAACATTTTACAATAGTGTTACATAAAGGAGAATTTGAATCATGTGGATAGAATTCGAATCCACCAACTCAATGTGATTGCATGACTAACTAGAAGTTTCAAAATCACTATCGGAGCTAACTAGCTAACTCCAGTTGTCTAATTCAGTCTCTCAATTAGTTATAATCAGTTAAACTAGTCTAACTGATGTGGTAGGTGATAAGTAGGTGAGAATAAGTTCCTTCCCACACGCATCCATGCCAGGATGGTGCTAACTGAACTAGAGGACATATAACTGAAGGTAACTGAATCATAACTAAGCTTGAATAGTCACCAATTTCCAACAACTGAAGGAGTTTGCTGTCGGCACTCCCAATGGTGCCTGAATTGTAGGGATTAGTCTAGGAGGCACATAAAATGATCCATGAAGGTGAACAACTGTGGGCCCTGACAACAAGGACAAAATTCATCCATATACAATCTAAAATAATTAAAAAATGATGCTTAATAAACCGATTAAATAGGGGAAAACCTCATGGGAAACCCGCCCTCAAAATAAGCAGGAACATGAAAATACAAGCTATCTTTAGAAGAAAAGAAGCTTCCTCCTTAGAAAACAACTTACAAAAACTATGCTACAATTTGCATCACTATCTAACAGCATGGTTCTTCTGTGCAACATCATCCTGAAGCTCTGCATGTGAACCTCTCAATGTCCTTCTGAATTGATGGATGTAGTATGTGTATATTCTTGATGGAAGAGTAAAATGAATGATCGAATTTCTTCTTCTGTGGGCCAAATGAGTGATCATTTTCTATAATAAGATACCATTTTCTTGGAACCTTGTTGCACCACTCTGTAAGGAAAAAATCTATGAGAGTGAGATAAACATGCTCATTTGGATACTGGGACCTTGTTCTCCTTTTGTCTTCTAGATTACCAGCACCATCCCTAACTACAGTAATGAGATTTTGGACCCATCTAAGCTTAGGCCTTTGGTTTGGAATGGTTGTGGATCTGGATCTAGAATCTCATGAGGTTCAGTCTCAATACCAAGATCATGCTGATCTTGATCCTCTTCATCTGAATCTGAAACATGTAACAAATCATCATCATCAAAAGGTAGTGGAAGAGTGGCTATAACTTCTTCTGCTTCAGATGGTGGTGGATCACACAACTGTTCTTCTTCAAACTGAACAATGCGCTCAATGAAGCATTTCCTAGTCGCAACCTCCATCAACTTGTATGCTTTTGCATATTTTTCATATCCCAGTAGAATGCATCGGTACTCTGGGCTTGGAAGGCCTTTCTCTTATCAATGGGTATTCTAGCCCAAGCTTTAGAACCAAAAACTCTCAAGTGTAGACATTGGGCTTATGCCCATGCAATGCTTCGAATGGAGTGGCCCCAACCACTAATTTATGAGGCACTCTATTCCGTAAGTATGAAGCATATTTTACAACTTCTTCCCAAAGAGAAGGAGGAAGATTCTTGGCATGGAGAAGACATGTTTCCATCTCCTTCAGTGATATACTTTTCCTCTCAACCACACCATTCTACTATGGTTTGTATGGAACTGAGTGTTCCATTTGAATCCCCTCCAATTCACAATAATGCTTGAAATCTCTTTTAATGTACTCTCCTCCTTTATTAGATCTTATGGACTCGATTTTTTCATAAAAATACTCTCAACCATAGCTTTAAAAACTTTAAAAATTTCAAAAACTTGTGATTTTTGTTTCATGAAGTATATCCAGCATAACCTAGAACAATCATCAATAAAAGTAAGGAAATACCTGCAACCATTAATTTATTTTGTGGTCATTGGTCCTGCCACATCACTATGTATCAAATAAAGTATAGAGGTAGCCCTATGTGCCTTCCCAACTTCATACCTCTTCTCTAGATGCTTACCTACCAAGAAAATAGGGAATGCTCCATCAAAATTTTGGATGAGAAGAAAAAATTCAACCATTTTATCATTGTGGAGTTGCTGGAGATATTTGAAATTGATATGCCCAAATACCTCATGCCATATCTTACTAGTGTTGTTAGCATGATTCAATAGAGATGTAGGAGGTGAGACAGGAAAACAATGTGAGAACTCATAAGCCTTAGTGGCATGATTAGCAATACCTCTCGCTATGAGATTTATAGTAGATTTTTGTGTGATCTCAACTGATTCAGAGTCGAATGTAACTATCTTGGGAGAGCATGTATGGGTCATCTGATAAACAAACAACAAATTAGTTGCAAGGGAGGGAACATAGAGAACATTTTTGAACTCACCATGTTGGAATTTAACTGAAATGCTTCCTGCTGCTAAAATTTGGGAGTCATATTCCATGTGAATGCTAGGGCCTTTTGATAGTGTAAGAGTGGATAAGGATTCCTTAGAAGCAACCATGGGGTTGGATGCTCCATAATCAATTAAATAATCTTTCAACTGAGTAAGGCATGCATTCAAGGCATGGCATCTCTCATGATATTATGTTTATGGTCCAACATCAGACTTCTTTGCTCCATGTGGAAGAGCAATGTTGTTCTGTTCAAGGAGGGAGGACAGCTGGTCGATATGCTTTTCATGCACTGGTTTTCAGGATGAAAATCCCTCATACAATAAGGACACTTAGTCTTTTCAAAAAATTTCTTCTTCTTGGAGCCTGAAGCTCCTTCGGAATTCTTTTGGCTCTCTTTTTTTTTCGAATCAGATGCTTTAGTCTCCTTCCCCTTGTGCTTCCCTTTAGCTTGCGCATTGGTAGAGCCCAATATCAGAATATCTTGGTTCTTGGAATTTTGGAGGACTCCCATTTGAACCAATTTGTCTTGCTCTTGTATTAAAGACTCAGCAAAGCTGTCAAGTGAAGGCATCTTCCAATTGGGGATGGAATCTCTTATAGAATGGAAGGTAGAGACAAAGATAAAATACTCAGAACCAAATTTTCTAAGCACTGAGAGCACAAGTTTCTCATTCTTCCTCTCTATTCTACAAGGCTTACATTGTAGTGCAAGAGACTTGAATTTAGAAAAAAAATGTTGTATCATGTCAAAACTGTTGGGTTGCAATGATATTAGCTTGTTCTCTAGAATGTGTCCCCGAAGCTCATATTTCATCCCAAATAAGAATTCTATCTTCTCCCAATATTCTTTGGGATTCTTCAATCCCTCAAGATTAAAGAGGAGGTCTTTGGAGATGTGAGCACAAAGGAACTCAAAGGCTTCATCCAACCGGTTTAAGAACTTGTTTTTTTAGCAGGATGATGTGGTTCCGTCTCTCGGCCCATGGTCATCCTATGCAGGACAATCTTGCGCAACGAGACCTGCATATCTTCCCTCCAATCAACATAGTTGAAGGGTGTTAGGATGCAGGGTAAGAAATATTGAGAATCCATCAATTCTCCTTCTGATCATTCAATTTGTTCAATCAAGCTACGTAGAACCTGTAAGAAAACATTGCAAACAAAAAAAAAATTCACGCTATGTCAGAATCAAGCCTTCCATCTCTACATGTACACTTTCCCAAGGTCTATCACACCCATAGAGACTTCTCTAAATGAATCCAAAGTTAGCAATGCACACTTTGGGGGACTTATGTGGAAACCCAATTGCTTCTGGTGTACACTGGAGAATGGAAAGACTTGCTACTTTCCTAAGGAGGCTATGATACCATGTTTGAATTATTGTTCCATTAAAATTAAAGCAATGAGTGCAATTAGATTGTATTATTATCTAGTGCAAAGGAATGAATAACACACATTGAACAAGCCAAATTTCATAGGAAAAAGATAAGTATTTCTTAGTATAATTACAGTATAAACTTGATTAATCCCAATATTATACAACAGTGTTACATAGAGGAGAATTTGAATCATGTATATAGGATTCGAATCCACCAAATCAATATGACTGCATGGCTAACTAGAAGTGTCTAAATCACTATCGGAGCTTACTAGATGACTCCAGTTTTCTATTTTAGTCTCTTAATAAGTTATAATCAAGTAAAATAGTCTAACTGATGTGGTAGGTGAGAAGTAGGTGAGAATAGGCACCTTCCCACATGCATCCATGCAAGACTGGTGCTAACTGAAATAGAGGAAATATAACTAAATGTAACTGAAGAATAACTAAGCTTGACTAGTCTCCAACTACCAAAACTGAAGGAGGTTGGTGCTGGCACTCCCAATGGATCCTAAATTGTAGGGATTGGTCTAGGAGGCGCATAAATGGATGCATGAAGGTGCAAATAGTTGCAGTTAGCTTCTATCTGTGTTCCCCACACTCTAGTGACTGGTACATGTGGCCCCATTAGGCCAAGTGGACCCAATGGTACTAGTGGACCCAATGGTACTCAGTGGACCCAATAATAACTAAATGACTCCTAAGTTAGGAAAATATAATCTAATAGACCAGTTTTGACAAGGGAGGTTTATAAATCCTAACAAATGGTACAAGCAATATAGGTATAGTGTGAGAGTCCAAAATAAAGTCTTAGTATGATATTGAAAGAAGGAAAACATAAAGAACTAAGAGGTTTTCTAGAACTTGGATAATTTTGAACTAATTTAGAATGAGTTTGAACTTGCTGTTAGGATTATTAATCCTCCCTTGTCCAATTTGGTCATATGTCTAAATCAGGAGTCATGTCTAAATTGAGAGTCCACCTAGTCTATTTTTATTCACTAGCATCATTGGGTCCACTTGGCCTAATTGGGGCACATGTTCCAGCTACTAAAGTGTGGGGAACACTAATTGAGGCCTACTTCCACTGGTTGCACTTGCATGCATCAGTTTATGAGCCTCCTAGACCAATCACTACAATTTAGGAACCACTAGGAGTGCCGATACCAACCAAGGTCAGTTGAGTTGAGTTGGTGAAGTCAAGCTGAGTTAGTGGTCAGTTACATTTAGTTCCAGTCCTCTACATTCATTTAGCACTAGTTTTGCATGGCTGCATGCAGGAGAGGTGCATTTATCACCTACCACAGTCAGTTAGCCTCAGTCAACACTGAAGTAGACACTTGAGTTGTGTTTTAGAACTCCGTTGAACTCCGGTAATGCTTTAGACAAGGTTAGTTAACTATTCAGTCCTCCGACTGTGATTTAGACAAGGTCTTAGTTACCTATAGTCAATTAGAGTCTAATCAATTCGAATTTCCTCATGTGGATTCGAATTTCATATGGCTATTTAAGCCATTGTACTTCATTGTAATTATTATTCTAATTACTCTTTGATTAATGAAAATCATTCATAGCTGCAAGCCATTTTTGCATTGTTTCATTCTTCAATAACTAAGTAAATTGTGTGATCTATCTTGTGAGTTGTGTGTTTGTCCATAGATCTATGTGCTCAATTTAATATGTTATCAGATCCTCAATGGACAAGGAAATTCTACTCCTTAGATCTCTTACTGGATCATTTTTGAGCAAAATTGCTCCTTCAAGCTTTGCACCAGAACCAGAAGGTTTACCACTTAATACCCCAAGTTAAGGAATTGTTGATCAAGCTTGCTTGATCAATTGTGCTAGGTGTGATGAAAACCTGAAATGTGCAATTTTTTGACCTTATGGTGCCCCTTTTATATTTTTGCAGGTACAACTTTGAATGGCTTCATCAATTCTAGATTCATCAGTTCCTCTTCTCACCCTATTCACAAACTATTTAGAATGGAAGATGAAGATGATTGCATCTCTAAAGAGACAACATCTCTATGAGGTGTCTATTGGACTTGGTGAAGAGTCCTTTGAGAGAAAGGATGACTAGATAAATGAATGTGATGCAGCTTATTGAACAATGTATATGGCCATTTCTCCTAGCATGCGCTACCTCAAAAGATCTGTTAAAAACCCAAAGGATCTCTGGAAAATATTGTACAGAACCTTTGGAATGCATAATGAGGATCATAATAGCAATTTGGAGAGCACATCCATCACCATAAGAATCCCTGATAAAAAAATATTGGCCTCCACTCTCTCTGATGAATTTGTTCAAGATGAAGAAGAAGCAAAAGCTTCTACACAATCAATTCGAATTGAAGATAGTCTCCTTGCAGTGACTCCTTCTCTTGATGCTCCAGAAGTTTATGAGATCTATGATATCTCATATCCTCATATGGATGAAATAAAATAATACATTTGAATATCTGATATTGAATAAAAATACTGCTATACCTCCATGCAAACATTCACTGGTGATTTTCCTTTGAATTATGTGCAAAATTTGCCAGTAATTGCTTCTAAAAGTGAAGAGAAATTCGATTTTTCTCCCTTTAAAGTTGCTGCTTATGTGAAAAAATGTAATAAATTGGATATTTTGGAAGCAATTTCATATTACCAGAGTGATCCATTCGCTCCCCATGATCTAGATCTTCCAGCAGATTCCTGCAGGATTGCATGCACCAAAATTTAGAATTTTGAAGAAGAAGAAAGCTGTGCATCCATCGTCTCATTTGACCATTTATTTGAATCTGATATTTTCCTTATTGGATATGATATGATATTATTTATATATGATCTGATATTTCTTGGATTAATATTACAAATTCATAATATTTCAGTATTGCTTGTAGTTGTTCTCATCAACGGTGTAAAGAAACACGTACCGCAAGTCTCCTACAAAACTGTTGTTGGGGATTTTATTTCATTTCACAGTTTTGGATCTGTTGTGAACCTATTTAGATATGATTTGATTTATTATATGATATTATTTATTTCATATTTTAAAATCCAAGAGCTTTCAGTCATTCTTGTAGCTGCTCTCACCAATTCCGGTGTGAAAAATCAAGTACCGCAATTCTTCCTCAAAATTGCTGCTGGGGATTTGGTGTTAGTTTCCTCTTATGAGGTTGCTGATATTTTATTTTGTGATTCATTAGATATTTCAAAAGCTATATCAGACTATGGATCTCAATCATTCGCTTTCAACAGTCCCAGGGCTTCTCTACCTTTGGTCACATGCTCAACTCCTCACAGAACTAGTAAAGAGGAAGATTTTCTGCATCTGCCTGGACAGTTGCTCCTAATACTTGGGGATGTTTTTAACACTCATGGTTTTCTGTTCATGGATGAAACATATCAGTTTCTTGAGTGTTTCTCACATTTTGTAAATCCTCAATAATCTTTCCTCACTTATCAGTTGACTTCAGTTTCTCTACATGGGTCCAATCTTCATCCGACAGTTGTCTATATTTCTAATTTAGTTGAGAATATCATTCTTCTTCCAAAGAGGAAGATTCCTCCAGAAATAATGATGGAAAGGTTCACATGCCAAGCCCCAGGATACCCGTGCACAAAATAACCAAATTGATCCTAATTCTACCTGCTTAATTAGAGGGGGGGATTTTTTCCCATGTGGTTTTTTTCCCAGCTCCTTGTATTGAGCAGTTACTTTACTTTACTTGAAGTAATGGGTGACCTATGGTCTTTTTTACCAGGGCCCATAGATTTTCCAAGTTAGAATCCAGGGGGGGTGTTAGGATTATTAATCCTCCCTTGTCCAATTTGGTCATATGTCTAAATCAGGAGTCATGTCTAAATCAGGAGTCCACCCAGTCTATTTTTAGTCACTAGCACCATTGGGTCCACTTGTCCTAATTGGGGCACATGTTCCAGTTACTAAAGTGTAGGGAACACTAATTGAGGCCTATTGCCACTAATTTCACTTGCATGCATCAGTTTATGAGCCTCCTAGACCAATCCCTACAATTTAGGAGCCACTGGGAGTGCCGACACCAACCAAGGTCAGATGAGTTGAGTTGGTGACTAGTCAAGTTGAGTTAGGGTTCAATTACATTCAGTTATAGTCCTCTACCTTCAGTTAGCACTAGGTTTGCATGGCTACATGCAGGAGAGGCACATTTCTCACCTACCACAGTCAGTTAGCCTCAGTCTACACTAAAGTAGACACTTGAGTTGTGTTTTAGAACTCTGTTGAACTTCGGTAATGGTTTAGACAAGGTCAGTTAACTATTGAGTCCTCCAACAGTGATTTAGACAAGGTCTTAGTTACCCACAGTCAAGTAGAGTCTAATCAATTCAAATTTCCTCATGTGGATTCGAATTGCATATGACTATTTAAGCCATTGTACTTCATTGTAATTATTATTCTAATTACTCTTTGATTAATGAAAATCATTCATAGCTGCAAGCCATTTTTGCACTGTTTCATTCTTCAATAACTGAGTAAATTGTGTGATCTATCTTGTGAGTTGTGTGTTTGTCCATAGATCTATGTGCNTGCCACCATTGTTATTGCTAAAAAAAGGACAAAGGATGAGATTGAATCCAAAACATAGATATCAATTGATGTGGCTATGTTCTTAAACAACATAACCAAAGGAAAATTAGTAGACTCTAGTGTCACCAATTAGACATATCAATTCAACCATTCTATCCAATTGATAAGAAAACTGGATCTAATGAATGGGGCTCAAAATAGGATAAACAATTTCATATCAGAAATTGCATTTTTTAAAAGGTTATTTAAAGATGCAATTTCCAAAGGGTTCTCCACACTTGTGGGTTGGAAATGGAGACCTGTACAATCAAGAATCCTATCAGGAAATGATAAATCAAAAGAATATTGAATAAATAAAATTTGAGGATTTAGATGGTCCTTTAAAGGGTAATGTAATCGTTGATCAGGTGACTATGGAGTTTGAATTGTGGACTAGTCTAAAACATATTATTAAGAATCTATCACATATTTCTTATGAAAAGTTTACAAATTTTTATTTGGTGTTAGACTCTACGAGGACCCATAAATATTCCATTGGTGATGAATGGCATCAAAATTCTAATAATCATAAAATTTCCATACTCCATTAAGTACAATCTAATTCGGTAAGGAAATCAGTTGGAAAAAAAATATAGAATCCAAGAGCGAAGATAGTTTGGGAAATCAATTGGACATAAACCTAAGTTGAGGTCCGCTAAAAATGGATCGACTCAACCAAAATGAAACAAAATTTATATGGAGCAATTAAAGGTGAATGATATTAACAAAATGTAAAAGGGTCATGAGAGTGAGGACAAGTGATAAGTAATTAGAATGAAGAGAAAGATAGCAATGAGGTCTCCCTACTATATAGTGAAAACTCATAGAAGAAATAGAGGATGGCATATTTTTAAGAGGGTTTGTTGAGTCAATTTTGGGAATCTGACATATGCATATAGGTATTCAACCTTTTAGACAAATTTTTGGATGTGTATTAACTATATATTATCCTTGTAATTTTGTCTTTGTAATATTAATTTCACACATGTTTTCTATTCATGTAAATTTTCTTGAGATATCAAAAGATCCGAACAACAATCTTTGGATCGTGTTTGCAACATTGATATGAATATATGCTAAGTATTATGATTGGGATAGATATTTGATTTTAAGACCTCATTCCTACCATTGATGTTCATTTTTTAAATAGTAATTTATGGTTACTGTTGCTGTCCAAATATATGATGGTCCAAGCTTCCATTTTTCTTCAATAATCAAGAATGATTTGGGTAATGTTATACTACTAAATTATTTATAATCTCAATATATTTTCTTCCAGACTAAATTTTTAAGAACTCTATAAATGGAACCTCAAACACTTATTTTGTGTTTCCACTTTCTCAATTCACTCTCATCTACAGTTAATTGTTGAATATGCACCTTGAAATTCGTCTAGAGTGAAATCTCTAACTTATAGTTTATCCATCATCCCCATATCTACAATTTTTGATAGATTCACCATCATTATCACCATATAATAAATATCAATATTTAAATAGTTAATAATTGAGACTTATCATGCCTTAGAATAGTCCAAATTTAACCTTGGTACATCTTAGGGGATAATATATGTTTTTAAACAACAACTGTTGGAAGCATACAACTAATAATTTTCGCAGCTTCATATATTTGATTCCCAACTTCTAGTTTAGGAGACTATGGATTCCCCCACAACAACTTTAATCTCAAGAATTTTATAACTAGATTGGTGTACCAATTCTTTGTTTCTTCTTCGCCCCCTTCCTTGGTTTATGTAAAAAATGTGCATTCACTTTCAAGAAAGTATCATGAACTAAAGTTATCCATATGCATAGAATTTTTCCTTGAGATCATATTCAATAATGCTTGAATATACCGCTACAACATACAGAGTTTCTATACTATCATCTTCATGAGGAACACGCGACGACATCTCACCATGATAACAACCTAGTACTAAGTGTAATATGCTACTATTTACATACTAGGTGTAATATGATAATATTAAATATTGTGATGAATGAGTTCTTTTTTGGTGTTTTGAATAAATTTACAGTTTCATAAGCTAAAATTTGACAAAATAGCTTATATGCTAGTTCTCCTTACTAATTTGCTTAAATTCTACGAAAACTACTTAGTCACTCTCACTGGGAAACTCTATTGAATTGGATGGAGTCGACATCATAGGCATATAATTTTCAATAAGGTCAAGGTAATAATATGTTGAGATAACACCCTTATTTTAGTTTCCAATAACTTATATTACTTTTCACATGTACGGTAAGGGATTTTCTTACTATTTTATTTTTGTTATTGCTAGTGCAAAAGCAATTATGTTTGCAAGAAATCACATACTAGTAAAATGAGGAAAATAGGTGATTTGCATTTGACACACTACATTCACATGGGAAAAATTATTGCTACATTATTCCCTTCTAGTGGCCAAAGGGTATAAACACATAAAATGTACTTCTTTGAACATGTATTTGTTACTTAGATCTGTGTATACTTTTGCAACAAAATTATCCATCAATCCATAAGCTATTGCTCAAGAAGCTATATAATTATAGAAAAGAAATCTATAAGTGGATATTGACTAGATTCATGATACACATGTTTAATGGCATAGAGAAGATAATGTATTACCATGTTGTGTGGGGTAGTATAGTCAGAACACAAACTTATATAACAAAGATAATTAAACCATATAAATAGTATTTTTTTTTAATTATTGATCGTGATTGGATATTTGACGAACCATCCCATGATATCTGGAGAGTACGCCATACCACCAACGACAACTATCATCAGTTTTTCTCTTTATGTCATCGGATATCTGACTTACTTCCCCACTTTTCTGGCATTCATGACATACCACCAATGACAAATGTCGTCGACTATCTGACCATCTGTAAAGTATTTGGGGTCAGTTATCCGATGTTCGGTCATTGGATATCATTTTTTCTGTAAAGTATTAGGGGTCAAATATCTGACAGGTTTGTGGTAGAATATCCGACGGGTATGTGTCGCATATACGACGTGTATATTAATAAATTTGTATTCATATATCTGACATGAGATGGTTGGATATCTGACAAGATAGATATTTATGTCAATGATCCAACAAAAAAAACTGAAATCTATAAAATTTGAGGCTTGTCGAATTGTCGACAGATTGATGTAAAAAATCAGACATATATATCGTCGGATTTTTGGTTCATATTTTCATGTGATAGTACTTGATATGTTAACTGTAGTAGAACAAATGCAGTAGTAAAACAAACATCCACACAATTGAACACAATATTTTTCACGGGGAAACCTTTTAAGGACAAAAAACCCAAATCTTTAATAATTCATCCTCTAAATGAGATGACTGAGTTTGTACATGAGAAAAGATCAATTTGTTCCTATAACTCTAAGATGAATATAGATAAAAAATTTCCAACCAAGATTTTACAACTTGTGTTCTTTCAATATGAGAAATACTTAATGATCTTACTAGTCACTATTTTTATCAATGACTTGGCTACCACATGGAATGTACCCGTTGTCACCTTTATTTCCAACGCAAAAAAGGTTGTTACCACCTCACAGATTCCTATTTTTTCCTTTCACCACCCCACTGAAGTATGTTGTTGTAGTATATAAACCCTAATACGGTTAGGGATCAAGGGAGCACAACCCTATTAGGGCTCGGGGTGGTGTAGTGTATGTAGGGAAGCTCAACCTAGTTACCTCACCTCCCTGTGTTGCTACCTCCACCATGAGTTGTAGCAGTTCTGCTGCTACTGCTCATCACCACCGAGACTTGTATGCACCCTCCACCATGACTGAGACATGCCGTGAAGGATGAATCCCTACCAGGCTAAGAGCTTCCATATTAGGGAAAATATATATAATAAACCAGTCACCAAAATTTTCCTCAGTCAAACACAACTACAATGAAGTAGAAGACCTTAGTCAACGAATTGTTTCTGGAGTAGTCAAATGATCATGGATGATAAAAAAAGAGTTGAAGTGATTCTATATTTATATTCCATCAAACATAACATGTTTTCATGTAATTAGGAATTTTACATTAGGGATTCCATTATTTTTCATATTTGACCCTTGAATTTTAATGTTTTGTGGTTCAATGGTATTTTGGTGTTTGTCTTTGTACCACTTGGTACTTCATTTGATGGTCACTTGGACCAATACATGTTTTGATGGGTTTTCTTAGTCCTTCAGTGTTTTTGTGACCACAATAAGTTATCTCAAGAGTTCTTCAGGGTACCCATGACTCATTCATGACCAATCAAAGTGAATCTTCATAAATAAGGAGAATTATTAAATGCTTTATCTTGATCTCCTCATTGCCACCAAAATCAGGTGCTAGTTCTCTTAACCAAGGGTATCTAGTCCCTAGATAAGGTCTCATAGCCCATAGATCAAGGAGAGGAGTGCATCACTTGTCCATACCCATCCTAGGGATTATGGTGATTACATGATATCTGACTAGGTGCCTCAACCCTGAGATGCATCATATGACTCAATTTCAACCACTTAGTAACTAAACCAGTGCCTCCATTCTCCCTGAAAATGTCCCTCAACCCTAGGCTGAGCTCCTAGTCCCGAACTAGGTTAAATTCCTACTAACTGACCAGGTTCCTTCATTCTCTCAGAGAATGGCCCTTAGGCATAGGTTAAGGCCCTAGTCCTAGACTGGGTTGATTTCCTGGTAACTGACCAGGTGCCTCCATTCTCCCAGAGAATTTCCCTCAGCCCCAGGCTGAGACCCCAGTCCCAAACCCCGGTTAATTTCCTAGTAACTAACCGGGTTTCTCCATTCTCCCAAAGAATGGCTCTTGATGTTGATTAGGAAAAATCAAGATAGGGTAGTTGTACTATCTTATCCTTTTCTCAATCACTTTTATCATTTATCTTTAATGTTCCATGTCAAATGTGGTAGGGTACTGCAATGCCTCTTTCGAATCAATAATTATCTATTTCATGCCATTTCAAAAAATAGACCATATTTTTGCTCATGCTTTAACAAAACTAGGTATGCATAATAGTTTTTGTATATCAGTGTATTATATTTTGTATTTCTTGGGATTTAAGGTAGAGAGTTCCAATTCCAGTTGTTGTCTATGGAGAAATCAGAATAATACAATGAGAGTATTGTTGTTTAGGGTCATCCACTTCAAATGTTAGTAAATAAAAAGATTAACATAGTGATATACATAAACTATTATATAAGGAGTTGTGGATAGTGTTTCTACAACACAAGTAGAAGTCAATGGACATATATGATGATCTCATGGACTACTCAACTAATCCCTTGAAGAGATTAATAATCTTTTTTCAGTCTATCCTTAATCATCCAAGTCTAAGGGAAATGACATGTGAAGGGATGGAAATTCCTAGGACCTAGTTGGTTGGGGAAAGGGTGGGGAAGTGCGGGGGGGGAGGTTTTTTAGATATGTACACAACTACAGGTTTGGTGACAAATATGGAAATGTCAGGATTCTTAAAGTCTTCCACAAAGAAACATGGATATGTTAGGATGCTTAAAGTCTTCCAACTTGGAGGCCAATGATACCTTCAATAACTCATAAATGGTGGTATGAGGTGTTATTAATTTAATTAGATGCCTAAAATATTACTATACAAAATAATACTTGAGCTTAAACATGCCAAAAAGTATTTCCTTCTATGATATTGGATCTAATTAGTTTTATTTATTTATGATCCCTTGCTATGAACCAACCAAAAACTTGTCATTTTTCATTCCCTTAAATGACTCTAATAATTCCTTATGAACATTCGATCATAGAGAGTTATAGAGTATTCATATTAAATTGCCACAAGCTTGATTTTAAGTTATCTAACAAGAGATGTTGTAAACTAATTAAAAGTTTGCATTTAGTCAATGAATCTTGGTTGGTTTGTAATGTGAGGAATTTATTTACTCATAAGATTGTGTATTTGGTTTTACATGTTTGATGTTGACAATTAATGTCAACGTAATATCATCCTGTCTCTTCGTATGTTAATGGGTATGGGTTAGAGAAATTTTGAACAACTTGCACAATTAAAATCTCAAATTGAAACTAAACATATAGCAATTCAAACCAGCAATAAAATGCAACACCTTGAATTAAGTTATCCTTAATTTGTTGTCTGCATAAGTGTGTTCATGAACCAAAGTGAGAAGTATTATGAGGGAATTTGAGTTTTTTCACAAGAAGTTCTGATATCATCCCATCTCTTTGTTTGTTAATGGGTATTCCTTAGAAAAAATTTCATCATCCACAGAGGAAAAATAGAAATTGAGAATTGTTCCACACGAATCCATGCAGAGGGATGAGTGTATATGTTTTCCATGTTTTTTTAACAAAAACAGGTAGAATTTTTTATATTTTCAATAATGGCCAAATGGAAGCATTTGGCTTAGTACAACCAGGCCGGTAAAACATCCGAACCAAAGAGACATTAAAGATATTACATACAAAATGGAGCATAAGTGTTCTAAAGATGCCAAAAACTTGTAAATAACTATTCTAAATAAAGTACAACTAGCATAATACCGGAAAAGACAAACAAAATGACCCAACAGGAAATGGAAATAGATGTATTAGTGGACAAAGTAACTACCTTAGGAAGGGCCAATTCCTTTCCCTTCTGTTGTATTTTACTTCTCTTCCACTTCATGAAGGACACAATGTTCAAATGCCATAGCATCCATTTGAATTTCTACTTGCAACAGCTGGTATGCAAGCTCCTAGGTAGTCATAGACTTCTACTTCAGTTGGGCTTCGGTGGAAACCTCATGTTCCTTCTAAACAACTCTAGTTTCATGGAAAAGTTCCTTGAGCTACTCCAACTTGTCATTGTTGTCCTCCCGGTGGTGTCACCTTTCCCATTTTTGAGCCTTCAAATCTTCCTTCAAATGACACAAGTTTCTTCCCATGGCCACTCTCGCATGTTTCGAGAAGCAGTGATGGATTTCTTCGCCGGAATCCATAGTGGCAAGGGGAGAGTGAAGTTTTCTTAACACAATATAATCTTCGTCGAAAAATATGCCTTTTCAAGCTAAGAGAGGGAGATCAAAGCACATGATAACCAATTTCCATGTGGTCACCCAACAACAGAGTTCTAGGATTCATAGAAATCTCCCTATTGGCTGCAGATTCATAGCAATCTCCCTATTGGCCACTCTCACATGTTTCAGGAAGTAGTGATGGATTTCTTCACCGGAATCCATAGTAGCAAGGGGAGAGTGAATTTTTCTTAACACAATATGATCTTCATCAGAAAATATGCCTTTTCAAGCTAAGAGAGGGAGATCAAAGCACATGATAACCAATTTCCATGTGGTCACCCAACAACAGAGTTCTAGGATTCATAGCAATATCCCTATTGGCAGCGGAGTCAACATCAATTCCCTTCAAATGCTCAAAGTTTCCTTAGTTTGAGTCCCTTAATATGCTTAAATTTTCCTTTTTTCAAGACATTTCCATGGGGTTTGACAATGGATCATGAAATAATGCTATCCATTTGGATAAAAAAATATAGAGAACATCGCAGTCATGAACACCATCATTGGCCACAATTACCAATGACAAGTTCCCTTGACTCAAGTTATCCATTTCCATAATGTAGTCAAAGTAGGACAATGAGGGATGTGAAATTGCACCCACCCCAATTGATGAGCTTGTGATTAGTGAGTTGGGGGGTATATCCAAAGGATAAGGATCCTTTTGGCATATAGATTGGGAGGTTATGGATATTAGTAGTTGACACTTATCTTGGTTTTGCCTAGCTAGTTTTTTTTATGATAACAATATTCCACGAATTTTATGAGACATGGGAATGAAAAACAT
Organism: Pseudotsuga menziesii; assembly: GCA_001517045.1. Lineage (NCBI taxonomy): Eukaryota > Viridiplantae > Streptophyta > Pinopsida > Pinales > Pinaceae > Pseudotsuga > Pseudotsuga menziesii. Next base: position 611,845 of record LPNX010985120.1, read on the forward strand.
ATTTGAAAAACATGTAGAAGAACCTTAATTTCTACTCCCATGTGGCATCCTAAAAATCACATTTTAGGGATGCCCTTTACAGTGGAATCCCTCCCTTTCCCTATACTTTAACAACTGCATACATCAACCATCAAACGATAAGTAGCTTGTGTGGTTAACACTTAGTTGTGGTGTTGAACATGCAGGATTGACTTGACAGATATCTCACCTTGTTACGGTACTCACTACTTTTCCACAATATGCACATGAATATGTAAGTTAGTATTTGTTAGTGTTTCAATAAGAAATCACATTAGTTTTGAAGAAATGATATTATTAATATTTTATGCTGCTATAACATGACTGTGACTAGGTGACTGAATGCATAACACTGTTGTACTAATATTACTACTGGTACAAATGATACTAATGCATACTATTGTTCATATTGTATCTTAATTAAAGTATAAAACCTATGGTTTCATGCTAGAAGAATTATGATGATTATACTATGTTAGCAAATGATATTGATTACTTTAACACTTACACTGATACATAATGCTATTGTTCATTATTGTGCTATACTAATTGGATATATTGTTAATATATGATACTGTTCATTATCATTTGCATTCATATAGTAATCAGAGTTATATTTCTAAGGTTTTATCTAGTGGTAAACATTTGCATACTAATGCACTTAATTATACACACACAGTTTGCAATTAGTTACGTAATTACACATTTATTTCAGACTTCATTACTAGATAGTTAACGTAATGTAGACCTTCCAACTACTGTATACATAGTGTTGGTATGAATATTGTCATGGTTAGATGACTTAATACACACTACTATGTGTAATGTGGTAATTACATGATAATGGTCGTTAATAATATACTAAAGATTGTTATTTACATATTTGTTTTAAGTGGATGATTACTTGATTATCATTGATGAACATATTGTTACAAAATACTTGATAATTACCTTTATACATGTAGTAGTTTTCCTTTTCACTCTTTTATTTGACTCCAATAAGGAACTGGTCATTAACAACCTTGAAAGAGGTATTCTTTGGTAATTAGTGTCTTTCCAGAGTTGGATTAGGGCTCTCCCCTAGGAGGCTTGGGATTCCAAAGCAGTTGGGAGAAGTTGACTAAGGTGACAGTGGTCACTTCCTCCTCACATGCTTACCAATGGCTTGGATTTCCATTTCATCTAAAAATACACTTCCATCAAACTATTGCAATAAGGAATAAATACCAACATCCCTAGTCCATCCTCTTCCTTTTCCTGAAAAGAGACATACAAAAACATCCCTTTGGAAAAACCACACCCCTATAATCCGAGAAGCATATCCTCTAAACTCATCATGTGTAACATTGTTAAATAACTTTATGTTCTTGAAGATTTCACTTTTATCTAGCTCTTCTATCTGTCTCTTTGTCTTGATACCAGCTACATGCTATGCTATAAGTTTTTTTTGTTGGGTATTTATTTCTTACATGTTATGCTATATTTTTTTGTTGTGGTTATTTATATAGATAATATTGTTGCTAGAAATTTGCACCTCTTGCTGACAATAGTTGTTTTTCTAGGCCTGAATGGTTCAGATCTAGAACAAATGAGTGATGAAAACGATGGAAGACTTCCCCTAGAGCTTGGAGATATATGGAATGAGTCCTTTGGCTATTATGTACTGTGATGTAGTTGTCTCCTATGGTGATGAATCTCCACAGATGTACCTACACAAAGTTATCTACAGTTCTATATTAGTGACTAAGGAATCCAGTAATAAAATGAATGATTGCAACATAATACATTTTATGGGAAAGGAACCATCTTTGCATTAAAATGAAGAAGAGAGATTACAACCATTTCCTTATTATTGTGATGCTCCTTCACATGCCATGTCTTGTCCTCAAAAGCTCCAACTTGCTCCTTCTATGCTTACCCTAGATTTGGCCAGAACCTTAGTGCAGTAGCATAAATTTTCTCTCTCTCTCAACCATGGGGAATGAGCCAGGTTTGATAGGCCTTGCGATGATAGGGATGTTGAGAAAATGGTGGATTATGTGGAAGGGAGATCCTACTAGGGGGGATCTTGAGTCCAGGTGGTCCACAGGAGTAGGCATGAGGGTGCCATGAAGTCTTCCTTCGAGAATCTTCATGGATATTCTCTCTTTCTCTTTTAAAATCGAGCACCATTTTTCCTCTATGTAGAAAGAGCGTTACCAAGGTGGAACTACTCTTTGATCAATGGGCATAGGTAGTGGCACCGCTTATTGTCTAGAGACAATAGGATTTACTGAAGAAGGTAACACTTTTTGCATTAAAGGAAAAGGTGGTGGTGGACTTAAATATGGAAAATAGGATTTTGGGCCAATTTCCAACTTCACAATTTGGGAACTAAAGGCAATTTCTGATGTTTTAGGCCTCAACACATGATGGTGATGAGATTTATGTGTGACAGAATCCACCCCAAAGCATGAGGCTAGAGGGATATGATATGAGAGAGATTTGAAAGAGCAAGTTATCACTTCGAGGCAAGAAATTTCTTGATTGGAAGTCATCATCAACTAGGATTCTACAATACATCAGTACTTTTGACTCATATCCAGATGTATCCTGATCATGGATGCAGGCCAATACAAAGAAGATCCATGAGAGAGACGAATAAACATGGCTACTAGAATACAACATAGATCCATGCGAAGAAGACTCAAACTTGGACATAGATACCAGACATACAATGTATATCTATGTCAAAATAGACACAAATTTGAGCACATCCACAACCATACAAATGTGGATCCATGCTAGGACTTATACAAAATACTCCATTGCAACCGGCAGAAAGCAATGAGCGCTTAACAAATACCCAGGGTCTTCGTCTCATCTTCCACAAAGTATGATTCTATCCATGTGATTACAATTTTTTGATGTCGAACATGGTAGAAATCAATTGATTACCGGTCAATGATGAGAACCATTAACAAGTGCGAGGGAGATCACCATTGATGCCAATTATTCCCAAGGTACCCTAATACAATCTCTTGAGTGCTAATAGATGATTTGATGTCGAACACTCAGTTGAATATTTCGATCAAAGTTCGATGATGTGAACCTATGTTGAGAGAGAGACAATCTGTCATTATTGCATACTGATCTCAAGGTACTAATTTGTTTCTAAGACTAATTCCTGGATGATGAGCTGAAGTCAAAATGAATAGTCTTGTTGAAGGAGGGCCATGATGAATCCCACATCGATGAAACGAAACTCGGAACAAAGTTATAGAATTTTGAGTATGATGTAACCATAGGAATGATTCAAAAGGTACTGACACAAAGGATGTTTTGACTGCATAGGTAAACTCTCAATTTCCCTTTGAACATCGGGCGGCACGATCGAAGAATTGGCAGCATTGACTTAGACCAGGAGGATACCAAGAAATAATGAGACGGTAAACGATGCATTATTTGAAAGAATCAAAGGAGTGACATGAATCATGAAATCACATCAACTTGGAAGCAAGCTGAATACCCAATTGACTGAATGAAATGCAGACAAGTGCCATGTTCAAAGGTGACTACTAACTGACATTTATTTGCAAAACGAAATTGTTCCCTTCCCTTAATTTCCCCATCATGATTGATGAGTGTCTCTTTTCATTTTTACGAGTCCAAAGAGGGTAACAAACACTCATTGTAGATTATCCTGAGATAATTCCATTCTCATATATTTCATGAACCTGAGAAAGGAGGGGTTCATTCCCAAAAGAGGGTCTCTCAATGTTTATTTTAACGAGTCCATTGAAAGTTAACTCAGTATCGTTCATGTTTGGAGAGTTTGAACGAAAATGGAAGAAGAATCCAAAGGGTCCTTTTTTGTACTATTTAGTCTCTAGGGCCCGAAAAAGTATGAAATCATGCCTGAGAGAAATCTTCCAGTCATGATTGGCTGGAGTGCTCCTTTTTCGACATAGTCAATCCGAACCGAAAAAGGGGTAAACTACCGTCGAAAAGAGGACTCTTCAAGTACTTTTACGAGTGTGAAGAAGATAAGTTCACTCGATAATATTTTCACATTTAAGGAGCCCAGAAAGACTTTAAAGAATATTCCATTAGGGTTTCTTTTCACGATGAGTGGGTTTAACGAACCTGAAAAGAAGCGAAATTTGACTTGGAACTTTGGTACTAGGGTTTAAAGAGCACGAACAAAATGTTGAAATTAGCGCTCGACAACCTTTTCCATTTTTTGGAAGTATGAAAAAGTCAAAAACAAACTTACCCATAATCAAAACTTTTACTTCCGTCCCTGCACAAAACCTTTTGGAAGACTATTAGATCTCCAAAAAATATTTAAAATCAACTTTTAATGACTATAGAAAAGGGTATTTTTAATGAAATAATTAAAAATATTAAAATAATTCCATAAAACCCTAAAATATCTCATATAGAAGCCAAAGGAATAGTAAAAACATATTGTTTTACTTTTTACCAGGTTTGGAGAGCTACTTGGAGCAATTGTGTGCAGATTTATGGTGAAGATTCCGGAGCCATTACTCGTCCGATTTTCGATCCGTTTGTTTCAGGTAAGAGCTAAAACCATCCTTAACATTCTTATGGTTGAATGTTTCCTTTCCAATCACATTTTTTGGGTCTTTTGCGATTTTTACCCTAGGGTAAAAATTGCACTTAGGGTAACTCTCTTTCCCTTTGCAGGAAAGGTGGTGCCCGAGCAGAACCACTCTTTTCACACTCGAACAGGAAGTGGCACTACTCTATCTCAAGGAGATAGAAGCAGCGTTGTAAAGTCCTCCCCAAATAAGAACGACCTAGCAAAAATGATGCTTTTAAAGTATTTTTAGAGGTTGATTATGTGTCTCAATACTTCAATTTTGGTTTTTGGCAAGTAATCTCAGTCAAAATGGTGGTGTCAAAAGAAAGACAACATGAGGATGATGATGCTAGAGCTGGGGAAGATGCTTCTTCTATAGCTTCTTTACGGGGCTTTGGGCTCCTAAAGTTTTTCCATGTCTCAAGCATGAAGTCTCATGTGAGGCTACTGGAGTACATATTGAGGATGTGGAATCCCGAGAAACAATACTTTGATGTGGGTGCTCACATTCTTATAGTGGAGGTAGAGGACATATACTTCCTTAACAGATTATCCAGGAGAGGTGAGCACATCTAACTTATGGGTCCTCCGGGAGGATACATCACGACACAATAATTCATTGATCGCCACTATTTTCCAGACACTCATATGTCTGGGAAAAAGATCCCCATCAAGGAGGAGATGGATTTTCCTCTCTGGACAGTTCTTTTTACCATGAAGTGGGTTGCAGGGAGACAAGGGCCTCATCAGGAATATCGATCCCATATGATTTATGCCTTGGAGGCTATGGCACCTACGGTTTATAACTGGGCCAAGGCTTTACTGAGTGTGTTCAAGGATCAACTGACTAAGTGTCGACAGGGGGAGTTAAAATAGTTTGTCTATGGGACCATATTGGAAACCTTCTTCTTCGAGAGGGTGCCCCTTCTCATACCTCAGGTGAATTTTAGTAAGATGAGAGCATGGGACCCTCGGATGCCGTGGTGGGTAGAGATCATGGCTTGCATCAGTGGTGGTGGGTCCAAGGTCAAATATGGGAGCATGTTCTTCCGTTGTTTGTATGACCAAATTATAATGGTGGAGGACTATGCATACGCTGGAACTAACATCAGGGGGGACCCTAATCTACCCTTACTAGTAGGTTCCCAATGGGGAGATATTGGTAAGAGGACTACTCAAGACTTTGATTATTTTTTTCATTTTTTTGTTTTATAATTTTTATGAATGATAACGAGNGCAGATGTCGGAGATGCACAACTTAGGGGATCTTCCCCGATTGATAGATGAGTGGGGGCGTGATTCATACATAGATGAGATGATGAGTTTACCGAGTTGGAGGATAACATCAACCAGTTGACTCTTGACATTCCATATTCTTCCATTAATGACCTCCTTAGGAGGTACCAGAGGCACACATCTGGAGTGTCAGGTTGATTGAGCCGCCTGCTATGGAGGGTAGGAAGGGATATCATGTGCTATCATGAGCACCACTAGAAATTTTACATCATGTATACACTGAAAGCTACCTAGCTTCAGTATTTTTTCCATTTTTGTATATTTGAAATCCAGAGTGCTTCAGTCAAGGTCTCGTGACCATATTTTGCAAAACACTTTATATATATATATATATACAAAGTTATTTACGGTGTTTATATGTGTTCAAATGGAAAATGATATTTACATGAGTCTTTATGTGTCTTTTAATGTTTATTTTATTTTAGAATGAACCATGTTTTATTTATAAAATTTATTTATGGGAAATATACCAGTCCAAAATGTAGTTTTCCAATGAGTTAGCAACCGTGTTATAATACCTAGGAATGTCCCTCTAAGTGATTGATTCAAATGACCTTTCTAACAAACAAACTCTTTGAAAAAGACGAAGGAGTGTAGGATTTCTGATGGTATAAATGTGGTTTAAATTAAAAACCACTAGCTGTGAGTCCATGAATACTACCAAGTCATGAATGTACCAAGATGCAACCTCGGCCAACACACCTATCATTGCTTGATACTTGACGATGTTGTTGGTAGATAGAGAAATACAAACCGATCCTGAACTAACTAAGTCATGTGCCAGAGAATACAAAACCCAATCATCTGAAGTGAGGTTCAAGGTATGACAACAAGCACCATCAACAAAACCATAAAAATCCATCTGATCTACATGCCCAAAACATGGTATAAATAGTACTGACAAAAAACTCAAAACCATATTGAAATGCCAAAAACACACCAAAAAGCCACACAATATACATATATACAAGGTACCACACATAAATGACTTCAAGCATAGTACCTCTTTAGGTACAACCCATTGTGAGGTTTTCGGAAATGTATCCTATCGTAGTCTACAAGCTTGTAGGTCCCTTTCTCTAAAAATTTACTGACGATAAAGGGACCATACCACATGGATTCAAACTTCCCCTTCCCTAGCTTGTCATGTCTCTGATCATAAGTTAAAACCATGTCACCTTCGTTAAATACACAAGGTTGAACAGACTCTTCGTACTGAGCCTTAAAGCAATTTTTATGTGCCTCGTTATCCAAGGCAGCATCTCTTCTATTTTCATCAATGTTTGTCAAGTACAAAAATCATTCTTCTTCGACGAAAGTGCTCGGGAGAAGTTCTACTGTGATTTTGAGTGATGGGATTTGACATTTGATAGGAAGGACAACTTATAGTCCATAAATCAACTGAAAAGGTGTGAAACCAATTGATGTTTTAACTGAAGTCCTATAAGCCGACAGTGTAGAAAAAGAGTCAAATGCCAGTTGGATTTGTGATCTCCAACCATCCTATGCAGCATATTTTTCAAAAATTTGTTAATGGCCTCAACTTGACCATTATCCTGCAGATAATATGGAGTTGATTTTTCATGACGAAAACCCAATTTAGCACTCAACTTAGCCATCATCTGATTGCGGAAATTGGATCCATGGTTAGTGACTATGGATTGGAGAACTCCAAACCTAGCTATCACATGATTAAACAAAAAGAGGGAAAAAATATTTCCATCCTCTACATATGTAGGCATTTCCTCAACCCATTTTGTAAAATAATCAATGGCTACAATGATGTAACCATGCCCTCCCCCGATTGAGGTAGGCTTACAATGCATGAAATCAATACCCCATTTGGAAAAAGGGCCAACAACAATGACGAGGTGTAAAGGAGCAGGGTGGATGCACCTTTTAGGATAAAAGAGTTGACAGGGTGGTAATTTCTTAACTGCCTCATGACAATATTTGAATATTGAGGGCCAAAAATACCCAACACGAAGGATTTCCTGAGTTGTCGCCATCCCAGAAAGATGACTGCCACATGCTTCAGAGTGGAAATCATTCAAAAATTGTTTAGCCTCTTCGTGTGTAAGACATCATTGAAGAATGGATTCAATACCATGCCGATAAAATGTATTATTTAAAATGAGATAACACTTCGCATGGTGACAGATACAACGACAATTGTCATGAAACATGTCGGGATGAAATATTTGGGTTTGGAGATAAATGATCAAATATCCATATCACGGGTTGATTGTACTGATTAGGAACAAAAAATCATCTAGAAATGAATCATTGGGCTCAACTTCCATCAGAGCACAGGTGTGATGTCCCCGACCCTCCAACCGGGTAAGATGACGCTACTAAACACCAAACAACCGGGCATCTAACCCCCATGAACATGATCATACCTATAATGCTAAGGCAATATAATTAAAACATAAAACATACTACGATGCATAATTGTTCATATACATAGCGGAAGCAAACAACATTCATTCATATATGATTCAACATTCAACATGTTCATCATCATAATTCATTAACAGTAAATATGATTGCAAAACAAATTAGTCGAGAATACTTATCTTATGAGAACTATCCTGCAACCAGCTACATCGCTGCAACATTCCACCCAACCATAGGTCAGCGTGCTCCTTAATCTTTCAGCGACGCTGCCACCCTCGAGCCGGGCAGGATTCCCCAAGAAATAAGGAACTATTAGGCTTACACATAGCCAAGGATAACAACACTACAAGGATACACAGTTTAGCCAAGCCAACACAGTTGGGTTTATCAGGCGAACAACGGATCATCCAAGCCAATCAAGTTGGGTTTAACAGGCCATCTAGAAGCTGGGAAAGGCTACACGCTAAGCTGTTGAGCTCATTGAAGAGCTAAGGACACCCACACCAAAACTAGCCTGACTTCTAGGACACCCACATACACCCAACACAAGGAAATCAGTGATTTCTCTGCTACGTAGTCCCTCAGGCCCTGACCTCCCTTCCAGTTCTATTCAGGGGTTGTGGAGAATAAATCCAGCCCTATAGCTCTATCTGTGGGGTTCTCAAACTCACCAGGTTTATCAAGCACATCAGGCCTTCATTCATCACTCCAATATAGTCCGAAGACCAACCAATGCGTTCATGCAGCAAACAAGCACTTCACAGCTTGAACAGGGGAAGAAAAATCCTTGAATCGTTCTTGTCCCTATCGTGGCCAAAATGATTCCTCAGCAACCTACAACAGCCCAAAATGCAAAGGAAACTTAGCCAACAAATGGGGGGAAACAACAGTCCTCCTTAACAATGGGGCCACGACACATTTACACAGCCGACAATGGAGAGGGAAAACACAGATTCTCTGCGTGACCCGGAGGGAAACATCTCACCAAGGAAACTAGAACCATGGTTCATGATCGTGGACGGGACAATACACAGTCCGATAATACAACAGGAACCTTCATGCTCTACACTGGCCGGAGGGAGAACAGTTCATAGACTAGTAATCTGAAAGAAAAGGGAGAGCGAACCAACCTCCACATACAGAATCATGGGTCCTCTTATCTCCGCACTGCGTGAGGAATGAATAGCCAACGATCAAAAGGGAGTGGCGTAGTAGCCTTTTCCTTGCCCACGTGAAGGTGGAGAGAAATGGCTAGTGTAGTGAGCGTGTGGCAAGACTGACAGTCCTGCCACCCACCACTTCCTAGCAATAACTTCCCCAACTACCAAAAGGATTATTAACTGGGTGGCTGACACATGGCTTTTCCCCCATGGCTCAAGGTTTAACATCCCCCCTTAACCTTAGGAAATCATTCCCTTTTCAATATGGTTGCAATGAACATATCTGGATGGGTTTATTTAATTAAAATGCACATTTACATGATGCCACAATTTAATATGTATCCCGCATGTCCCGATATACCATCGGTGACAATTCCAAGTCCTAAACATAACATAACCAAATTGATGGTGGGGCATTTGGCTTTAGCTCCTCATCATGATTATTTACAATATATGTATCATGTATATTTAATGCAAATGGGGTCAAAACCGGGGTGTTACATTCCCCTCCCCCTTCAATAGCACTATCCTCAAGGATTTACAAAATTTGAACAAAATGCTAGATTGGTACCACCTTAGTGTTCCATAGAATTGAACAAAAATGGATGTGTGAATCGTATGGCATCCTCTAGCTCCCACGTAGCCTCTTCAGGTCTGTAGTGCTTCCATTGCACCTTTACCTGCCCTATGGCTTGATTCTAGAGCATTGTGACCTTCTTGTCGAGGATATGCATTGGATCCATTTGGAACTCTCCTTCGAGTTCCACCTGAATCACATCCCAATTTATCACATGGTTAGGATCATGTACATATCTCTTAAGGAAAGAAACATGAAAAAAATTATGAGCCCTAGTACTAGAAGGCAAGGCAAGTTTATATGCAACTGGCCCTATTCTTTCAAGCACTTCAAACGGCCCACAATATCTTGGTGACAGCTTGGCACAACTTCCAAGCTTCAAGGAACTCTTCTTTTCTTTTACTCTGAGGTAAAAATGATCCCCAACACTGAACTCTCTATTCATCCTATGCTTATCTACATAGATTTTCTATCTGTCCTGTGCTGCTTTCAGATTCTTCCTAATCTTTACAACCTCTTTCTCCATTTCCTTGAGCAATTCTGGTCCAAGCACAACCCTGTTCACTAGGTTATCCCAAGTCATTGGTGTCCTACACCTTCTTTCATACAAAGATTCATACAGACTCATCCCCAAGGATGCCTGCTGTCCATTGTTATAAGCAAACTCTACCAAGTGTAAGTAATCTTCCCACTTGGTTGGTTTGTCCATCACATACATGCGAAGCATATCTTCAAGCACCTGATTAACTCTTTCTGTCTTCCCATCTGTCTGAGGATGGTATGCAATGCTGAAGTTTAGCTTTGTACCCAAATCCACAAACAATCCCTTCCAAAAATTGGAAGTGAACTTGACATCTCTGTCAGAGACTATTGCCTTCAGCAATTCATGCAATTTGAAAATATCCTTCATGAAGATCTTTGCAATGTCATCAGTCTTGTGCGTAGACTTCACCGGCATAAAATGTGCTGCTTTTGTCACCTTGTCTACCAAAACCATGATGGAATCATGTTGTCTCCAAGTCATCGGCAATCCTGTACTAAAATCCATGGAAATAACTTCCCATTTCCATTCCAGGACTGGCAAATGCTGCAACAAACCTGCTGGATGTTGATGCTCAACCTTCACCTGTTGACATTTCATGCACCTTGAAATGTATTCAGCCATGTCCTTCTTCATTCCTGGCCAAAAGTACTACTTTCTAGCTATAACAATTGTCTTCTGATATCTTGAGTGATCATAATACGGAGCTTGATGGATTTCATCCATAACAACTCTCCTCAAATATGCTACATTCAGAATATAAATTCTTCCTTTATAGGTAAGAAGTCCATCTTCTTCCAATTTATATCCCTCATATCTCTTCTCAAGACTTTGCTGCTGCAATTTGTCTTTTACCTGCTCATACAATTCATCTTCGACAACATGATTAACAATCCGCTGCCTCAAATCTGATTGGAAAATACTAAGAGATGCCGCATGCATTTCTTGCACCTTCCTGCTGAGCGCATCAGCTACCTTGTTTTCTTTCCCCTTTATGTGCTTGATTTCGAAATCAAACTCACATAAAAATTCCAGCCATCTCGCTTGCCTAGCATTCAAAGTAGGCTGATCAAATAGATACTTTAGACCATAATGGTCTATCCTGAGTTCAAATCTTCTACCCATCAAGTAATGCCTCTACATCTTGAGAGCATGTATTATGGATGCAAGCTCTATATCATGAGTGGCATAGTTCTTCTCATGTTCTTTCAGATTTCTTGACTCATAACATATCACGTGGTTATCTTGCATAAGGACTCCTCCCAGCCCTTGTCTGCATGCATTAGTGCATACCAAAAAATCTTTCTTTGGATCTGCAACTTTCAATACTGGTGCATTGGTGAGAATATTCTTCAACTGCTGGAAGCTTTCTTCACACTTCGAAGTCCATTCGAAGTTTACCCCCTTCTTTTGCAAAGAAGTGATGGCATGTGTAACCTTGGAAAATCCTTCAATGAATCTCCTGTAGTATCCTGCAAGTCCCATAAAAGATCTTACATCTATCACATTTCTTGGAGTAGGACAATTCATAATGGCTTCAATCTTCTCAGTGTCCACAGATATACCCTCTTCTGAGATAATGTGACCCAAATACTAAATTCTATCTTTGTAGAAGTCACACTTGCTCAGTTTTGCATACAGTTGATGCTCCTTGAGCAATTGCAATGTCAATCTCAAATGCTCTTCATGTTCTTTCTCATTCTTAGAATAAACAAGAATGTCATCAAGGAAAACAAGAACAAACTTTTCCAAATACCTGCTGAAGAAAGTATTCATAAGGCACATAAATGTAGCTGGTGCATTTATGAGGTCAAATGGTACCACTACAAACTCATAATTCCCATACCTTGTTCTGAAGGTTGTCTTATGAATGTCTTCATCCTTGATTCTCACCTGATGGTAACCAGACCTCAAGTCAATCTTGGAAAATACCCTTGCTCCTCTCATTTGATCAAAAAGGTCATCAATCCTAGGCAAAGGATATTTATTCTTCATAGTAACCTTGTTCAACTGTCTATAATCAATACATAACCTAAGTGTACCATCTTTCTTCTTTACAAATAGAACCGGTGCTCCCCAAGGAGACACACTCGGTCGGATATACTTCTTTTTCAACAACTCTTGTAGTTGCATCTTCAACTCTAGCATCTCCGGTGTACTCATCCTGTAGGGTGTCTTGGAAACTGGTGCCGCTCCTGGCATAAGTTCAATGGTGAAATTAATGTCCCTCTTTGGAGGAAGCCTTGGAAACTCATCTGGAAACACATCCTTGAATTCCTGTAACACTCGATAGTCCTCCAACCTAGGAGTTTCATCTCTTTTTGGTTCTAGAATATGGGCTGCATACAACTGGCAATATTTCCTACATAACTTCTTCAATTGCATTGCTGAAACTTGTCTTACTAAAATTAGCTTTGGAATACCTTTCACAACTACTGGTTTCCTTCCTCATCTGTGCATTCAAAATTCTTGTTGTAACAGTCAAGCTTTACTCTATGAGCTTCTAACCAATCCATTCGAATGAGAACATAATAGGAACCAAGCGGTAGAACATTCAGATATACACAAGTGATCAATCCATTCATAGCCAATGGGCATTTCTCCACTACTTCACTAACTTTTCTCTTAGTCCTAGTGGCTAGCTAAACTAACCAAGATTTTCTATGCTTTACTTTCTTGAAAGCACAAATATCCACTACTCGAGGAGTAATGTAACTGTGAGTAGAACCAGGGTCAATAAAAATAGAAATAGATTGTTCAACAATCTTACCTGCAACTTCAACCACAGTTGACTGGTGATCTTCCTGGCGGTCCTCTAGCGCTGCATAAATTCTAGGGACTACTCTTGCTACTTGACCCACTGTTTTTGCTTTCTGAATGTTATAAGTTGGCCTTGCACTTTCATTATCAAGTGGACAATATATGCGCAAGTGGGGTCCTTCACATTTCCAACATTTGAGTGGACCTTTATTCTAATGTGGCTCTTTAGGATTTCCACCTATTATTCCCACTGGATTACTTGCAGCTTGGGATGGTTGCTTCTGCTGATTCCTAAATATAGAAGGTTTGAACCCTTTCCTTCTTTGGTCAAACTTCTCATTCTCCTTGTCCTTCCATGCCTTATGGTAATTAGGTTTACCTCTGCTTTGATCATAGCAATACTTAGCCTTCCTTATGGATTCTTCAAGAGTTCTTGGTTCGTAAAACTCAATTCTATCTTTGTAATACTGAGGCAATCCACTCAGAAACTATTAGACCTTTACTTTTTCATCTCTGATGTACCGGACATACGTCAACAATTCTAAGAACTTATTTGCATATTCATCCATGGTCTGTTGTCCCAATCTCAGCTCATGGAACTCCTTAATATTTTCATCATAATACATGTCAGAGAGGTATTTCTGCCTGAAATACTTCTTGAAATGTTTCCACTTCAGTCTCCTTTCACTGATCTTATTTACTTGCTTGAAGTGTTCCCACCAAATGGATGCTCTTCCATTCAGATTGAATATGGCAACTCTTTCCTTCATGTTTCCTGACTAATCCTGCACTTGGAAGTACTTCTTTATCCCAAGAAGCCAAGATTCAACCTCTTGTCTAGTCTTTATCTCACCATCAAAGGTAGGAGGTTTAGCTTTCTTAAATTCATCCTGAGAGCGATCCCTATGGTGTCTTCTTCTTCTCCTTTTATGAGAAGATGAGCTTGTATCCCCGCTGGATTCTTCAGAATCAGATGATCCACTAGAAGTCCTTCTCCTTCTCCTAGTGCTGCTATTACTACCTTCTGGCCTTGCTGTACCTTGTCCAGAGTCCATCTTTCTCTACAAATCTGTCAAACTCTGTAAAATGGAAACATTCAGCTGATGCTGCTCTTCCTGGGCTTTAATCAAGCTCCTTATGGTGGCTACAACATCTGACGGTGTCTCTTGTAATCTCCTTCCATTAGACTCTATGTCATCATTTCCACTACAGACATTTTCTCCCATGGAATCTCCTACACGCTCGTAAGAATCTCGAGCGTCATATCCATCATGGGTTCTCATGACTGAACCACTTCTTGCTTCACCACACTATTCTTCCTGGAATACTGCTCTTGAAAGTGGTCTATAATTCTGCAAATGTGTTAGTAGAAAACTGTTAGATGCATCTCATTAATTTAAATCAAAACTACTTACCTTCCTCTTCTGGAAATTTATAAAACAACAATTTTGCTAAAACACAGAATTTTCTCTATCTCTTGTTCAGCTCTGTAATCCATTAACAGTCTGTTGAAATCTGCTGAAACAGTTGGAATTTACTAAGAAAAATTCCATTTTAAAAACCCAAATTTTCTTCTCCTCATCGGGTCTCTTCCCTGCTAATTTTTCGACATTTCGACGGCTAGACCGTCTAATTTTCTCCGCTGTATCAGTAGGTTGTTTGTCTATTCTGAGTTTTATTGGCGATCCACTTGACTAATTTCATCCGCCGTATTGGGTCCATAATTATCTATCACTCCAAACTTCATCAGCGATAAAATCGACTAACCACTACGTCGGCTACCGGATGCTCTGTGCATCAGATGACTAGTCATCAAGGTTTCCACAATGGCGGCCAACAGACCTTTTACGCCTTTCTCAGTTCACAACTTTGTTGGTGGTAAGAGCGACTAGTCTCTGTGGCATCGGCGCTCGGATGCCCTTCTCGTCAGGTGATTAGTTCTTTCGGCTTCCACAACGGTGGCTCGTGAACCATTAACTTCTTTTGATGTTCATCAGCGACCAGTGCAACTAACATTTTTCGATGGCTGACGAACACTTAGAAAAAATTTTGAATTTTCCTCTTGCATTGGCTCTTCCTTCAACTATTCATTGGCGATGTCAACAACTATTCTTCTCCGATTGCCAATGATTTTGTCCCTTAAAAAAAAATTCAGAAATTTTTCTGCTACGTTGGCTGCTGGAACGATTTTCCTCTACGACATCGGTGGTCGGGGCTCTATCCATCGGAAGGATAGTTGTCTAGCCATCCACAATGGTGGCGCAAGATCATCTATCCTCCTCCGATGTAGTCGCCAACATTTTCACTGTGTCAAAAAATGGATCATCTAGGCATCGGCGATGCAATCAACTAATCATCGCCGATGCCAATGATTCCATTACTTTGAATTTTTTTTGAAATTTCTCTCCGCGGCGGGTGAGCTTCAGACTAACACTTTCGCGGTGTCAGAGGACCTTCGCACTTAGTTCTCCAATGGGCCGACGGAAGATGAATGCAATTCCTTCCGCAATATTCTTCCGATTTCCGTACGTAGGGTGACCTTCAGACTATATTTTCCATTGCATCAGAAGAACTTCGCACTAAGTTTTTCAATGAGCCGATGATTCTAGCACTTAGAAAAAATTTGGTGAAAGTTTTTCGTCATCACCCATCTTTCCTGGTTTCTTCTGGGCAGTAGGAAACCTGCCTCTATTGATTGTTTCTCATGGCCCTCTGAGGCCCAAATGCTGCAAATTAAGCTTTATCACTGCATCTTCACGGCCCATTCAGGCCCATGCTCCAACCAAAGCTCTGATACCACACTGTGACATCCCCGACCCTTCGACCGGGCAAGAGGACGCTACCAAACACCAAACAACTAGGAATACAACCCCCATGAACATGATCATACCTATAATGCTGAGGCAAGCTACTTAAAACAAAAAACATACTACGATGCATAATTGTTCATATACATAGTAGAAGAAAACAAAATTCATCCATATACGATTCAGCATTCAACATGTTCATCATCATAATTCATTAACAGTAAATATGATTGCAAAACAGATTAGTCAAGAATACTTATCTTATGAGAACTGTCTCGCAACCAGCTACGTCGCTACAAGGTTCCACCCAACCATAGGCCAGCATGCTCCTTAATCTTTCAACAACGTTACCACCCTCGAGCCGGGCATGATTCCCCAAGGAATAAGGAACTAGCAGGATTACACATAGCTAAGGAAAACAACACTACAAGGATACACAATTCAGCGAAGCCAACAAAGTTGGGTTTAACAGGCCATCCAGGAACTGGGAAAGGCTACACGCTAAGCTGGTGAGCTCATTGAAGAGCTAAGGACACCAACACCAAAACTAGCCTGACTTCTAGGACACCCACATACACCCAACACAAGGAAATCAGTCCTTTCTCTGCTACGTAGTCCCTCAGGCCTTGACCTCCCTTCCAGTGCTATTCAGGAGTTGTGGAGAAGAAATCCATCCCTCTAGCTCTATCTGTGTGGTTCTCCAACTCACCAGGTTTATCAAGCACATCAGGCCTTCATTCACCACTCCAATACAGTCCGAAGACCAACCACTGTGTTCATGTAGCAAACATGCACTTCACAGCTTGAACAGGGGAAGACAAATCCCTGAATCATTCTTGGCCCTATAGTGGCCAAAACGATTCCTCAGCAACCTACAACAGCCCAAAATGCAAAGGAAACTCAGCCAACAAATGGGGGGAAACAACAGTCCTCCTCAACAATGGGGCCACGACACATTTACACAGCTGGCAATGGAAAGGGAAAACACGGATTCTCTACATGAACTGGAGGGAAACATCTCACCAAGGAAACTACAGCCACGATTCACAATCATGGACGGGACAATACACAGTCCGATAATACAACAGGAACCTTCATGCTCTGCACTGGCCGGAGGAAGAATAGTTCACAGACTATCAATCCAAAAGAAAAGGGAGAGCGAACCAACCTCCACATACAGAATCGTGGGTCCTCTTATCTCCACGTTGCGTGAGGAATGAACAGCCAATGATCAAAAGGGAGTGACGTAGTGGCCTTTTCCTTGCCCAAATGAAGGTGGAGAGAAATGGCTATTGGAGTGAGCATGTGGCAAGACTGACAGTCTTGCCACCCACCACTTCCCAGCAATGACTACCCCAGTTACCAAAAGGATTATTAACTGGGTGGCTGACACATGGCTTTTCCCCCATGGCTCAAGGTTTAACATCCCCCCTTAACCTTAGGAAATCATTCCCTTTTCAATATGGTTTTAGTGAACATAGCTGGTTGGGTTCATTTAATTAAAATGCACATTTACATGATGCCACAATTTAATATGTATGCCACATGTCCCAATATACCATCGGTGACAATTCCAAGTCTGAAACATAGCATAACCAAATCGATGGTGGGGCCTTTGCCTTTATCTCCTCACCATGATTATTTACAATATATGTATCATGTATATTTAATGCAAAAGGGGTCAAAACCAGGGTGTTACAACAAGGAAGGTCACACATTAACTCCGTGAAAACCAAGGACTTCTTCGAAGTAGCCTTAGCAAACTCGAGATCGAATTCCTATAGGATGACGATCCAACCGGAATAATTTCTCCCTAGTACTTGACGAATCAAAATGTAATACATGGGGTTTTGATTTGCGAGAAGAATTGTGGTGTGTAGTAAGATGTAGTGATAAAATTTTTGCACAACAATGACTGTAGCTAGAGCTAGCTTCTCCACATGCGAGTAATGAGTTTCAGAGTCAAGGAGACTCTTACTTGGGTAATAAATCATGTGTTCTTGGCCGTTGGGATCTTCCTGCACTACAACCATGCCAATAGTAGTAGTGGAGGAAGGAACATACAATAAAAAATATTGGCGAAAGGGACAACAACAATGATGGGGTGTAAAGGAGCAGGGTGGGTGTGACTTTTAGGATAAAAGAGTTGACAGGGTGGTAATTTCTTAACTACCTCATGACAATCTTTGAAGATTGAGGGCCAAAAATACCCAACATGAAGGATTTTCTAAGTTGTTGCCATCCTAGAAAGATGACTGCCACATGCTCCAGATTGGAAATCATTCAAAACTTGTTCAGCTTCTTTATGTGTAAGACATCGTTGAAGGATGGAGTCAATACCACGTCGATAAAATGTATCATTTAAAATGAGATAACACTTCGCATGGTGACAGATACAATGAATATTGTCATGAGACATGTCAGGCTGAAATATTTGGGTTTGGAGATAAATGATCAAATCTCAATACCACGGGTCGGTTGTGCTGATTAGGAACAAAAATTCATCCGAAAATGAATCATTGGGCTCAACTTCCATCAGAGCACAGGGAAGGTCACACATTAACTCCATGAAAACCAAGGACTTCTTCGAAGTAGACTTAGTGAACTTGAGATCGAATTCCTGTAGGATAACGATCCAATGACAATAATTTCCCCCTAGTACTTGACGACTCAAAATGTAATACATGGGGTTTTGATTCGCGAGAAGAATTGTGGTGTGTAGTAAGATGTAGTGATGAAATTTTTGCAAAAAAATGACCGTAGCTAGAGCTAGCTTCTCCACATGCGAGTAACGAGTTTCAAAGTAAAGGAGACTCTTACTTAGGTAATAAATCACGTGTTCTTGGCCGTTGGGATCTTTTTCCACTAGAACCATGCCAATAGTAGTAGTGGAGGCAGGAACATACAACAAAAAATATTTTGCGTAATTTGGGGGGTGCAACGCTAGTGAATGTGTGAGAGCGTGTTTCAAATTATCAAAAGCTTGTTGGGCTTGGTCATCCCAAAACAATGGAGTGTCCTTCTTAAGGAGACTCATATAGCCATGCATTTTTTCTGCGAAGTTTCATACAAAAAGATGAATAAATTTTTCCTTCCCCTGCAAACTTTGGAGTTCCGTGATATTATTTGAGGTGGGTAAGGCCAAAATAACAACTATTTTCAAAAGATCTATCTGGATACCATGTTTGGAAACCACAAAGCCAAGAATACGTCCAGTGTCAACAAAAAAGATACATTTGTGTGGATTAATCCGAATATTATATTGACGACACCTAAGGAAAATTTCCCTAAGGTGCCCTGGGTGGTCCTCGCGTTGTTGTGAATGAGCAAGGAGATCATCCAGATATGGCTCCACAATGTGCTTAATATCATGAAAAGCATAGGACATGGTGCGCTAGAATGTAGCTCCGACATTTTTTAAACCAAAGGGTAACTTCCGATATGCAAAGGTCCCCCACGGACAAATAAATGTCATTTTATGCTGATCGACGGGCATAATTTCTGTCTGATTGTAGCCAGAAAATCCATCCATAAAAGAGAAGATGACACTCCCAAAATAGTTATCAATGATTTGATCAATGTGTGGAGTAGGGAAATAGTCCTTGGGAAAAGCCTTATTCAAATCTCAAAAATCGATACAAACCCTAATAGTTCCCTACTTCTTAGCTACAGGGACAATATTAGAAACCCATTCCGTTAGTGGTATGAGATAAATAAACAACGCTTTTAGAAGTTTCTCCACTTTGACTTTAATGGCCACAACCTTCCTAGGATGGACTTGACGTAATTTTTGTCGGACTAGAATTTCCGTGGAATAATTTTTAAACTCGTGTACAACAATGGAAGGATCAATCCCAGTAATTTCTTCGTACGT
This sequence comes from Pseudotsuga menziesii, assembly GCA_001517045.1. Lineage (NCBI taxonomy): Eukaryota > Viridiplantae > Streptophyta > Pinopsida > Pinales > Pinaceae > Pseudotsuga > Pseudotsuga menziesii. Next base: position 631,863 of record LPNX010985120.1, read on the forward strand.
CTAGGAAAAAAACTCTTAGAACTCTTTGAAGAGATCTCTATAACTTTCAGTTTATTCTGTTGAACAGTTCTGGCCTACATGAACATGCTCAATAGTTCCGTGCTTCACTGATATGTCAATAGGAGTTGTCTAAGTGATGTTGCAAAGGTTTCCCTTGGAATCAGTGCCTTGCAACAATACAGGTTTTTGAGGATTGCTGACAATATCAGTACTAATGAGAGACACAAGATCAAATTCTACCAAACTGGAATTGGGAAGGAAAGAGGATCTATGGTGATTATCTTCTGATATAGGTTCATCCACACTCATGATCTCCATAATGGACTCATCTAACGAAAAAGTTTGCGAGAGATAATCTAGAGTGGGAAGAAAGGGTTCTAGCCAATAGGGAAACTGATAAGGATATGAAGCCACCAGATGAAGATCATCAAAATAGAATTCAGAAGCAGATTAAATAACATCATAGACTGCTTCGTAAGGGCATAGAGAGGATGAGTCAACAACTTCTTTGCCTCTAGGACTGTGGCTATTCGTGGAAATCATGTTCACATTTTCCACTTCCATACTAGGAGGGGTTGAGGGGAACACTCCCATGAGGGTTGAATCCTTCAACATACCTACCCCAACCAATTGATAAGGAGGAGGGGATTGACCTAGCATAGGAATATTATTTGTAGTAGGGGTAGTAACATCTGGTGAGTGAAAATCAAGTTGATCAATGGTCACAATCTTCCTTAAATGAGGGAATTGGAGAGTCTGAAAAACTGTCGAGGTGAAATTCGTCATAGAATAGAACCAGTTTCTCCCCAATAGAAGATTGTAATCCAATGGAGCACCGACTACCTCCACTTGAATGGAAACATTCTTTCCCCCTAGCTCGAGCTAAAGGGATAGTAAGAGACCACGAGGTTGGAAACCTCATCCATAGAAATATTTCAAGGTTTTGGGTGACTTCATAAGTTTGGGAGAACCGATGGCTCATTAGAGGAAATTTCAACTCAAAATGGGTCTTTTAACGTTTACTCAAATTCCATGTCATCGTGTGTTAGCCAATGAAATTAATTTAAATTTGAAATACCATATAGGTCTTAAACACCTTTTTAATATAAATTTGGGGATATGTATCATAAAAGAAACTGCTTTTTTTGTTTGTATTTTTGACATATCTCCCTGTGTTTTCACTCAAATTTTGATCGGGAGAGCTTGTTGGATGCAGAATTAAATTCCGCATCCAATGATCATCATCACGTTTTTTTTAGGTATTTCTTGTTTTTGGTGTAGCGGGGTCTGTCAAAATTATGTCGAGCGGGTACTCGTTGGATGCAAAATTTAACTCTGCATCCAACAAGCTTTTCTGATCAAAATTTGAGTAAAAACACAGGGAGATATGTCGAAAATACAAACAAACAATAGTTTTTTTCTTTTCTTCTTCCAAAATTAATAAATATTATTTTATTAATTTTTTGTGGGAGGCCCATTTTGAGGTAAAATTTCCTCTAATGCTCCAGCAAGTCACAGACAATACTGATGTGGAATCTCCTTCATCCAAAATGGTCCTATGGACCTTTCTCCCAACTACTCTGGTTGCAATTTGAAACGCAAGCTGGTGGGGTAATATGGACTTGTAATTCTCCACATTAAAATGAATTAAATTAGTGTTGTTAGGGTTTAAGGCACCTAATTTTGTCAACAAGCTTTTGCATTATGGAGGAAAAATTTGGAGTACCTCCAGGGTAGACATCGTGCAAGGTGCTTGAGCCAAATCTTCAACAACAATGTATAAATGTGTGGCTCGATCATTTGGATTAGAAATAGACTTCTAGGGTAACTCTTGGGTGGGCACAAAATCAAGTCGAGATTAGGTTTCTCAATTGTAAGAGGACCATTAGACGAAGAAGGAGGATAACAAATAGTAGAAGGAACTTCTTGGGAGAAGGATTCTCATCCTTCTTCTTTGCAGTTTTGTCAAATGACTGACTATGAGTAGTCAAACTAATAGTTTCTGAGGTCATCATTATGATTTCTTCCATAGAATTAGAGGTTCCTTGAGAAGACATATGATCGATCAATTGTTGTTGAGACGGAAAGGGGTTGGTAAGCACCGCTGGTGTAGGGTTATTTTTCAAAAATTTACTAATTTCTTCACGACGAGGACACTCCTTCATGAAGTGGTCACCACCACGCAATAGGAAGGGATACTTAGCCTTCCTCTTGTATTTATTGTCATTCTATGGGGTCGTAGCCTTGGGATTCTCCTGTTGGTTTCTAGGATTTTTACCCTTTCCTTTTCCTTTCTTCTAACTACCAAGTGTTTGCATACTTTGAATAGCGTTCACCTCACCAGAAACCGTAGGAGGCGAAGGAGTAGTAGTATAAGTACTTTTTTTCTTGGCGGGATTATCTGCTGATGAGGGATGGATTGAATCGACAACCCCATCAACATGAGTTTCTACAGGTGTCTTGGTAGGGTCCATCCTGGGATGAGGAGCCTGAGGGATTAGATCATACAAAGTCCTGGACTGGGAATAAACCAAGTCCAGATACTGAGTGCTACTGATATCCTGCTCTTCAGTAACAACACCATGCATAATCACATCATGGGAAATGGGAAAAAAAAGGATTTTGTGAACTAATCAACCAACAATTGGTATAGGATAGGAGCTTTAATAAGCCTTCGTCATCTCCTCCACTCATGAATATGATCTGATATATGTGTGGAAGTATTATGACGAAGTGATGTCAAAAGATCCATACCAGTTTCATAATAGATGGGAAACTGGAAATGAGTAAGAAAAACTATTTCCAATGAGTTGAAGTCCACAAACGAATGTTGTGGAAGTTCAATGTATCAATTGGTAGCCTTACTAGTCAAAGTTCACTGGAAGAGCCTCAAATGAACTGAATCATCCATCAAGGAGTTGGAAGAACACCATAGATGGAATGTCATAAAATGGTTTTTGGGATCTTCTCCCTACTTCCCATCAAATCTCAGGATATATAATGGTTGTTAGATTTTATCATTCAAGCTAGAATTATGTTAGGATATTTAATTGAGAGAATAACAAGTACAACAATCAAACACAAGAGACAATGAACACAGTGTTTTTCCTTGAGGAAACCATAAATGGAGAAAACCCTGCAACTTCCTCAGAGATAGAATCAGCACCAAAATTAAAACCCCAAAACAGTAAGATGATCTCCCGACAGCAGTAACCTCTTTCTTCCTAGCCCCAGTGTCTTCTTCTTCCTCAGCTATGCACCAAAAATGAGTGTGAGTGAGTGTGTACTAAATAGAGAGGCTAGCTCTCTATTTATACCAATTCCTGACTTGACTAAACCCAACTAGGGCCAACTTCACTAAGTGAGTATAATAACCCTAGTGCCCCGGAACTACGGGGACTTTAACCCTTAGACAATAGGAGAGTTACCCACCTTGACTTGACATGACTTGTTTACATTATAGAAACTCCTGATAGGAACATCGGGGCATGACATGACTCAAGCACATTACAAATACATCCCGGAATAAACGTTGGGTTACAATACATAAGAAATACAAGTGAATACATTTCAAATTTACATATACATCAACACTCCCTCTTAACCAGGAAGGTATTCTCTCGACACAATTTTTAAGCACAAGTCTTCTTCTCTGTATCATCTAGGTCTTCGTCAAGTTCTCGTCATCTTCATCTTCAAGTCATATTCATCTTCAAGTCATCTTCATCTGGATCTGGATCATCACTCGATCTGGATCATCATCCCTGGATCTGGATCATCATGGGGTCATGTTGGCAGCCAGCAACAACCCCTTCATTTTTCATTAAGATGAAGGGATATCAGCTCTCTTTTATGATTTTCTTTCAAAAATATTATAAAAGAGTGCCTTCAGAATCTTCGATTATGAAGGTACTCTCAATTGTAGAAGAGTCAAATGACGACATTTTCACAATTGTGATAATTAGCAGCTGTCAGTTTCATAGATTTTTATATAATCAATTCTATCATTAATTAATCTATCTAATTATATATGATATAAGAAATTCAAAGAGATAATATGCTAATTGGGGTTCAACGAAAACACATTTTGAATTTGTTTGAAGCTGGTTATTGATAAGATATTATAAAGTTCTCAAAGTCCTAGAACTAAAGGTGAATTATTAAATTAAAATTCTTATTAAACCTAAGGGTTCACAACCTATATGTAACTTAAATATCTTACCATGACTTTGTAAAATTGTATATATAGCTAGTGAATAAATGAGTATCATTTGGAAATCTTCATATGTTATAGTTTTATAGCTTAGTATCCTATCAAATTCGATTTGGGATATTAATGGATGGGATTTTGCAAAGTGTTGAAAACTATATTTATGAGATTGTACATATATACATGGCTTCAATGTTAATTTGGATTATTAGTTAGTTGTATTGCAAAACATTAGGGTTTATGGTTTTGATACTATATCACCATGTTAATAAACGCTACCACCTTTTACGTATAATCCGGAGGAGACCATCAATTGACAGTGTTTACGAGGATACATGACCCATATGTCAAATAAATAACACCTGTTACGTGGATCGCTGCATTGGCATGGAGATTTGGCTAACACCTTGCGATTAACTGACAACTGTGAATATATTAATGAATCGTATCAGCAGGATTTAATGTTGATATCCATTTCATTTCGTAACGTTGTACGAGCTCATCATGCCCACTGTGTGTAATCAATGTCTCGATTGACGATTCATGAATCAGATAATCCCTGATATGTAGAATTGGTTATGTTTTACTATTAGTCATGGCTAGCCATGCATTTATCATAACGAAACATTGGCTGTAGCATTCATCATCTCTAAGTCCAGTTAAAATGGCCAAATTTAGAGCCCTCATCATTGTCAGATATGAAGCATGTGAAGATTTGATATTTCGCATCATGTCATGCACCTGGATACCTATCCCCTCCCTATTCACTACTCCATTCATTCCATTTCTTAATCAGGATAGTGGTGAGGAGTCCATGGCTCCGCTGAGTTGTTTTGAAATCTCAGCGTCAGAGCTTATTGAAGCTGATGAGAAGATTGCCCTGCTATTTAAGAAAATTGGATGGGGGCATTTCTTCAGGAGCTTCAGTGGCCATAACGTGGAGGAGACCAAACTGTTTGCTTTAAGTTTGAAAGAAAACGTAGCACAGATTGGGGGTTTCAAATTCATTGTTGACGAAGACAAAATAGCAGAGGCAACAAGGCTCCCACAGACTGGGGAGCGTTGGTTTAAAGGTGGTAAAGTAAACAAGAAGAAGTGTCAGTCCTTTCTGTTGCCTTTGCCAGCTAGTGCAAAACTAAAGATTGGGGTTTCAGTCAGGTTTCTGAAGCCGGAATGGCGAGCATTCTATGATATTTTAGTTAGGTATGTATCGTGCGATGGACGATTTTCTCACCTTCATTATTACCACCTACGACTCCTGTTAGCATTAAAGGGCTGTAAACTTAATCTATCGTTTTATCTTTGGCAAAGTCTGAAAAAAATGTCGCATTCGGTTCAAAGTTTCGATAATCCTGATAGAAGTCTATTTCATCATGGTTTAGTCAAAATTATAATACAGCATTAGCTGTCTTTTAATGGCAAATCGTGGGATGAATTTTTAGTTGAATGTCATTTTGGGCCGACTCAATTTTGGCCAACCCCTTCTCCAAAGACCCATAGGAAACGAAAGGCCACTGTAAAACCCAAAGTTAGTAATGTTCATGAGGCCGAATCAAAAGATAAAGGGCTGGAGGAAGTCAAGCCAGCAATAAATACTGATATCAGTAATGATGGGGTCAAGAACATAGCCCCCATGTTACTTTGAAGCTCCCTTTAATCAATCCCCATCTAATAAACGATGTAGTACTCCTGCAAAAACAGAGGACGGGTTAACCATGAATGAATATGTTAACACTGTTGATCATAAAAATATTTCTAAGCTAAATACTCCTCATAAACATGGCAATGATTCTATGCATAAGCTAGAACAACTAGCGCAGGTATGCTGTGATAGAGGGGGGCTTGAATAAAAAAATCTTATGTTCGTTCGTACGAGAAGGGTTACTAGGAGCATGAACAATACACTTACAGTTCCTATTCCTATGCCTAATCAACAGGGTACTCAACCTTCAATTATCCAGCTTGAGGACGACGTTCCAACGTCAATTCTCGAAACTACTTGTATGGATGAACCCACTCTTAAAAAGGATAATAGTACAAAATCGATTAAAAACATTACAGAGCCGGGTAAGGCAGAAGTTGCTCCATCGTGTATGGACACCCATAGTTCGGATCCCGAACCATCTTTTATCAGTCTTCAATCATCTGGTCAAAACATAGATAATCATAATCCTACTCAGGCAGCCGATTCATGTCACGAAAACGAAGCAGAAACTCTTCAACAAATTCTGGACAGGGTATACGATACCAAGATTATAGAATTGAAAGATGAACTTAAACAGTGTCGATCTAATGCAACTTTGATAGAGGAGGAAAATAAGACGTTCAGGGAGGAGTTGTTGAACTGGATTAACAGGTGGAAAGAAATGAATATAAAAAAGAACCAATATAAAAAGGCGAAAAAGTCCATGATAGGTACAAATCAACATCTGCTTGAACAAGTAGAAAAAAAAAAGTCAGTGATTATCAGGCTTAAAGCCAAACTAGCCGAAGCTAGAAGAGTGGTTGATTTGGAGAAGAAAGCTTAATTATTATTCCCATTTTTGGTTACATGATTGGTCTCTTTGTCAACAGGTAATAACAACTCTTTTGTGCATGCCTGTAAAATCGCAGATTTTACAAGCACGCATATGAATTACAGTTTATTTTGTTTTTTTCTGTTTTAATTGGTTTTTAATGAGATACTTTTGTTTGTTTAAAATAAGTGGGCATGTCATCGATATTCTCTACAGTTTCAAGGCATTTCTAATATTCTGGATTTCAGTTGTAAGACGTGGATGATTATTGAATACTAGAGTTTTGACACAGCCACGAATTTTCCAGTTCCTTTAAACCAGCAACGGTTTCAGGCTAGTTGTTTTTGTTGTTATCTTCTAGTGACAAATGTCTGATAAAAAAGAGATTCGATACTCTTGGATAGTGATAGTACTCCTATATTATTGCATATAGCATTTATGGGAAAACTGAATCGAAAGGTTGGTATTATTATATAAGTTGGTAATTTTTAGGAGTGTAGGGGATGGAGTGACGGAAGCAAAAGTACTTGAAATACTATTTTGATACTAGTGTTGTTCCTGCTAAAGTTTTATCTTGGGCATGGCATGTGACTGGAAATATCCAAGTTGATATCGTGATTGGTATTATTTTGGATACTCTTTATATTTCAGTATATGATCTTCTATATTTAACATTAATACAGTATACTTTGTTATGTCTGTATTTATTAATCAGTATTTCACTTTGTCAAAACAATATTGTATTTGAATTAGTATATTATCGTCACTGAATTTTTCAGTGTGTCTACTTTTCGGTGTTACTACTGAATATTCAAGATATGATGATATATATATGTTTATGTCTGTTTGATTTCATTTGTGTTGTTGGAATGATTTCATACTGAACATTATTTCTTATTCAAATATCTAATGTTGGTTATTAATTATTAATTGATTAGACATTTCAGAAAATTTGAAGTGATTACTTATTTCAGTTTCTCTGTCAAGTTATTTTATAGCAGAATGATGTAGTGTAGATGATCTAAATATTTTTATTTACATCTTACTCCTTATCTTTCTGTTTATCATATTATTAATTGATAATTAATATTATATTTAAAATCGCTCTCAGCTGAGATAGGCTATATAGGATAGTTTAGATAGTTCAGATTAATATTGTTTTAGTATAGTTTCCTATTTAACAGTGGTTAAATAAAATTGGTGTAATTTTTAGAATAATTTTATTAGTCTTTATATTTAGAAAAACACTTAAAAAATCGAAGACTTTCCTTAAGAAAGCAATTGTAGGATACCTTAGGTAGTTGAAAATAATTTTTAGGGTTTATTTAGATAGAAATTACATTAGGATAGATTTTTTTTGCTTAATTTTAGTTTCTCCTTAAAGAGAAAAATTCAGCTGGTAGGAAGACCATAACCTGCGAGATTTTGCTACTCCAAACACACCGGATGCTGCTTTAAGTTGATTGTGTGGGCATAATCTCCTCGTTGGCATAGGTCAGAAAATCAGGCCAACAAATGGCGCTAGAAGGAGGGCCTGTTAATGATTAATGGCAGGAAAAATTAATGAGAAATTTGCAACCAACCAACATCCTCTAGAAGTTAGTAGATCACCATTTATAGAAACTGTTAGGAGCATCCTTGAACATGATCATATCACATCTCCATTTACTCCTGAACAAAGTACTCAAACTTTGGAAGAATCACGACATATTCTTACAAGAGCATATGCCAATCAACTTGGTGTATCTCCGATAGATAATGGTTTACCTAGGCATCGACGACGTAATCCGCAATTGAACATAGTTTCTCAAGGTTTGCAAGAATTTGATATCACTCCACGTTATCAAACGAGAAGTCATCAGAGACAAACTATTCAAGCAAACACTGCTAGAAGACTAACTGTAGAAGGCGGTTTTGATCAGCCACCTTCTCCTCCCGAATCATCTCCCGATAGTCCAAGATTATCCAATTCAGGGAATTCCTCAAGTTCTGAAAGAATTCCAATGGCAGGAAACGTACCTATGGGAGGAGGATCTAATCCTCCACCTAATCCACAACTCCCTTGGCTAAGAACAACTACTGTAGCTATCCCCGGTGTACAACATCCTTTGCCTAAACACTCAGATAAACTTCTCCCTAAGTTTAACCCAGATGACAAAGAACCTGCAGAAGTACATGTTGAAAAATTCATGTTAGCTGTTCAAACCTTGAACGTTCAGCATGAAGATGTAGTCTGTTGATTGTTTCCTCTAACTTTCAAAGGAAGAGCTTTGACTTGGTACTTCTCATTAGTACAGGGATCAATCACAAATTGGGTTGAATTTAATAAAGCATTTTTAGATAAAATTTGGGAAGATAAAACACCTGCTCTTTTAGCCTTAGAGTTATCTAGGATTAAAATGGAGCCTAAAGAAAGAATCAAAGGTTTCAATCAAAGGTTTCTAACATTAAAAAAACAAAATTCCAGTTGCTTCTCAACCTCCCGAAGATATAATTATTGAAAATTATACTTCAGCCTTACCAAAATATTCCGGGATGTTCGTTAGGAGAGCTGGGAAAACAATGTTAGTAGAAACTTTTGAGGAAGCCATTAAAGTCGAGAAGGATTCTATGTCCTATGAACCAGATAGAAGTGGGAAATCTGATACTTTTCCTCATAGGAAGATTGAAAAAATTAATTCAGAAAAAGATAAAGAATTTGATGTAGAACAGCTGCAAAATGCTATTCGGCAATTAACCAATGAAGTTGTAGGATTAAAGAAAACCAATTCTGAAGCTTCCTCTTCTAGAGGATATTTCAGAAATTAGTTCAGACAAAATCCGAATACAACTAATAAAACAAATACACCACCTGACATAGCAACAAATGAAGAAATTTTTAATACAATTCGAGCTGTTTTATCTTTATCTGAGATTCTTTCTAATCAAGAAATAACTGAAAACGAAGAAGAAGAGGAATCAGAAAATGAGGAAGAATCAGAGGAACCTCAACAAGTTAACGGTCATTTCTGGGACAGTCTTGTAAAAGAATATGAGAGTAAAATTCCACCTATAGGACAACATGTCTATAATACTTGTAGTAGAACATTCACAAACACTCCTGGAGCCTCGTCAAGTTCTACCCCTAATAATGACAACAATAATGCACAGCCTAATAAACAAACTCAATCTGGCAAACAGTCTCAATCAACCAAAGTTACCCAACCTATTCAAAGTACTCCAAAATTAGATTTACAATATGATATAATTGAATATTTAAAGAAGACACGTGCAAACATAAGTATGTACGACCTTGTTCAAATCTACCCAATGCCTAATAGTCATGTTATAAATCCTGCCATGAGTTCAATTATTCCTAATGCAAAACAAAATGTTGCTGCAAACAATTCTAATAATGATTCAACAGCAACTGAAAAAGGAAAAGCAACGACTGACAAAGCCTCGCTTATAGGTAAGAACTCTAAATCAACCACACCTCCATTCTTACTTACCTTTGATATTTTCAATAGGAATGTTCATAATTGCATGGTAGACTCTGGAGCATCCTCCAATGTCATACCTTTATCAATATGCAAGAAGTTGAATGGGAAATATATTCCATCAAATTCACAAATAACTCAATTGGACAGGACAAATGTGAAGGTTGTAGGGGAAATGAAAGATGTCCTGGTCAGGATTGCTTGTAGCCCTTCGGTTTATCAAATTATAGATATTGTTGTTGCCGATATTCCTGATGCATATGGGCTATTTTTAAGTAGGGATTGGTCTCAACAATTGAATGGATTATTTTCCACGGACTGGTCAACATTATGGTTACCTAAGAATGGAAAGTCAAATCAGATAAAGATATATGAAACATACTGTCACAGAACTGCATGATCCTAGCGAACCTGTTTTATTTTCAGATTGCATTATGGGGAATTACATGTATGAATTGGGATTTGGAAATTTTAAAGATGAAAATTCTGCCTTTTCTGAAAATAAACAGCAATATGAAATTAGGAATGTGACATCTATTTCTCCTAACTCTTCATTCAAGGAAACCATTAATGATGTAGATAATCTGAATATTGTGAATATTATAGAAAGCAAAGTGGTTGTGAATAGTTCTATTTGGACTTTATATTTTGATGCTGCGAAATCCAAACAAGGGGCAGGAGCTAGTTGCCTACTGGTGGACCCTCAGGGAAATAAAACATGTATAGCTTGTAGGATGGAATTTAATTGTACAAATAATACTGTGGAATATGAAGCTTTAATACAAGGTTTGAAAAAAGCAATTGATTTGGACATCAAAGAGTTAATTGGATATGGTGATTCTGAAATCATCGTCACACAGGTTCGTAACTCCATTCACTGCGTATCTAAACATTTACAGAGTTATCAACGAGAGGTATGGAACCTTATCTCACATTTTGATGCATTTAACATAATTTCTGTTCCTAGAAGTCAAAATCAAGAAGCATATTTGTTGGCAAATGTAGCATCAAAGTTAATTCCGTCAGAAAATCTTACATCAGATTTCTTTTCAGTTGAATTGATTTTTAGGCCTTCCATTCCAGACAATATTTTTAATTGGCATGTATTTGATAATGATGTGCAGGTGCTGAATTTTTTGATGAACGAGGATACCTTTAAGGATTCAGCCATAGATGAGGTCACTCATGACAAAAATCTGCGGGATTTTTCGGTAATAAATGATTTTTGTTCAGTTGAAAAAGATTTTGAAAAGGTGAAACCAGTCCCTAATTCAGTACTAAGATTAGAAAAGTTCTTTGATCTGCAGGATAAATTTAGATCTATCCCTAATTGTAAAACTAATAGCTCTTGAATGAGGTATGAAACCATAAATCTAGGGACAGAACTAAATCCTCAAACTATAAATCTAGGAGTAGATTGCAACCCCATAGAAAAACAACATTTTTAAAATTATTTACAGAATTTAAGGATGTCTTTGCTTGCACATATGATGACCTGAAAACCTTCAACACACAAGTCATGCAACACATAATTCCAATTAAACAAGAGTCAAAACCTTTTCAACAAAATCTAAGGAAATATCACTCGTCACTAGAACCGACAATTAAGAAGGAACTAAATAAATTGTTAGTTGCCAAGATTATTTTTCCCATCAGGAATACTCAATGGGTAGCAAACTTAGTTCCATTTAGGAAGAAAAATGGGGATATTAGGTTATGTGTAGATTTTAGAAATCTGAATAAGTCTTCTGAAAAGGATAATTACCCAGTTCCTCCCATGGAACAAATTCTTCAAAAGGTGTCTGGGGATGAGATAATATCACTCCTTGATGGTTTCTCAGGGTACAACCAAATATTAGTTTCCCCAGATGACCAATTAAAAACAGCTTTTAGAACTCCATGGGGAACATATGCTTACCGCAACATGCCCTTTGGGTTAATTAATGTTGGAGCAATCTTTCAAAGAGCAATGGATATTGCTTTTAGAAGATTAATTAATCATTCGGTTGTCGTCTATTTGGATGATGTTACTGTATATTCTAAACATCGACCTAATCATCTTAATAATCTTAGAAAGGTATTTGAATGATGTAGAAAATTTGGAATATCATTAAATCCTAAAAAAACAATATTTGTTGTTTCAGAAGGTATTTTATTGGGCTGTGTGGTTTCAAAACATGGAATCATGATAGACCCTGAAAGAACCCAAGCCATTTCAAAAATAACTTATCCTTCTAGCAAGAAAGAAATGCAATCATTTCTTGGAAAAATAAATTTTGTCAGGAGATTCATTCCTAGTTTCTCTGAAATCATTCGTCCTTTGCAGAAAATGATTAAGAAAGACGCTATTTTTAATTGGGGTCAAACTGAAAAAGAATCATTTCAGAAAATTTTAGAATACATCTCAGAAGCTCCTAGCCTTCTAAGCCCATATTTTAACAAATATTTCATATTGTATACTTTTGCTTCTGATATTTCATATGCAGCAGTTTTAACCCAACTAAATCAGCAAAATAACGAAGTACCAATCTCCTTCATGAGTTCAAATTTCAAAGGTACTGAACTTAATTACCATGAAGTTGATAAACAAGCTTTTTCATTTTTTAAAGATGTTAAACATTTTCGTCCATATCTATGGAAATCTAAAACAAAAATAATCGTTCCTTATTCCTCAGTCAGAAACTTGTTAGTACAAAAGGACTTAGGTGAGAAAAGGGCACCTTGGATGAAAGCCCTCCAAGAGTATGAATTAGAAATTAAACCCTCAACGATAGTTAAAGGTCAAGGATTATGTAAATTAGCTGCTAAAGCTGCCCATCTACCTAATGATAAAGATGAAACTGTCATTGATGAGGTTTTACTTACCAGAGAAATTTATTTTTATCCTCCACCACAAGATTCCTGGTATACCAATATAAGAATACTTTTCAAAACAGGAACTGCTCCTGATTACCTAGAACCAAGAAAGAAAAGAGCACTTAGATTGAAATCTGCTCCTTATTTATTAATTGATAATGTTCTCTTTCAGAGAAATTTAGACGGAGTATTGCTTCGATGTCTAGACAAAGATGAAACAGAAGTAATTCTGAAAGAGTTACATTCTGGACCAGTAGGAGGTCATTTTGGTGGAGAAACTACCGTGCACAAAATTCTTAGGGAGGGTTATTATTGGCCTACCTTGTTTCGAGATTCCTACACTTTTGTTAGAAAATGCCAGGAATGTCAACTTGCTGCGGGAAGGGTTAAGAAACCTAATTTTCCTTTACAACCTGTTTCAGTTGAAAGGCCCTTCCAGCAATGAGGTATTGATATAGTAGGGCCAATAAATCCTCCCTCCTCTAAACAACACAAATATATAATAACTGCAACTGATTATTTTACTCGTTGGGTAGAAGCTGCACCATTAAGGGTTATAAATACCAATCAAGTTATATTATTTCTAGAATTTTTTATCATAACAAGATTTGGTATTCCATATTCCCTCGTCTTTGATAATGCTTCATATTTTTCATCAGTTGAATTAACTCAATTTGCCTTGGAAAAGGGAATAAGAATCAGATATTCAGCTAACTACCATCCTCGTGGAAATGGTTTAGCTGAATCAACAAATAAAAATTTATTGAAAATTCTCAAAAGAACTATTTCAGTTCACCATCGAGATTGGCATACAGAATTAGTCAATGCCCTTTGGGAAGATAGAGTAACTCCTAAGGCTGCGATAGGTAACTCACCATTCTTCTTAGTGTATGGAACTGAAGCCATTTTACCACCAAGTTTATTCTTACCTTCATTGCAATTAGCTCATTCTGTTCAAGATGAAGAGTGTCCAGCAATGGAAAAGAGAATTAATACTTTGTTAAAGCTTGAAGAAGAAAGAGAAAAGTCAAAACAACACTTTACAAAACATCAACAAATCGTGAAGTCTTGGTTCGACCAATCCTTCAGTTCCATTCGAGAATTTCAAGTGGGAGACTTAGTTTTAAAATGGGATAAAGTTCATGAAGATAAAGGAGATCATACTAAGTTTTAGAAGCTTTGGCTAGGTCCCTTTGTTATTGCTGAGAAGATAGGTCCAAGAACCTTTCGATTACAAACACTTGAAGGTCAGTTCGAAACATTCCCAGTGAATGGACTGATCTTGAAAAAATATTTCTGTTAATATTTTTATCTTGAAATGTATATAATTTGTTTATTGTTTGTAAATAAATGTATATTTTTGTATATAAACTGAATTATAGTCCATAGAATGATGAGAAATTGATAAAACTTTTGTAACTTTCAGACATCATTCTGTTATTTTAGCCAGTTTTAATTCTGTTGGGCAAATATTTCAGATTGTGAAATTTTTGTATATAATCAGTCAGTAATCTTTTGTTAGCAGCTGAAGAAATAAATGTAAATAAATAAAACTTCTAGTTAAAAAACAACAATCAGTTTGCTCATTAGCTTGAAATTATGATACTAGACTGAAGTCTTTTAAAATTTGTTCAGGATGATCAAGGTTTCTTAAATCTATGAAAAACCTATCATTATTTTATTTTTTAAGTGTCACTCAGATTATTCCTCACCTTTTTATTTTCTTATAAAAGTTGGGATAGCTTATTAAATGTCTTTTTCGAATCTTGTACTTTTGAAAAACTCTTACAGATCTTTACCATCAGTTTTCAAAAGTATTTACAATCTGAAAACTTTTTAGGATTTGTTCCAGTCAATAAAATGCTAAAATGAGAAACACAAGGTCTTAGTAATAAGCCGGTCTGATCAGAATCACAAATATCACTAGTATGACATTATTAGGAAACTAGTAATGGATTTTGGTTTAAAAACCAAAAGATAAGGGGTCTCATCACGAGCCAGTTGATTCATTTTCTGGTGATATTAATGACTGGCATTACCACTTGGTCACCATGCTGGGTAATGGTCTCTCATTTTATAAAATTTAAAAGTTGAAAATAAATAAAGACAAACATAAATTTTGACTGAAGAATAGGAGGTCTCATCACGAGCCGGCCTAATCATGATCATTAGTGCTGTCTAGAATAACTTCATTTCTGATCACCAGGGTGATGGATTTTGATTTAAAAATTAAAAGACAAGAGGTCTCATGACGAGTCGGCTTGCTTATTCCAGATAGTTCTCGTGAATGATGCTGTCACATTAGGATACCATACCTAGATAGTAGTCTTCAGCCAGAATTATTGTTTAAAGAAAAAAAAAGCAAACAAAAAGAAAATTATTATGTGTATGGAACAAATTCTGGAAAGTTTTCATAAAAGTAGATTTCTATATCCTATACTGACGGTGCAGGTTATTTTTACTATGAAGTAATTTGTTTCAATCAGGGTATTTTTAAGTTTATCCCTAACTAGATCTCTGTTTCAAAAGATGGAATATTTCTGAGTTATACTTATGAATATGAATAAAAGAATGGTTTTTATTTAGATAAAGAATTTTTTTATTGTTCTTAATAAATTTTAAGATTTTGTTTATATCATTTATAAGTTGCATGAGCAGAGATAACTGATTCACCTAGGTTGTCACCATTTGTTGGCAGCCAGCAACAACCCCTTCATTTTTCATTAAGATGAAGGGAGATCAGCTCTCTTTTATGATTTTCTTTTAAAATATTATAAAAGAGTGCCTTCAAAATCTTTGATTCTCAAGGTACTCTGAATTGTGGAAGAGTCAAATGACAACATTTTCACAATTGTGATAATTAGCAGCTGTCAGTTTCATAGATTTTTATATAATCAATTCTATCATTAATTAATCTATCTGATTATATATGATATAAGAAATTCAAAGAGATAATATGCTAATCGGGGTTCAACGAAAACACATTTTGAATTTGTTTGAAGCTGGTTATTGATAAGATATTATAAAGTTCCGAAAGTCCTAGAACTAAAGGTGAATTATTAAATCAAAATTCTTATTAAACCTAAGGGTTCACATCCTATATGTAACTTAAATATCTTACCATGACTTTGTAAATATGTATATATAGCTAGTGAATAAATGAGTATCATTTGCAAATCTTCATATGTTATAGTTTTATAGCTTAGTATCCTATCAAATTTGATTTGGGATATTAATGGATGGGATTTTGCAAAGTGTTGAAAACTATATTTATGAGATTGTATG
>LPNX010985120.1:650380-725092 GCA_001517045.1 Pseudotsuga menziesii
CGAAAGGTTGGTAGTACTATATAAGTTGGTAATTTTTATGAGTGTAGGGGATGGAGTGACGGAAGCAAAAATACTTGAAATACTATTTTGATACTAGTGTTGTTCCTGCTGAAGTTTTATCTTGTGCATGGCATGTGACTGGAAATATCCAAGTTGATATCGTGATTGGTATTATTTTGGATACTCTTTATATTTCAGTATATGATCTTCTATTTTTAACATTAATACAGTATACTTTGTTATGCCTGTGTTTATTAATTAGTATTTCACTTTGTCAAAACAATATTGTATTTGAATTAGTATATTATCGTAACTGAATTTTTCAGTGTGTCTACTTTTCGGTGCTACTACTGAATATTCAAGATATGATGATATATATATGTTTATGTCTGTTTGATTTCATTTGTGTTGTTGCAATGATTTCATACTGAACATTATTTCTTATTCAGATATCTAATGTTGGTTATTAATTATTAATTGATTAGACATTTCAGAAAATTCGAAGTAATTACTTATTTCAGTTTCTCTGTCAAGTTATTTTATAGCAGAATGATGTAGTGTAGATGATCTAAATATTTTTATTTAGATTTTACTCCTTATCTTTCTATTTATCATATTATTAATTGATAATTAATATTATATTTAAAATCGCTCTCAGCTGAGATAGGCTAGAAAGGATAGTTTAGATAGTTCAGATTAATATTGTTTTAGTATAGTTTCCTATTTAACAGTTGTTAAATAAAATTTGTGTAATTTTTAGAATAATTTTATTAGTCTTTATATTTAGAAAAACTCTTCAAAAATTGAAGACTTTCCTTAAGAAAGCAATTGTAGGATACCTTAGGTAGTTGAAAATAATTTTTAGGGTTTATTTAGATAGAAATAACATTAGGATAGAGTTTTTTTGCTGAATTTTAGTTTCTCCTTAAAGAGAAAAATTCAACTGGTAGCAGGACCATAACCTGTGATATTTTGCTACTCCAAACACACCGTACGCTGCTTTAAGTTGATTGTGTGGGCATAATCTCCTTGTTGGCATAGGTCAGAAAATCAGGCCAACAAATGGCACTAGAAGGAGGGCCTGTTAATGATTAATGGCAGGAAAAATTAATGAGAAATTTGCAACCAGCCAACATCCTCCAGAAGTTAGTAGATCACCTTTTATAGAAACTGTTAGGAGCATCCTTGAACGTGATCATATCACATCTCCATTTACTCTTGAACAAAGTACTCAAACTTTGGAAGAATCACAACATATTCTTACAAGAGCATATGCCAATCAACTTGGTGTATCTCCGATAGATTATGGTTTACCTAGGCATCAACGACGTAATCCACAATTGAACATAGTTTCTCAAGGTTTGCAAGAAGTTGATATCACTCCACATTATCAAACGAGAAGTCATCAGAGAGAAACTATTCAAACAAACACTGCTAGAATACTAACTGCAGAAGGCGGTTTTGATCAGCCACCTTCTCCTCCCGAATCACCTCCCGATAGTCCAAGATCATCCAATTCAGGGAATTCCTCAAGTTCTGAAAGAAGTCCAATGGCAAGAAACATACCTGTGGGAGGAGGAGCTAATATTCCACCTAATCCACAACTCCCTTGGCTAAGAACAACTGCTGTAGCTGTCCCCGGTGTATAACATCCTTTGCCTAAACACTCGGATAAACTTCTCCCTAAGTTTAACCCAGATGACAAAGAACCTGCAGAGGTACATGTTGACAAATTCATGTTAGCTATTCAAACCTTGAACGTTCAGCATGAAGATGTAGTTTGTCGATTGTTTCCTCTAACTTTCAAAGGAAGAGCTTCGACTTGGTACTTCTCGTTAGTACAGGGATCAATCACAAATTGGGATGAATTTAATAAAGCATTTTTAGATAAATTTGGGGAAGATAAAACACCTTCTCTTTTAGCCTTAGAGTTATATAGGATTGAAATGGAGCCTAAATAAAGAATCAAAGATTTCAATCAAAGGTTTCTAACATTAAAAAACAAAATTCCAGTTGCTTCTCAACCTCTCGAAGATATAATTATTGAAAATTATACTTCAACCTTACCAAAATATTTCGGGATGTTCGTTAAGAGAGCTGGGAAAAAACAGGGGCGGTAGGAGCGAGGGGGATCCTGGTGGATCCCGGAGGACATGTTGAACAAACCTTCGCTTGGGGTATAGGCAACAGAACTAATAATGAAGCTGAATGGATGGCACTTCTTCAGGGCCTTCGCATTCTTCGCTCTAAGCAGCTTCGAAAGGTGTTGATATTCAGAGACTCCAGGCATGTCATCTACAAGTTGATCAACGGGTTTCCTACTGGAGCAATCAAATGCCGCTGCCTATATGAAAAAGCTAAGTCCCTCATGTCCCAATCCTTCGAGGATTTTCATATCCTCCGGCATAATAATAATGCATCAGACAGTATGGCTAATGTAGGCACCAGAATTCCTCAAGGCCACTACAGCCAAGATGGAAACCATCCCTTCCTCTAATTCATACCATGACTTGTTGGTTTAAGCTCTCTTTTCGAGCACTCCTCTTACGAAGCACTGAATTACAGCTCCTATCTTTTCTTCATTTATTTGGAATCCTTTTAGGCCCCCCTCCTTATCTATCCCCCTTCTTCCTCCCCCTCTTTCTTCTTCTTATCCCCCTTTCCTCCTTTCTTTTTTCCTCCCTCCTCCTTTTATCTTTCACCCCCCTCTTCCTCTTCCAGCCCTCCCCTCTTTTCCCTCTCCTAGCTGGCCCCCATTCCCCCCTTCTTTTCGACGACTCTATGCATTTATTAGCTTGTCTCGTCTGCCTTCTTTCCAAGGCCGCGTGGATCTCCCTCCCCTTCACGATCATAGCAACCTTAAAGTTCATTCGGCCTATGAGTTATTTCCCTCCCCATTCACACGATTGTCGTCTCTTTGCCCTTATCTACATGCTGCCCCCCTGTAGAGACATGTTCTTTCGTTCTGCTCCGGACTTTGGCTCTGGCTCTCCAGAATCTGTGCACTTCCTTTTGAATGTTGTAGCAGGAGTTAAAGGAGGGAGGCTGTTGGGAATCCTGTGGTAGAATATCCTTCTAATCCGAGCTTTTGTGAAGGAGCGTCTCACTCTAGCTTCTTTCTCCATTTTCCATTGCAGTTATCCCTCTGCGTCTTGGTCATCAGACTACAATTCTAGTGAAAATTTCATTTGTGAAGGAAGTTTGAATCGGGTCTTGGGTTGTCTTTGTACAGGTTGGCAAGAACAAGCCGTTGGAACATTGGCTCACACAGAAAAGCTTGGGGGCTTTGCGCTGCAGAAAGAGCTTGCAGTTCTCAGGTGCATTCTCAGTGCTATCTTGGGTGAGAATCAGAACAGTATTGTCCATCCTTTGCATATTCAGTTTGCTTGCATTTCCATTGTTGTTGACTCTGGTAGAATGGATCAAGCAAGGGAAAACGTAGGCTTAATGGATATTAGGAAGAACCTGCGTCAATTGTATGAGATGAAAGCAATTGGATTCATGGATAATAAAGAAATGGCGTGAGAAATAAAAAGCATGGGGGAAACCGTAAGCTACACCTCGTTACAGATAAGCAACCATGATGCCCGAATAGATGATAACGAAAGCAGCATGCGTGAGATGATGGGAAAGGTGGACAGAATCTAGGTAGACCTTGAGAGGCTGCTCTCCTTGAACCAGGGAAGTAGGGTAAACGGGGAAAATACAGGAGTTGATCAGCCAATGGAAGAAGAGTCTGTAGTGCAGCCCAGGGCTCTCAGAGGCAACCCATAATATCTCTCTTTTGGTCACTGTTTTTCTTTATTATGGTTAATGTTTTTTTGCCTTCTATTATGTAAGCAGTTTGTAAGGGTATATACTACCCGAGACCCTCGCAATTTTGAAGAAAATATGTGCACTATTTTGTGGAAAACTCTCAGTATCAGCCTGTTTTGCAGCAATTTTGACATGCAGGAATACTTTATCCTGCTTATGTTGTAATGATTGGTTGTGCACAGCTTGTTTATAAAATCCCTTTCTTAGTTTTTGTTAAAAAAAAAGAGAGCTGGGAAAAGAACGTTAGTAGAAACTTTTGAGGAAGCCATTAAAGTCGAGAAGGATTCTATGTCCTATGAACCAGATAGAAGTGGGAAATCTGATACTTTTCCTAGTAGGAAGATTGAAAAACTTAATTCAGAAAAATATAAAGAATTTGATGAAGAACAACTGCAAAATGCTATTCGGGCATTAAACAATGAATTTGTATGATTAAAGAAAACCAATTCTGAAGCTTCCTCTTCTAGAGGATATTTCAGAAATCAGTTCAGACAAAATCCGAATACAACTAATAAAACAAATACACCACCTGACATAGCAACAAATGAAGAAATTTTTAATACAATTCGAGCTATTTTATCTTTATCTGAGATTCCTTCTAATCAAGAAATAACAGAAAATGAAGAAGAAGAGGAATCAGAAAATGAGGAAGAATCAGAGGAACCTCAACAAGTTAACGGTCATTTCTGGGACAGTCTTGTAAAAGAATATGAGACTAAAATTCCACCTACAGGACAACATGTCTATAATACTCGTAGTAGAACATTTGCAAACACTCCTAGAGCCTCGTCAAGTTCTACCCCTAATAATGACAACAATAATGGACAGCCTAATAAACAAACTCAATCTGGAAAACATTCTCAATCAACCAAAGTTACCCAACCAATTCAAAGTACTCCAAAATTATATTTACAATATGATATAATTGAAGATTTAAAGAAGACACGTGCAAACATCAGTATGTACGACCTTCTTCAAATCTACCCAATGCCTAATAGTCATGTTATAAATCCTGCCATGAGTTCAATTATTCCTAATGCAAAACAAAATGTTGCTGCAAACAGTTATAATAATGATTCAAGAGCAACTGAAAAAGGAAAAGCAACGACTGAGAAAGTCTCGCTTATAGGTAAGAACTCTAAATCAACCACACCTCCATTCTTACTTACCTTTGAGATTTTCAATAGGAATGTTCATAATTGCATGGTAGACTCTGGAGCATCCTCCAATGTCATGCCTTTATCAGTATGAAAGAAGTTGAATGGGAAATATATTCCATCAAATTCACAAATAACTCAATTGGACAGGACAAATGTGAAGGTTGTAGGGGAAATGAAAGATGTCCTGGTCAGGATTGCTTGTAACCCTTTGGTTTATCAAATTATAGATATTGTTGTTGCCGATATTCCTGATGCATATGGGCTATTTTTAAGTAGGGATTGGTCTCAACAATTGAATGGATTCTTTGCCACGGACTGGTCAACATTATGGTTACCTAAGAACGGAAAGTCAAATCAGATAAAGATAAATAGAGAAATATATATGAAACATACTGTCACAGAATTGCATGATCCTAGCGAACCTGTTTTATTTTCATATTGCATTATGGGGAATTACATGTATGAATTGGGATTTGGAAATTTTAAAGCTGAAAATTCCGCCTTTTCTGAAAATAAACAGCAATCTGAAATTAGGAATGTGACATCTATTTCTCCTAACTCTTCATTCAAGGAAACCATTAATGATGTAGATAATCTGAATATTGTGAATATTATAGAAAGCAAAGTGGTTGTGAATAGTTCTATTTGGACTTTATATTTTGATGCTGCGAAATCCAAAGAAGGGGCATGAGCTGGTTACCTACTGGTGGACCCTCAGGGAAATAAAACATGTATATCTTGTAGGATGGAATTTAATTGTACAAATAATACTGTGGAATATGAAGCTTTAATACAAGGTTTGAAAAAAACAATTGATTTGGACATCAAAGAGTTAATTGCATACGGTGATTCCGAAATCCTCGTTAGACAGGTTCATAACTCTGTTCACTGCATATCTGAACATTTACAGAGTTATCAATGAGAGGTATGGAACCTTATCTCACATTTTGATGCATTTAACATAATTTCTGTTCCTAGAAGCCAAAATCAAGAAGCAGATTTGTTGGAAAATGTAGCATCAAAGTTAATTCCATCAGAAAATCTTACATCAGATTTCTTTTCAGTTGAATTGATTTTTAGGCCTTCCATACCAGACAATATTTTTAATTGGTGTGTATTTGATAATGATGTGCAGGTGCTGAATTTTCTGATGAACGAGGATACCTTTAAGGATTCAGCCATAGATGAGGTCACTCATGACGAAAATCTATGGGATTTTTCGGTAATAAATGATTTTTGTTCAGATGAAAAAGCTTTTGAAAAGGTAAAACCAGTCCCTAATTCAGTACTAAGATTAGAAAAGTTCGTTGATTTGCAGGATAAATTTAGATCTATCCCTAATTGTAAAACTAATAGCTCTCGAATGAGGTATGAAACCATAAATCTAGGGACATAACTAAATCCTCAAACTATAAATCTAGGAGTAGACTGCAACCACGCAGAAAAAACAACATTTTTAAAATTATTTAAGGAATTTAAGGATGTCTTTGCTTGGACATATGATGACCTGAAAACCTTCAACACACAAGTCATGCAACACATAATTCCAATTAAACAAGAGTCAAAACCTTTTCAACAAAAGCTAGGGAAATATCACCCGTCACTAGAACCGACAATTAAGAAGGAACTAAATAAGTTGTTAGCTGCCAAGATTATTTTTCCCATCAGGCATACCCAATGGGTAGCAAACTTATTTCCATTCAGGAAGAAAAACGGGGATATTAGGTTATGTGTAGATTTTAGAAATATGAATAAGTCTTCTGAAAAGGATAATTACCCAGTTCCTCCCATGGAACAAATTCTTCAAAAGGTGTCTGGGGCTGAGATACTATCACTCCTTGATGGTTTCTCAGGGTACAACCAAATATTAGTTTCCCCAGATGACCAATTAAAAATAGCTTTTAGAACTCTATGGGGAACATATGCTTACTGCAAGATGCCCTTTGGGTTAATCAATGTTGGAGGAACCTTTCAAAGAGCAATGGATATTGCTTTTAGAGTCTTAATTAATCATTGGGTTGTTGTCTATTTGGATGATGTTACCGTATATTCTAAACATCGACCTGATCATCTTAATCATCTTAGAAAGGTATTTGAATGATGTAGAAAATTTGGAATATCATTAAATCCTAAAAAAACAATATTTGATGTTTCAGAAGGTATTTTATTGGGCTGTGTG
This sequence comes from Pseudotsuga menziesii, assembly GCA_001517045.1. Taxonomy (NCBI): domain Eukaryota; kingdom Viridiplantae; phylum Streptophyta; class Pinopsida; order Pinales; family Pinaceae; genus Pseudotsuga; species Pseudotsuga menziesii. Next base: position 657,536 of record LPNX010985120.1, read on the forward strand.
GTTTCAAAACATGGAATCATGATAGACCCTAAAAGAACCCAAGCCATTTCAAAAATAACTTATCCTTCTAGCAAGAAAGCAATGCAATCATTTCTTGGAAAAATAAATTTTGTCAGGAGATTCATTCCTAGTTTCTCTGAAATAATTCCTCCTTTGCAGAAAATGATTAAGAAACACGCTATTTTTAATTGGGACAAACTGAAAAAGAATCATTTCAGAAAATTTTAGAAGCCACCTCAGAAGCTCCTAGCCTTCTAAGCCTATATTTTAACAAAGATTTCATATTGTATACTTTTGCTTCTGATATTTCATATGCAACAATTTTAACCCAACTAAATCAGCAAAATAACGAAGTACCAATATCCTTCATGAGTTCAAATTTCAAAGGTACTGAACTTAATTACCATGAAGTTGATAAACAAGCTTTTGCTGTTTTTAAAGATGTTAAACATTTTCGTCAATATTTATTGAAATTTAAAACCAAAATAACTGTTCCTTATTCCTCAGTCAGAAACTTGTTAGTACAAAAGGACTTAGGTGAGAAAAACGCACCTTGGATGACAGCCCTCCAAGAGTATGACTTAGAAATTAAACCCTCAACGATAGTTAAAGGTCAAGGATTATGTAAATTAGCTGTTGAAGCTGCCCATCTACCTAATGATAAAGATGAAACTGTCATTGATGAGGTTTTACTTACCAGAGAAATTTATTTTTATCCTCCACCACAAGATTCTTGGTATACTGATATAAGAATACTTTTGGAAACAGGAACTGCTCCTGATTACCTAGAACCAAGAAAGAAAGAGCACTTAGAGTGAAATATGCTCCTTATTTATTAATTGATAATGTTCTCTTTCGGAGAAATTCAGACGGAGTATTGCTTCGACGTCTAGACAAAGATGAAACAGAAGTAATTCTGAAAGAGTTACATTCTGGACCAGCAGGAGGTCATTTTGGTGGAGAAACTACCGCGCACAAAATTCTTAGGGTGGGTTATTATTGGCCTACCTTGTTTCTAGATTCCTATACTTTTGTTAGAAAATGCCAGGAATGTCAACTTGCTGCGGGAAGGGTTAAGAAACCTGCTTTTCCTTTACAACCTATTTCAGTTGAAAGACCCTTCCAGCAATGGGGTATCGATATAGTAGGTCCAATAAATCCTCCCTCCTCTAAACAACACAAATATATAATAACTGCAACTGATTATTTTACTCGTTGGGAAGAAGCTGCACCATTAAGGGTTATAAATACCAATCAAGTTATATTATTTCTAGAATTCTTTATCATAACAAGATTTGGTATTCCAGATTCCCTCGTCTTTGATAATGCTTCATATTTTTCATCAGTTGAATTAACTCAATTTGCCTTGGAAAAGGGAATAACAATCAGATATTCAGCTAACTACCATCCTCATGGAAATGGTTTAGCTGAATCAACAAATAAAAATTTATTGAAAATCCTCAAAAGAACTATTTCAGTTCACCATCGAGATTGGCATACAAAATTAGTCAATGCCCTTTGGGCAGACAGAGTAACTCCTAAGGCTGCGATAGGTAACTCACCATTTTTCTTAGTGCATGGAACTGAATCCATTTTACCACCAAATTTATTCTTACCTTCATTGCAATTAGCTCATTCTGTTCAAGATGAAGAGTGTCCAGCAATGGAAAAGAGAATTAATACTTTGTTAAAGCTTGAAGAAGAAAGAGAAAAGTCAAAACAACACTTTACAAAACATCAACAAATCGTGAAGTCTTGGTTCGACCAATCCTTCAGTTCCAATCGAGAATTTCAAGTGGGAGACTTAGTTAAAAAATGGGATAAAGTTCATGAAGATAAAGGAGATCATACTAAGTTTCAGAAGCTTTGGGTAGGTCCCTTTGTTATTGCTAAGAAGATAGGTCCAAGTACCTTTCGATTACAAACACTTGAAGGTCAGTTCGAAACATTCCCAGTGAATGGACTGATCCTGAAAAAATATTTCTGTTAATATTTTTGTCTTGAAATGTATATAATTTGTTTGCTATTTGTAAATAAATGTATATTTTTGTAAATAAACTAAATTATAGTCCATAGAATGATGAGAAATTGATAAAACTTTTGTAACTTTCAGACATCATTCTGTTATTTTAGCCAGTTTTAATTCTGTTGGTCAAATATTTCAAATTGTCAAATTTTTGTATATAATCAGTCAGCAATCTTTAGTTAGCAGCTGAAGAAATAAATGTAAATAAATAAATCTTCTAGTTAAAAAACAACAATCAGTTTGCTAATTAGCTTGAAATTATGATACTAGACTGAAGTCTTTTAAAATTTGTTCAGGATGATCAAGGTTTCTTAAATCTATGAAAAACCTATCATTATTTTATTTTTTAAGTGTCACTCAGATTATTCCTCACCTTTTTATTTTCTTATAAAAGTTGGGATAGCTTATTAAATGTCTTTTTCGAAGTTTGTACTTTTGGAAAACTCTTACGGATCTTTACCATCAATTTTCAAAAGTATTTACAATCTGAAAACTTTTTAGGATTTGTTCCAGTCAATAAAATGATAAAATGACAAACTGAAGGTCTTAGTAATAAGCCGGTCTAATCAGAATCACAAATATCACTAGTATGACATTATTAGGAAACTAGTAATGGCTTTTGGTTTAAAAACCAAAAGATAAGGGGTCTCATCACGAGCCAGCTGATTCATTTTCTGGTGATATTAATGACTGACATTACCACTTGGTCACCATGCTGGGTAATGATCTCTCATTTTATAAAATTTAAAAGTTGAAAATAAATAAAGACAAACATAAATTTTGACTAAAGAATAGGAGGTCTCATCACGAGCCGGCCTAATCATGATCATCAGCGCTGTCTAGAATAACTTCATTTCTGATCACCAGGGTGATGGCTTTTGATTTAAAAATTATAAGAAAAGAGGTCTCATCACGAGATGGCTTTCTTATTCCAGATAGTTCTCATTAATGATGCTATCACATTAGGATACCATACCTAGATAGTAGTCTTCAGCCAGAATTATTGTTTAAAGAAAAAAAAAAAGCAAACAAAAAGAAAATTATTATGTGTATGGAACAAATTCTGGAAAGTTTTCAGAAAATTAGATTTCTATATCCTATACTGATGGTGCAGGTTATTTTTACTATGAAGTACTTTGTTTCGATCAAGGTATTTTTAAGTTTATCCCTAACTAGATCTCTGTTTCAAAAGATGGAATATTTCTGAGTTATACTTATGAATCTGAATAAAAGAATGGTTTTTATTTAGATAAATAATTTTTTATTGTTCTTAATAAATTTTAAGATTTTGTTTATATCATTTATAAGTTGTATGAGCAGAGATAACTGGTTCTCCTAGGTTGTCACCATTTGTTGGCAGCCAGCAAAAACCCCTTCATTTTCTATTAAGATGAAGGGAGATCAGCTCTTTTCTATGATTTTCTTTTAAAAGATTATAAAAGAGTGCCTTCAGAATCTTCGATTCTGAAGGTACTCTCAATTGTAGAAGAGTCAAATGACAACATTTTCACAATTGTGATAATTAGCAGCTGTCAGTTTCATAGATTTTTATATAATCAATTCTATCATTAATTAATCTATCTGATTATATATGATATAAGAAATTCAAAGAGATAATATGCTAATTGGGGTTCAACGAAAACACATTTTGAATTTGTTTGAAGCTAGTTATTGATAAGATATTATAAAGTTCCGAAAGTCCTAGAACTAAAGGTGAATTATTAAATTAAAATTCTTATTAAACCTAAGGGTTCACATCCTATATGTAACTTAAATATCTTACCTTGACTTTGTAAAATTGTATATATAGCTGGTGAATAAATGAGTATCATTTGGAAATCTTGATATGTTATAGTTTTATAGCTTAGTATCCTATCAAATTCGATTTGGGATATTAATGGATGGGATTTTGCAAAGTGTTGAAAACTATATTTATGAGATTGTACGTATATGCATGGCTTAAATGTTAATTTGGATTATTAGTTAGTTGTATTGCAAAACATTAGGGTTTATGGTTTTGATACTATATCACCATGTTAATAAATTCTACCACCTTTTACGTATAATCCAGAGGAGACCATCAATTGACAGTGTTTACGAGGATACATGACCCATATGTCAAATAAATAACACCTGTTATGTGGATCGCTGCGTTGGCATGGAGATTTGGCTAACACCTTGCGATTAACTAACAACTATGAATATATTAATGAATCGTATCAGCGAGATTTAATGTTGATATCCATTTCATTTCGTAACGATGTACGAGCTCATCATGCCCACTGTGTGTAATCAATGTCTCGATTTACGATTCATGAATCAGATAATCCCTGATATGTAGAATTGGTTAAGTTTTACTATTAGTCGTGGCTAGTCATGCATTTATCATAACGGAACATTGGCTGTAGCATTCATCATCTCTAAGTCCGGTTAAAATGGACAAATTTAGAGCCCTCATCACTATCAGATATGAAGCATGTGAATATTTGATATTTCACATCATGTCATGCACCTGGATAACTATCCCCTCCCTCTTCACTACTCCATTCATTCCATTTCGTAATCAGGATAGTGGTGAGGAGTCCATGGCTCCGCTGAATCATTTTGAAATCTCAGGGTCAAAGCTTATTGAAGCTGATGAGAAGATTGCCCTGCTATTTGAGAAAATTGGATGGGGGCATTTCTTCAGGAGCTTCAGTGGCCATAACGCGGAGGTGACCAAACTGTTTGCTTTAAGTTTGAAAGAAAACATAGCACAGATTGGAGGTTTCAAATTCATCGTTGACGAAGACAAAATTGCAGAGGCAACAAGGCTCCCACAGACTGGGGAGCGTTGGTTTAAAGGTGGTAAAGTAAACAAGAAGAAGTGTCAGTCCTTGTTGTTGCCTTTGCCAGCTAGTGCAAAACTGAATATTGGGGTTTCAGTCAGGTTTCTGAAGCCGGAATGGCGAGCATTCTATAAGATTTTGGTCAAGTATGTATCGTGCGATGGACGATTTTCTCACCTTCATTATTACCACCTACAACTCCTGTTAGCATTAAAGTGTTGTAAACTTAATCTACTGTTTTATCATTGGCAAAGTCTGAAAAAAATGTCGCATTCGGTTCAAAGTTTTGATTTTCCTGATAGAAGTCTATTTCATCATGGTTTAGTCAAAATTATAATACAACATCAGCTGTCTTTTAATGGAAAATCATGGGATGAATTTTTAGTTGAATGTCATTTTGGGCCGACTCAATTTTTGCCAACCCCTTCTCCAAAGACCCGTAGGAAACGAAAGGCCACTGTAAAACCCGAAGTTAGTAATGTTCATGAGGCTGCATCAAAAGATAAAGGGCTGGAGGAAGTCAATCTAGTGATAAATACTGATATCAGTAATGATGGGGTCAAGAACGTAGCCCCCTGTTACTTTGAATCTCCCTTTAATCAATCCCCATTTAATAAACGTTGTAGTACTCCTGCAAAAACAGAGGAAAGGTTAACCATGAACGAAGATGTTAACACTGTGGATCATAAAAATCTTTTTGAGCTAAATACTCCTCATAAACATGGCAATGATTCTATGCATAAGCTAGAACAACTAGCGCAGGTATGTTGTGACAAAGGGGGGCTTGAATCAAAAAATCTTATGTTCGTTCGTACGAGAAGGGTTACTAGGAGCATGAACAATACACCTACAGTTCCTATTCCTATTACTAATCAATAGGGTACTCAGCCTTCAATTATCCAGCTTGAGGACAACGTTCCAATGTCAGTTCCCGAAACTACTTGTATGGATGAACCCACTCTTAAAAAGGATAATAGTACAAAATTGATTAAAAACATTACAGAGTCGGGTAAGGCAGAAGTTTCTCCATCATGTATGGACACCCATAGTTCGGATCCCGAACCATATTTTATCAGTCTTCAATCATCTGGTCAAAACATAGATAATCCTAATCCTCCTCAGGCAGCCGATTTGTGTCACGAAAACGAAGGAGAAACTCTTCAACAAATTCTGGACAGGGTATACGATACCAAGATTATAGAATTGAAAGATGAACTTAAACAATGTCGATCTAATGCAGCTTTGATAGAGGAGGAAAATAAGACGTTGAGGGAGGAGTTGCTGAACTCGATTAGCAGGTGGAAAGAAATGAATATAAAAAAGAACCAATATAAAAAGGCGAAAAAGTCCATGATAGGTACAAATCAACATCTTCTTGAACAAGTAGAAAAACAAAAGTTAGTGATTATCAGGCTTAAAGCCAAACTAGCTGAAGCCAGAAGAGTGGTTGATTTGCAGAAGAAAGATTAATGATTATTCCCATTTTTAGTTACATGATTTGTCTCTTTGTCAACAGGTAATAACAGCTCTTTTGTGCATGCCTGTAAAATCGCAGATTTTACAGGCACACATATGAATTATAGTTTTTTTTTTTTTTTTTTTTTTTAATTGGTTTTTAATGAGATACTTTTGTTTGTTTAAAACAGGTGGGCATGTCATCGATATTCTCTACAGTTTCAAGGCATTTCTAATATTCTAGATTTCAGTTGTAAGATGTGGATGATTATTGAAGACTGGAGTTTTGACACAGCCATGAATTTGCCAGTTCCTTTAAACCAGCAACGGTTTCAGGCTAGTTGTTTTTGTTGTTATCTTCTAGTGACAAGTGTTTGATAAAAAAGAGATTCGATACTCTTGGATAGTGATAGTACTCCTATATTATTGCATATAGCATTTATGGGAAAACTGAATTGAAAGGTTGGTAGTATTATATAAGTTGGTAATTTTTATGAGTGTAGGGGATGGAGTGATGGAAGCAAAAATACTTGAAATACTATTTTGATACTAGTGTTGTTCCTGCTGAAGTTTTATCTTGGGCATGGCATGTGACTGGAAATCTCCAAGTTGATATTGTGATTGGTATTATTTTGGATACTCTTTATATTTCAGTATATGATCTTCTATCTTTAACATTAATACAGTATACTTTGTTATGCATGTGTTTATTAATCAGTATTTCACTTTGTCAAAACAATATTGTATTTGAATTAGTATATTATCGTAATTGAATTTTTCGTGTCTACTTTTCGGTGCTACTACTGAATATTCAAGATATGATGATATATATATATGTTTATGTCTGTTTGATTTCATTTGTGTTGTTGCAATGATTTCATACTGAACATTATTTCTTATTCAAATATCTAATGTTGGTTATTAATTATTAATTGATTAGACATTTCAGAAAATTTGAAGTAATTACTTATTTCAGTTTCTCTGTCAAGTTATTTTATAGCAGAATGATGTAGTGTAGATGATCTAAATATTTTTATTTAGATCTTACTCATCTTTTTGTTTATCAGATTATTAATTGATAATTAATATTATATTTAAAATCGCTCTCAGCTAAGATAGGCTATATAGGATAGTTTAGATAGTTCATATTAATATTGTTTTAGTATAGTTTCCTATTTAACAATTGTTAAATAAAATTTGTGTAATTTTTAGAATAATTTTATTAGTCTTTATATTTAGAAAAACTCTTCAAAAATCGAAGACTTTCCTTAAGAAAGCAATTGTAGGATACCTTAGGTAGTTGAAAATAATTTTTAGGGTTTATTTAGATAGAAATAACATTAGGATAGATTTTTTTGTTGAATTTTAGTTTCTCCTTAAAGAGAAAAATTCAGCTGGTAGCAGGACCATAACCTACGATATTTTTCTACTCCAAACACACCGGACGCTGCTTTATACTGATTGTGTGGGAATAATCTCCTTGTTGGCATAGGTTAGAAAATCAGGCCAACAGGTCATCATCACTGGATCTGGATCATCACTCAATCTGTATCATTACTACTAGATCTAGATCATCACTTGATCTGGATCATATTGGAGACATCATAACTGGATCTGAATCATAGCTCAATCTCGGTCATCATTGGGTCATCATCATATGTGCTCTCTCATGATTCTTCTCTTCACAGGAAGTTCTACAGAGCCATCCCTTTTTCATGCTGGTTGTAGGCCTACCTCCTTGTAGGTCTTTGGTAGCCCTTATATCTGAACCTTAGTCAGAATGCCCGGCACTCACATCTGACCTTGACTCGTTAGGAAGGCACAGCACTTACATCTAACCTTGACTCATCAGAAAGGCACTCAGTCCTAGACTGAGGGTTCCTAGTAACTGACCAGGTGCCTCCATTTACAGAATGGAAGTAGCCCTTACATCTAACCTACTCGTCATAATGGGCAGCACTCACATCTGACCTACTCATCAGAAAGGTGGTAGCCGTTATATATGATCATGTAGGAACTAATCCTACATCAAAATGGCTAGGACTCACATTTGACCTACTCATCAGAAAGGCGGTAGCCCTTACATCTGATCATGTAATAACTAATCCTACAGTCACATCAGAATGACCAACACTCACATCTGACCTACTCATCAGAAAGGTAGTAGCCCTTACAACTGATCATGTAGGAACTAATCCTACATTCACATCAGAATGGCCAACACTCACATGTGACATGGAAGGAAGAAATCCTCTCACCATGACAGAATGGAAACAACCCTTATATATGATCAAGTGGGAACACATCCCTCAATCACATCAAAATGGCCATGCGCTCACATCTGATCATGTAAGACTACGTCTTACAATTGTATCAAAAAGGCCCTCAGTCCAAGACCAAGTATTCTTGGTAACTCACCAGGAAGCTCCATTCTAAGAATGGCAATAGCCCTTATATCTGATCATGTAGGAACCAATCCTACAGTCATATCAGAATGGCTCAGCACTCAAATCTGACATGGAAGGAACCAATCCTCTCACCATCACAGAATGGCTCAGCCCTTACATCTGACCTACTCGTCAAAATGGATTACAGACTCATCACTTCCCTTTGGAGGGAACCTCGATCTGGAGAACACCAGGATTCTCCCTGAAGTAATCAAACTTCACTCTGGCCAATGGCTTCATCAACACATCAGCTATCTAATCGTCCATCACAAGATACTAGAGCTTCACTTGCCCCCTCTGCACCATATCCCTGATATAGTGATACTTGATCTCGATATGCTTCGACTTGTCATGGAACACTAGATTCTATGACAACTTCATGCAACTCTGGTTGTCACAATGTATACAAGTAGCATCCATCTAGAGATCAAATAAATCAGACAGTAGCTTCCTCATCCATACTGCCTCACAACTTGCTGAATAAGCTACGACATACTCTGCTTCAGCTATACTCAGTTCCACACAAGATTGCTTCTTGCTAAACCAAGAGATCACACCTAATCCCATACTGAAGCAACATCCTAAAGTGCTCTTCCTATTGATGGCACTTCCTGCCCAATATGAATCAACATAACCCTTCTGGTTAATCTTTTGATTCGCATCATAATAGAGCCCATAATCAACCGTACCTCTCAGGTATCTTAGAATATGCTTTGCAGTAATCAAGTGAACATGTCTAGGATATGTCAAGAACTTGCTCAAGGTGTTCACAGCAAAGCAAATATCTAGTCTAGTGTTCGTCAGGTACATCAAGGACCCAATCATCTGACAATACATCATGGCATCAACCGCTTCTGATGAAGCATCACTCAATAGCTTTAGATTCGATGCCATGGGTGTGGTCATGGCTTTGCAATCCATCATCCCAAATCTCTTCAGGATCTCTATTTTATATTTCCCTTGTCCTAGGGAAATCCCATCTGCACTCTGTCACACCTCCATGCCTAGAAAATAATGCATCATACCCAAGTCCTTCATTTTGAACTTGGTAGCAATATTTCTCTTCGTATTAGCAATCAACCCATCCATACCTATTAAAAACAGATCATCTACATACAGTAGGAGCATCATTGGGTTGCCATCTTCAACCTTGTAGTAAAGGTTGGAATCTGCTTTACTCTTGGTAAAGCCAAAACTGGATAGAAATCTGTCAATTTTGTCGTACCATGTCCTGGGTTCCTGTTTCAAACTGTACAAGGATTTCTTCAATCTACATACATGAGACTCCCTGTCATGTGTCTCAAAACCAAGTGGTTTCTCCACATACACTTCCTCTTCTACTACACCATTCAAGAAAGTAGTCTTGACATCCATTTGGTGTATCTTCCATTTCATCAATGGAGCCAGAGCAAGTACTAATCTGATGGAAGTGTATCTGGCTACAGGTACAATTTTTTTTTCATAATCTATTCCTTCTTTCCGGGAGAAACCACGAGCAACAAATATTGATTTACATGTCTCTATGCTACCATCTATAGCATGCTTGATCTTGTAGATCCATTTGGAAGTTACAACTAACTTCCCTTCTGGTCTTGGGACAACATCCCAAACATTATTCTTCATGATCGATTGATACTCTTCAATCATAGCATCCCTCCATTCTTTTCATTCTGCCACTTCTTCATAATTGGAAGGTTATTTATCGATGAAATCACATAGTAATGCTACATACCCAGAGCAGGATCTAGTCCTCTTTCTTTCTCTGTGATTCTATTCTATAGCCCCATATCATTCCGCACCTTGGATAGCTTCTCGTACCTAAGCAAGTTTCCTCTTATGAGGATTCTTCTCTGGAGGTGGATCTATAGGTCTTTGTGGTTCTTCAAATTCTCGATCTTCTTCTTGAGTTTCTTCATTCATGGTTGTATCATGAATTCTGGGTGCTTCTGCTTCTTTAGATTCTTCAGTAGGTTTCGTTCTATATTTTTTGTAAGCTGTGTCTTCATCAAATGTCACATCCCTACTAATGTCAATCTTCTTGAGCTTCAGATTATCCCACAAATATACCCTTCTTTCCTAAAGGATCTAGTTTTGTTCTCTTCTCTTTTGGAATGTGTATGTACACAGGACAACTGAATATTTTGATATGGCTGACTTTTGGTTTCTTGCCGGAGAAGACTTCTTCAGGAGTCTTGTTCTCGAGTACTCTGTGTGGAGTATGGTTCTGTACATACACCGTTGTTCTAGCAGCTTCTACCCAAATATGCATAGGAAGATCTTGATCATGAAGCATAGCTCTTGCAGCTTCCACGATAGTTCTGTTCTTCCTTTCTGTAATCCCATTCTGTTGTGGATTATATGGAGTGGACAACTCCCTCTTAATCCCTGAGTCTTTTCATAAATCTTTGAATTCATTTGATGTGAATTTTCTGCCATTATCTTATCGAAAGGTCTTGATCTTCTTTTCTGTGTGATTCTTGATCAAGGCTTTGAATTCCTTGAACTTGCTAAATACTTCATCTTTGTTCTTCACGAAGTAAATCCATGTCTTCCTAGAAAAGTCATCAATAAAAGAAACATAGTATACATACCCGCTTAGTGAACTAGATGACATTGGACCACATACATTGGAGTGGATGTTTTCCAAGATTCCTTTTGCTTTACTCATGCTACTTGGAAATGTATTCTTTGTGTTCTTTCCTTTTGCACATCCTTTGCAGACCCCATCATGTTTTGCTTGAATTTCCAGAAGACCTTCAACAACTTTGCTTGCAAGTGGTAGTGCTCTGTAATGCACATGTGCAATCCTTCTATGCCAAAGTTCATTTGGATCTACTGTGTCATGGACCAAGGCTTGTTCTGGATGGCCCTTCAATTTGTATAGACCTTCTTCTTGTTCTCCAATCACTACTGCATCATTAATAGTCTTTCCTTTTGGCCACATCATAACTTGACCATCTATAAATGCAACCCTCATGCCTTTTGCATATAATGCAGATATGGAGAGAAGGCTCTTCTTGAGTCCTGGTACAAACAATACATCTTGCATCTTCATATACTTTCCAGAGTCTAGCTTATAGGAGCATTCCCCACTACCTTTTATTGGATATTGGTAGTCTTCTCCAAGCTTCACCTTGTGAGGTGATTCATGTTCTAAAAGTTTCACAAAGGACTCTTTGAATCCTGTCATGTGTTTGGAAGCCCCACTGTCTATAAGCCAATCATTGCTTCTGTGTGTTGTTTCCCGTGAGAGAAAAAATCAAGACATATTCTTCATCACTTGAAGAGTCTTCACTTTCATATCTGGTTTTCTTCTTGGATGGTTCATCATCCTCTACAACATGAGCATGATGTCTTCTCTTGTTTCCCTTTTTCTTATTTTGAATTTTAGGACAATCCTTTGCCAAGTGTCCTACTTCATCACATGTATAACATCTTCTTCTAGAGAAATATTTTCTAGGGTTATTTTTATAGAAATGCTTACCTTTGGATTGATGAGAACTTCTTTTTCTTTTCTTGGAATGAACTGTGAGGGCTTGATCTTCACTTCCCATCTTTTCTTCTCGAGCTACTATCCGAGCTTCTTCTTGAGAGAATTCTTCCCATAGTCTGTTGAACTTGAATAACTTCTTTCTGGCACATATCCCTTGAATAAAGGAGTCCCATGATCTAGGGATACCATTCAAGGTGGTCATCACAATATCTGCATTCTCTACTTCTTCATCTACTGCCTCCAGCTGTTCCTTGATCTGAGAGATCCTTGTAAAGTAATACTAGATGGTCTCAGCATTCTGGATATTTACATTCTTCAGTTGGTTTCTCAGAGTCATCTTCTGGTTTATGTTCTTCCCTTCAAACAATTTGGTTAGGGCATCAAACAAAGATTTAGGTGTCTTTAGGGAGGACACCTATGGTATGAGGTGATCCTTGATTGAATTAGCAATGATCCTCTTTACCATAACCATCTTCTTCTTGTGTACGGCCTTAGCCTCATCTCTCTCTGGAACTGGAACCTCCTCATTGATATAGGAGTCCAACTAATTTTCTTCCAGGACCAGGGAGATCCTATACTTCCAGGCTCAGAAGTTATCAACTCCCTCAATATTTTCATCAAGCTTGGTATGATGAGACATCTTAACTGAGAACCTCAAATGGAAATACAAATATTTAGATCTTACTAGTTCAAGATGTTGGATTTGGATTTGGAGGCGAAATTCTGCAGTGCTGGTTCAGGAGCAGATTAGGGTTTTGCTTTTCAGGAGTTTTGTCCAACCAAAATATTTGATATTGATCTCTAACTTTGATTTTGAGGAGGAGATCAATCCAGGCATGGGCTCACTGAAAAATTCCTCTTCTCTGGAAAGCCCTAATTTTCGGCAGCAGTGTCAGGTCCAAAAATGAAAAACCTCAGAATTGGATTATGCTTCGATAGAAAGATGCGCCCTAAGGATGAGAGTTATTCTGACCTTATTTTGCTGAAAATATGTGGAGAGATATCCACAAAGTAGGAGGCCCTAGTTCCCGTAGCTGCACAGTGTCTTCTTCTCAGGTTAGCTCTGATACCATGTTAGATTTTATATTTCAAGATAGCATTATGTTAGGATCTTTAACTGAGAGAATAACAAGTACAACAATCAAACACAAGAGACAATGAACACAGTGTTTTTCCTTGGGTAAACCATAAATGGATGAAATCCCGCAACTTCCTCAGAGATAGAGTCAACACCAAAAGTAAAACCCCAAAACAGTAAGATGATCTCCCGATAGTAGTAACCTCTTTCTTCCTATCCCCAGTGTCTTCTTCTTCCTCAGCTATGTGCCACAACTGAGTGTGAGTGAGTGTGCACTAAATAGAGAGGCTAGCTCTCTATTTATACTAATTCCCGATTTGACTAAACCCAACTAGGGCCGACTTCACTAGGTGAGTCTAATATCCCTAGTGCCCCGGAACTGTGGAGACTTTAACCCTTAGACAATAGGAGGGTTACCCACCTTGACTTGACATGACTTATTTACATTATAGAAACTCCTGATAGGAACATTAGGGCATGACATGACTCAAGTACATTAGAAATACATCTCGGAATAAACATCGAGTTACAATACATAAGAAATACAAGTGAATACATTTCGAAGTTACATATACATCAACAATGGTAACCTAACTAGAATTGAGGGCCACGAAGGGTTATGCTTGATGGGGTCATTAATCAACTTGGACAGATTGGGAAAGTCCAAAGTTGCCAAAAAAGGAAGTTGTTGATTAGGCTGTAAATACTGATAATACTGATATGGTATCTGTATACCAGCCCGTGATGTCAATGTTGAGTTACTTGAGATGTCGAGAGTGGACAGTATCTAGGAGGGGTTGATTCCGAAAGACGGGGTAAAAGAACTGACATGGAATCTCTATGAGAAAGAGGTGAAGCAGTGATGTTCGCAAGGTGTTCCTCAAAATTACGTAAACAATCCATAGTCGGCTAGAGTCTTCTATATGTTTCCTCATTCGATGAAGGGTTGAAAAAGGACGGTCTAGTAGTCCCAAATTCAGAAATTGCTTGACCCATGGAAGTTCTCCAAAAAGGATAATTAGGGCCATATTTTGTCCCCTCGGTATCATCAGATGGGAAATCAACAATCCAATTTGATGAACCAACATGACCTTCCATTGGAAAATTAAAGGCAGTATCAGCCATAGGAGGTTGTTCGACCAAGGGATTATCATACGTAGTGAATTCTTGCCCCACTTCCACAGCTGGATTCCCTTCCACATGAGAATAAGTTGCAACACCTTGGTCTATGGCTTCCATTGGGCTTTCTCCTACAATAGGAGGAATTTTAGGTGGAAAGCCTTGAACTCTTTTGGATCCTCTCAAAGGAAACTCAGCCATATTTTCGTTCACTAAAAACCTAACCTAGGGTTTGAAACTAGAAACACAAACAAAACCTCTCCTGTGACAAGCTAAAAGGTCACAATCAAACTTAGGTGATGAGAGGGGATGATAAAAGTTGGTTCCTCAATAGGATTGTCAAGTCTTTGCAACTCGTGATATACCACAGGGTCCAATAGTAAAGCACAACAAGGAGGATTGGGAACGTACCCTTGTGTGAATACTCAATTACCTAGATAGTACATGCGTAGTAGCTACTCAAGTGTTGTTCTTGATGTATTGCACTGGCAAGACGACCAAATTTTTTTTCTCAACTGGTTTAGGGAATCCTATAAGGGTCTCCCGATATATGCAAGGTACGTGAGAGCTCAAATCTGTGTTAGTGATGTCTAATGCACAACCATTCAAAAGGGGCCTCCTGATATAAAATTGAGTACATAAAGTGTCTTTCTATATACCTCAAGGGTACATGAAAGGTCGTTCGTTATACCGATGGTACATGGAAGAACCACACAGTTCCCAAGATGCAGTGCAGGCAATAGAACGACAACTCCTATGTTTTAAGATGCCGGAACACGTCTCTATCCTATCACTCAAGTTACTAATTTTTTTTAACCTATAGCTACCGTTAATTTTATCTTGAACAATTAGGTGAAGCCATGAAGTGTGGACAGAAAAGTAAAACCATGAAGAATGATATGCAATTTTTTCACTTTATCGTTCAAAGTATGGCCTACTTACAGGAAGGAGAGAGTGATTTAATTCTGTTTCAAAAACAAAAAGTTCCCAAATAGTCACACTAAACTTATCTTTCAAAAATGAAAACAAGCAACACCACTTCTAAACTAATCTTGAAAGTAAGAATGAAGTGAGATCTCTTTTCCCAAAGAGAAAGACACAAGCACCAAATGGCACACTAAGCACTTTTTAACATTCTTCAAAAAATGAAAAGATCTAAATTATAACTATGATATATTTTTTGACGAGATAAGAGCATATAAAAGAAAAAGAAGAACATGGATGTCTGAAATCTTGTGAAGCTAATTAGGGATCTGATGATTCGTCTTTAAATACAACTATGATCAAATCTCAAATTTTTTTCTTTGAATCAAAAGAAAAAGGTAGTATTTCATATACTCACGAAGAACAAAAGCAAAACATAAAAATAAAAGCTTCATTTTCACTTGATCAGACAGTAAAAAGAGATCTAACTATACTGACTTCCAAGCACTCCTTTTGAAAATCACACCCAAGCATACAAGAACTAAACAGATGGAAGTAACCTAGGTCTTTGAACCAAAGAAAAATAAGCCTTTGCCACATTCAGACTTTGAACTTAACAGTCTGGATCTCAAAAGTGAAGCTCACAAAACACATAGAACGGAAAGCAAAACTAATTAAGATTTGAAACCACAGGGGTGTCAAAACCCTACCTAGCACCGCTTGTAGAAGGTTGGTGATAGAGCATTACCTCCTGGGCACCGCCTTTGCACACTATGATAGAGTGGTGGCCCCGCTTAATGTCTACTGAGCAAGTGTGGTCACACCACCTATTGTCCTCTTTGAATGTGCGGTGACTCCTATAGATTTCAAAACAAAAAAGTGAAAGTTAAGTGTTGAAATACTAGCATCAAATCATGAAAATAATAGGAAAATTAAGTACAGAAATCATATGTGTCTGTTCAGATCTAGTTAAGCTGAACTAAAATCTCACTAGAAAGCTAGTAGATCAGATCACTAAAAAGTTGGATTTTTTGGATTACAGACAAGAGTTTGAAAACCAAGGAAGATCAAATGTGCTAAATGCTATCCCTAGTATGGTCGCCAGATTTGTTGCTAGAAATTCACACCTCTTGTTGACAAGAGTTATTTCTCTAGGTCTGCATGGTTCAGATCTAGAACAAATGAGTGATGACAAGGATGGAAGACTTCCCCTAGAGCTTGTAGATATCCGGAATGAGTCCTTTGGCTATTCTGTAGTGTCATTTAGTTGTCTCCTATGGGGATGAATCTCCATGAACGTACTTGCACAAACACATCAAATAAACAAGTAAGATCAAAGGTACCATAAAATGGTCTATAGTTATATATTAGTGACTAAGGAATCCAATACTAAAATGAATGAGTGCAATATAATACATTTTATTGGAAAGGAACAATCTTTGCATTAAAATGAAGAATATAGATTGCAACCATTGCCTTAGTTTTGTGATGCTCCTTCACATGCCACGTCTTGTCCTCAAAATATCTAACTTGATCCTTCTATGCTCACCCTAGATTTGGCTAGAACTACAGTGCAGTAGCATAACTTTTCTCTATCTCTCAACCATGGGGAATGAGCCAGGTTAAATAGGCCTTGGGAGGATAGGGATGGTTGAGAAACTGGTGGATGAGGCGGAAGGGAGATCCTACTAGGGGGGATCTCAAGTCTAAGTGGTCCAGAAGAGTAGGGATGAAGGTGTCACGAAGTCTTCCTTCGATAAGCTTTGTGGATCTTCTTTTTTTCTTGTTTAAACTTGAGCACCGCTTTTCCTCTATGTAGACAGAGTGTTACCAATGTAGAACCACTGTTTGATCAAGGTGCATAGGTGGTGGCACCGCTTATTGTCAAGAGACAATAGGAGTTATTGAAGAGGGTAACACCTTTTGCATTAAAGGCAAAGGCGGTGGTGGACTTAAATATGGAAAATAGGAGTCTAGGCCAATGCCCAACTTTACAGTTTGGGAATTGAGGGAAATTTATGATGTTTTAGGACTCAACACATGATGGTGACGAGATCTATGTGTAACAAATATGTCATGAAGTCTATGACACATGACATTGGTTATATCATCTCATGCTCACTCTTGGTAGAGTTCTTCAAAATTCCAATTTTTAGATTAGTTGCTGCTTATGGTGGGGTATTTTTTTTTAAATACTCGAAAAACGTCACTATATTGACCCAAAGGACTTGGTAATGCATTATCCCAACAATGATAATATGTCTATTGCGATGAAGAACCATCACTTGTATAACATATTCGTCGGTATGTGTCTGGTGTTTCATCGCTCTAGTGAGGAATAAGGTTCCGCTTGTATAACATCTTCATCGGTATGTGCATGAAGAGTTGTTTCTCAAGGAAAGATTGGTCATCGCTATAATGACATATATTTGTCAATATAATGACACATAGCTATTGCTATATAAACGTACGTTGATTTGCAAGCATTGTCCACACCCACCAAGTGGAAACTCTTTCCTATCACCATAGTGATGAATGGTTTGATGTGTGGCTACAATGACGAAAATGTTTCCATGAAAAATATGGGGTAATGTTCATCGTTACTCACTAGAGCAACACAAAAGTGTTGCAATAGCAACACTTTGTCATAGGAAAAATATGCATGTGTATTAATGGAGTGATCCAACCAGTAGCCGACATGTTCACCTATGACAGGTTCAACTTGGCAGCTGACATGTTTTCCTTGGCAGCCGACAGATTCACCTTTGATAGGTTCACCCTAGACAGGTCCACCTCAAATACAACATACCAACATGCTTTGCGATGGTTGAAATTCTGACCATTATAACTTCTTGTAACTGAACGTAGCGGGTAGTCACCCAAATGTCTCAACACCCTATATAAGCATGTACATTATGTAATATAGACATATTTTTATCATCATTTGAATCCTCCATATTTCATGGAACAGAAGTAATAAACTAGTTCAAATTCATGCATATTATCTGTGTATATTTCTTATCGACCTAGTGTGTTTCCTGCTTTACTGTTTCTTTTTACAAGCTTCCTCCATAACAGAACTTGACTCATTCAGATGACTGTTGTCCCCTGCATGCATCAGAGCTTAAGTTACATAAGCATTTCCATCGAAGTTATTTAACTTATGCCTGTTCAAACACGTTCACAAGCTCAGCAACACGAGCAGACACTTCTTTCGACTTCAGAAAATATGGCCAAAGAAACAGACAATAGACATGCAACTGAAAAGACAGAGTAACTCATATAAAAATCACTGGCTCACCATCAAACCGAAATTTTCACCTAGTTCAGCGATATTCTCATGAGAGTCACTGCGAACTCAGGGGAATCCTCGACGCGATATCACTTCGATAAAATCAGCACCTTCAAAGTGCAAATGAATCTGGACATACCGAACCTTGAAGGAAAGATTGACATGGAATATGTCGACAATTGGGTACAACAATTGGAATCTTACTATGCGGTAAATCAGCTCTCCGAAGAGGAAAATATCACCATTGCGTCCTTGAAGATGTCAAACTCCATACACTGCTAGTGGGAGAATATTTTGACAAAAATGGAAAAAGAAGAAGACCTCATCGTCACATGGGTAAAAATTTTCGAATATGTTCGAAAGGAGTTCTATCTGCCCAAGTACCTTGAACAACAGTACAAGAAGTGGCAGCAACTAAGGAAGTAGAAATACAAGTTCGTATAGAGTTACACCGATGAGTTGTATCAACTCATGGCTAGACTTGGCATCCAAGAAGAAGAGAAATTGATTGTCCTGAAGTATGTCAGCAGTTTATCCCTGTACATTCAACAAGAGATGTATTTTCTGACTGTCAGCACGCTTGCGGATGCATTTCATTATGCCATCATTATTAAAGCTAAACAGAAAGGAAAAGTACATTTCACAAACAAGCCAACCTGCTCAACATCTGCCGAGAAGTCACCAGTCGACTCTGACAAGTTCAAGAATCCTTCTCAGCAGACTTCACCCAAGCCTGATCATCAAAAGAAGAAATTTCAAAAAGACAAGAGGAATCACAACAAACAAAACCCTACAAGTAAATGGTGTTATTATCACAGTTCATCATGGCATGATACGTCAGAAGAAAAATCTCAGAAGAAATTTTTGGAAAAATTGTCGACATCCAACTTGTTCGATAGAACTTTGGTGGAATCTGATCCAGATGCATCAACTCTATTGGCCTTAACCTCAACCACTCCAAAAGGCTCGAGTACCATCTTCAATGAGGAGGAACGAGAGGTCCTATTCCATACATGGATATGGGTTCAGAATAATCCATTACATCTGATTGTGGATAATGGTAGCCAAAACAACTTTGTTTCTGAAGATCTTGTGAAGAAATTAGGTCTTGTCACCACTCCACATCTGTAGCCTTACAATAATGGTTGGATGAAGGATGGGCAGGAAATAAGGATCACATGAGAATGTCAACTTGCCTACTTCATTAATCCTTTTGAAGATGAAGTACCCAGTGATGTGGCACCACTTTCCATAGTCTATACCCTATTCGGTAAACCCTACCTATGGGATCGACATTGTACGTATCAGTCACGACCTTAGAAGGTGATTGTCAAAATTTGAAACCAATGGTATGGAATACAAGAGCGACAACCCACATCAATGGTTTCTATGATATCTACCAAAATAACGAAGAATCTTATCAATCATGCTCAAAAATTTTCATTAATCATAATAAAGCCTCAACATTCCAGGAAGACTGCATTAACAAGTCGACTCACTGACCAGTGCATCTCCTGCACCTGCATGGTTAGTCATGTATTTCGGCTTAACCAATGCACCTGCAACCTTCATGAGATATATGGATGACTTTATACAACCTTTCATCAATAAATGTGTCATTTTCTATCTCGACGATATATTGATTTTCAGTCAATCATGGGAAGAACATGTCAAACAACTTTGGAAAGTTTTCGATACTCTACGAAAACATCGGCTATATATGAACATGGACAAATGATCATTTGCGATGACCATCATCAAATATTTGGGGTATGTAATTGACTCTGCTGGCATTCATGCCTCCCCAGAAAAAGTACAGATCCTCAAAGACTGGCCCAGTCCTTAAAAAATTGATGAACTAAGAAGTTTTCTTGGTTTGGAGAATTTCTATCGACGATTCATACTTGGCTTCAGCCACATGGCATGGCATTTGAATCAGTTGGTGAAAGGAAATGGGAAAACTATCTTCAAATGGACACCGACACAACAACAAGATTTTGAACAAATAAAAAACAAGATTTGTACTGCACCAGTACTTGTGTTACCTGATTTTCATCAGCCCTTTGAGATTGAGATGGATGCATCGAACTATTTCCTCGACGCAGTGATCACACAGTTAGGTCACCCAGTCATGTTTCATTCCGATACTTTCAGTGACACAGTCAGAAGGTACTTGACGTATGAAAAAGAACTGTATGCCATTGTGCAAGCTCTCGAAAAAATGGAGACAGTACATTCTTGGTAGGGAAATGGTCATCCTCATTGACCATAAGCCTTTGTAGTTCGCCATGATTCAGTCGAAACTATAGAAAACCCAACAACTCAAGTGGATTAATTACCTGCAACAATTTTAGTTGGTAATTAAGTATCGGAAAGGCAAAGCCAATGCCACAACGGATTGTCACAACAGAACACCCATTACTCGACTGTCTACAGTGATGAGTATGCAGGGTTATGGCACCACTACTAGGCCGCAATTGTATTCAGTACACTATGATTTTTCTACAA
Organism: Pseudotsuga menziesii; assembly: GCA_001517045.1. NCBI lineage: Eukaryota > Viridiplantae > Streptophyta > Pinopsida > Pinales > Pinaceae > Pseudotsuga > Pseudotsuga menziesii. Next base: position 678,706 of record LPNX010985120.1, read on the forward strand.
TCTATCGATAGCTTCAGATCGACAAGTTGTCGACAGCCGACAAAAGCTCATTTGTGACATGCTCTACAGCAAGACTGCAGGACATTTTGGAATCACAAAAACACTTGTTATCATCCAAAAGTATTTCTACCAGCCTTCACTTAAATAAGGTGTCAAAAATTACATTCGATCGTGCATGGTTTGTGCCATTGCTAAACTGTTGAATCGATGATGGGGACTATATACACCCATTCCAGTTCCTAGTGGACCATGAGAATCTATTTCTATGGACTACTTGACGGGATATCCTACTACTAAACATCATCATGACGCAATGCTAGTAGTATTTGATAGATTTTCCAATATGGCTATACTCATACCATGAAAGAAGACTACAACAACACATCAGAATTCTTAGCTCTTATTTGAACATGTGTGGAAACACTACGGCCTCTCGACGACCATTATTTTTTACACAGATGCTAGATTTGTCAGCACCTTTTGGAAAACTCTCTGGAAATAGTTCGACACGATATTTTTTTTGTCGAAAACCTTCCATCCATAGATAGAAGGAAAGACGGAAGTTTTAAATCTCTTATTCGTACAATTGATTCGCATGTACAACCACAAGCATCGTCGAACATGCGATGACAACCTTGCATACATACAACATAGTTATAATCATGCTCAACATAGCTCTATAGGAAATATTCCATTTGATATCTATTACGTATTTCAACCCTTAGTGCCTATTGAATTAATCAGTTCCTCGACACATTTGAACAATATCGACTTCAAAGGATGAGAAGTGGAGAAAGCATTGAAGTTCAGAGATCAAATATACAACATCCAAAATATAGCACAGGAAATCTTCCAACGAGCAAATGCAAAAGTTAAGGCCCAACATGAAAAGCATCGTATTCCTCATTCATTCCAAATTGGGGATTAGGTCTGGTGACATGTAAAGAAGGAGCACTTCCCCGGTCCATATAGAAATATGAAACCTTTGTGATATGGTCCATACAGTATCCTTAAACATATTGGAGAAAACACTTTTTAGCTCAACATTCCTGCATGCCTTGACCTACATCCAGTTTTCATTGTAGATCTGCTTCGACCATATCATGCACCATTGTTGGAACAAAACGACTTGCACACAACAGAACCCGAAGACATCCATCCCAATGTTCAAAAACCTCTTATTTGTGACACCATTATGGGACAACGCATACTCCTTAAAAGGATGAAATCCATTTCCTTATTTCAAGTGGCTAAAGTTGCACAACTCCCCATGCAAGAAAAATGGTACTTTTCTAATGAAGTCATTGACAAGTTTCCTCACCTAAATGAATACACAATGGAGGCCATTCTTTCTTAAGGAAGGAGGAATCATCCAACTAGCAGCCGATAGGTTCACCTTGGTATCCGATAGGTTCACCTTTGATAGGTTAGCCTTGGAAGCGGACAAATTCACCTTCAATAGGTTCTCCCTCGATAGGTCCTCCTTGAATACAACATACCAACATGCTTTGCGACGGTTGAACTTATGACCGTTATAGCTCTTGTAACTGAACGTAGTGGGTAGTCACCCAAACGTCTTAGCACCCTATATAAGCATGTACATTATGTAATATAGAGATATTTCTTATCATCATTTGATTCCTCCATCTTTCATGGAGTAGAAGTAATAAACTGGTTCGAATTCTTGCATATTGTCTGTGCGTATATTTCTTGTCGACCTAGTGTGTTTCCTGCTTTGCTATTTATTTTTACAAGCTTCCACCATAACAGAACTCGACTCATTTAGTTGACTGTTGTCCCCAGTGTACAACTGGGTACGACCTGGATTATGGAGGGATTTGTGATTCATGGGAAGAGCACCATGTTTGAAAGTTGAATAAAGCCTTATATGGGCTAAAGAAAGCTCTCGGATCTTGGTATGTTAGAATAGAAAGCCAGCTTAAGATACTAGGATTCTCTAAAAGTGAAGTTAATTCGAATCTATACATCAAATTAGTGGAGAACCAACCATTGATATTGGTTCTGTATGTTGATGATATATTCCTCACTCAAGAGGAAAGATTGATTATTTAGTGGAAGAGGGAGCTCACATCAGAGTTTGAGATGAAAGACTTAGGTCTGATGCACTACTTTATAGGCCTTGAGATTTGGCAGATAAATAATGAGATATTTTTGTCTCTCGGGAAGTATACTATTGACATATTGCGGAGGTTTGGTATGATGGATTGAAAATCCATGAGTACTCAGATGGTTTCCAATTTGAGGAAAATTCATGATTCTGATACCAGATTTCATCCAAAGGACCCAAATTTGTATAGATAGCTTATTGAATCATTGATATGTACTTGATACACTTGAGGCCATGTATTTGTTATGCAATTAGAATTATGACTTAGTTTATGTCTGAACCAAGACACAAACACTGGGTTATTGCAAATCACATGTTGAGGTGCCTTCGTGGTACAGTTTCTTATGGACTAAGGTATGCCTCAAGTGGAGGGGTGTTGTTACTTCATTATACTAACTCTAATTGGAGTGGAAACATTATGGATTGTAAGAGCACTTTAGGTTACTACCATAGCTTGGGTTCTACCATGATTTCTTGGTCTAGCTGAAAGTAGGGCTCAGTTTCCCAGAGTACTACAGAGGCATAGTACATTGTTGCTAGTACTTTCTGTAGAGAAGCAATGTGGTCGAGAAATATGCTTGAAGTATTTTCGGTGAAATACTCACGCCTACAGTTATTAGTTGTGACAACTAAATTTGCATGAAGATTTCCAAAAATTTGGTGTTTCATGATAAGTTGAAACACATAGAAATGAAGTATCACTTATTTTGATACATGGTCCAAAAAGGCATAGTGAAACTTTAGTACATAGATATTGATTAGCAGATTGCATATGTGTTAATGAAGCCTTTGTTTGATACAAAGTTCAGGTACTTCTAAGACAATCTTGGTATGGAAGATATTTCCTCCCTCGTTGAGAAGGAGTGTTAAATGTGCAACATCAGGAGTCATTCTCTAGACTTGTGAGTTTATCAAGTTGGATATGTGAGTATATATATATCCTCATGTATTGAGGTGGTGATATTGTAAATACTTATGCGTATATCAAGTCATGATTCTCATATTGGTACCTATGAGATGGACCTCCAGTTATAGAGGTGAACTTGTGAGTATATCAAGTTGTGATTCTCATTCATGTTCACAGGGGTTTTGGTAAGTGAGTTGTGCAGCGTTGACAACTGCGCAAGCTCACAAGGTACCGCACAAGGCCATATCAACACGATGGGCAGCGAAATAACTGTTTTGAATATTTTATATATTATTTGACCAAGTTTGTCGCAATAGTTCATTAGCAGTTATGTTAGAAGTGGACCTTAAATGTAATGGCGTAAGCCTATTTATAGATCTAGTTTTCCAATTAAATAGGAAGAAGTTTTGGGAGAACAAAAGCTTTAGAGATCTTGAGTCTATGAGTATCGCATGAGATCTAGTGCAATCTGGATCTTAGAGAATTTCCTATTGTATCTGAGACCTTTCTTGGTTGCATTTTTTATGTATTCAAACTCTGGTTTTGGAGAAGAATTGTCCGGTTTTGGATCTTTTGCGCAGAGCTAATATATATGATAGTTGGTGCATAAATATCGTCTTTTGTTTTACTGTTCTCTCTACTATGATCTATCTTGTTATGATGCTTTGATGATCTAGATCTGGTATGATGTTGTGAATTGTTAGGGTGTCCCTATGGTTTACTTTATTCTTGCTATACTGATGTTGATGCGATATGTTTTAAGTCTGTAATATTGTGGTTGCATTATGAGGATGGATAGTTTATATGCTGCTGCGGTGACAAATATATGATGCACTCTGTAGTCATGGAAATGAGTTAGTGTCGACTGAATAGTCCTGGATCTCTTAGTCATGATTTTTCTCATCGGATCCCCATATCCTCCATCCTCATTGTCAGAAACTCGGTTCCGACAGATCTCCCTTGAACATCTCGGGTGAGATTTCTTCCACTCTACGGATGTTGCTGGGCAGGGTAAAACCTCTTTGGGCCAGTGCTCAGGGATATTGTGTTAGTCGAGCATCAACAAATTGAGAACCCCTGTCAATGAATATTTGTTGGTGGGTGTTCACCAACAAATGGTTCTGTTGCTGAGAACGAGTTGCGATTAAGTGGAGGATATATTTTGGCATCTGACTCGACCAGAGATTGAAGCGTGGTTTGAGCTAAAGTTGCGGGAGTTTGTTATAGATGAAAATCAGAATTCGAAGTCAACGATGGGCCATTGGTTCTATAGGTATATCCATGACAGTCCTCACGAATGGTTCTTTTGTGAATTTCCGATCCTCTTGCATGAATGGTTGGAAAAATTCACTAAGAAGAAGACAAATTTTTGAGGAGGAGAGCCGACATCCTGGACCCTGGGGCTGATCCAGGAGTTACAAGAAATCAACAATAAGGCATCACGGGAGGTTGAAGTATGGTTGGATAGTATCTTAGAAGGAAACATCACCGAGTTTGTTGTCGACACCAATAATTCATTTAGCGAAGTGAAAAGGGAGTTCTTTAGCAGACCACAAGGAGGATTCTTGCTGTCACTACAGCTGTCCATTAAGCAGCTAGTCTGCAAAAAAATTATTCTGAAGATGGATCAAGAGTAGTGGAACTCTAGTGTGCAGAGGATGTAAGCACCGTGACAAAAGGGGGGAGATGCATGAAAAGCTAAGGGGTAGTTGGGCATGAGTTATGGTGAGAATGTGAAGGTCGCCAAGGAAACAAGTGGTTGTACAAGGGGAGGAGAAAGGTTTCGAAGAAGAGGAAGAGGACAGGAGAAGGCCCTTCTACAATCAAAGTGCGATGCCACGAGGAAAATCCACATGGCACAATGCGACCTTTCTGTGATGATGAGGAAAACCATCCCAGGCTACGCCCGAAAGGATGACAGGATCAAACCCTAGTAGTAACATGTCCACACCTCCGTGCATTACTCCACCACAAGGAAGAAACTTACATTCTACGTCGACTTTCCCAACATGTCAGCAACAGTCTAGTAATATAGCACTAGCAAGAGGAAGACGGCCTAGAATGGCGGGCAATGAAATGAAGTTACCAATATTCACTGGAAATGGCACTAATGATCCAGAGCAGTACTGGTTCTTGTGTGAGGAAATCTAGACCGCCCGACAAACTGTCGATGATGATGTCAAGAAAAGTCAGCTGGACACTACTCTTAGTGGCCATGCACTGGAATGGTTCATGAGATTCACACGGATTCCCTAGGGAGGTACCACAAAAACATTGGATGAGATCCAAACGGGGTTATTTGAAGAATTCAAGAAGCCAAATTCTGATTCTAAGTATATTAATGAATTGAAAGAGATCAAACAGTTCCCCAATGAGACAATTTGGGACTTTGATCAACGGTTTAAGACATTGATGGCTTGGGTCAGTTTTCATATGAGCTATGTTCAACAAAAGGAATGGTTTATCGTCGTGCTTGTCCCACATATTCGACAACCATTAATCCAACAAAATATTGCAACACAGAGAGAGGCTCTGGAGACTGCGATGAAATTGGAAGCATCGCCGGTAGGAGAAAGCGCAGTTGGAATGAACCAAATTCAGGCACAGTTGGCCAACCTGACACTCCAATTGCAAGATATAAAAAAGGCCAAGGAAGATCATGATGATCTTTGGTGCAACCGGTGCCATGGAGATGGCCATACCAAGGACACATATCCAACATTCCAAAATTATTTATTGTCTGGAACCCCGAACCCGTTGAGTTGTGCTAGTCTACAATGATGTCGTATCTGTCAGGTCTATGGGCATAGACATGAGAACTGGGAATACACGCAGAAGATGTTACGAAGGCGGAAAACCTATATTTCACATTTTGTCAATCAGTAGGACATGATGATAAAAACTGTCGAGCTTATGATTTGCTCCAGGAAGGAACGTATGATTCACATTTTGTGAAAGGTTAGGACCCATGGACAGTGCAAGCACAGCCACAAGTAGTACAACCAATAGCACAAGTGTCGTATTCACCACCACCTCAATTGCATTTTGTCCCCATGCAACTATAGCAACAGTTTACAGCGTAGCCGCATTTTGCACCTCAGCCTCAGATGGTGGTACAGCCATAGTATAACCAGGTGCCATGACTACAATATAATCAACCACAATATGTTCAAGCTACACACTATGTCCAGCAGCAACCAAACCCACCGCAGCAACAAATGGCCCAACTGTAGTTTCAGCAAGAAGGAGTCCAAGGAGGATTTCGCAGAGGGTTCAGAGGTCGGGGAGGAGGATTTGGTCGAGGAGGAGGATGAGGTCATGAATCAATCTAGTGTTACACATGTGGGGTATTTGGGAATTATCAGAGAGAATGCCCTCATGCGTAGTCTACATACTGTGCAACCAGTGATCATAATGTCTAAAACTGTCCTCAGTTGATTGCAAAATGGCAGGCTAGCAAAATTCCTTAGTTGCAGAATGTACATAATCAAAATTAGCTTATGTTCCATGCACAAAACCAGCCAATGATGTAGGGTCATATCCCACCGTAGACTCAGCCTCAGAACCTGCCACGGGATCAGAACCTGCCGATGAATCAACTGATGAATCAGCCGATGAATCAGAAACCATCGATGACTCAAGCCCGAAACCTAAATAAAGGATCGACAGTTGCAACAATTCATGTCGAACCACAAATGAAGGATGTTGACATTGGGATTGTCACTTGCGCTGGTGCGACAACTAGAGACAATGGAATGCGTCAACAAGTTCGGCTCACTAGAAAGAAAAAAGTAGCATTTGATATTACGAAGGAGAAAGACACTTTCTTTGAAGTGAAGCATGCAATCGGAAGAAATCCATGTAAGTTACCAATTATTGACATGCCATCTGCTTTTGACCCATTTGTAGAAGCAAGACCATCGAGGCAGCATGGTTCGTTATGACAGTTCTTTGAAAGTTGTCTATCACTGGCAAGGGACTCTAACGCCCTTGTTGAGCTTGAGGCATTATTGTATCAGCCAGATAGGGCAATGAAAGACTCTGTAGTGAACTCTTTGCAAAAGCAAAAGACAGGAAAGGAGATGAGGATGAATATCCAGATCGGAGATTATGAGGTTGATTCTATTATTTTGGATATCAGATCATATGTAAACATCCTGTCTAAGCAAACTTGGCAGCTGATGGGAAATCTGACTCTGGGATGGTCGCCAGTATAGCTACGACTAGCAAATCAGGCTAAGGTGTAGCCCATTGGTCGCATCTCTAATATGGTTGTCGACATTGAAGGTATGAGAATGCATGCTGATTTTGATGTGATAGAGGTAGTCGAAGATGGTGGATCCTATCCTGCTCTACTAGGTATTGGATGGGATAATGATAGCATGTCAGTTATCAACTTTAAGAAACAAGTTATGACATTTGAAAACCAAGATGTTAAATTCATTGCTCCTATGGACCCTCAAGAAGGGAGTTGGTATATTGAACCTATAAGGGATGAAGCTGGTAGGAGTTGGGACCATGCCTATAATATCTTTGAGAATTATATTCACCCAACTGTCGACAATGAACTTGGATGGCACATTGCTAGTTCTGCATCCTCTAACTCTGAAGATGCTCTCAAAAGTTGGCAGAATCGGTTGCATGAAGTATCATTTAGGAAGTGTGGCTTAATTACACAGTCTCTCCACCACGTAGCCACTGAGACTGTCACATTACCCATTTATGAAGGACTTCTAGGACTATCAGAGTTCCTTCAAGAATTCGAAGAGAATTTTTTTGAACCACAAAGGATATTGGCCCTAGAGTTTGCACTAAAAGCTACCCTGACTCGATGGTGGGCAACATATAAACCAATGATCCACGACTAGGAACAATGCCGGAGACTGATGATGGTGCGTCTCATAGCCGATTTTACCACACATGGTTGATCACACTTTTATGGCCTTCCCTATCCCTTTGTAGACTCTTTGGACCCCATGGACCATTATTATACCTTTGATGTTTCCAAGATCATCCCTAAAAACACCTATTATTTTTTGTACGTGACTTTTAATCCCTTTCTCGCATATATACGTGGATATTAAACTTAAACCCGTGTACATTGAGATGTGTGCATAAGTCCAAATATTTTGGAGTTTTCCTTGATGTGGATCCGAGTCACTTGTCTCTTGGCCTTCTGTATGCCTCGAGATCGCTTGGATTTGACCTTACATTACTCCATTGAAGCACTATATAAGGAACCCCTTTGATACATTGAAGAAGAGGAATCGAAGAGCAAGAAAACTATAGTCCATTGTTTCCGTAGCTTGCTTGTACTTGAGTCTGCATCCCTTTGTCCCTTGGAGCAATTTGTGGGAAAATATATTTCTATTAATAAAATCAGAGATTACATAAGTGACAACCTCTATCGACTCGTCTGCAAACCAGAGAAACCGAGTCCTCCACCTGGGCCTCCACCACCTCAATCCTCCATCTCTCGATAGCAAGTTCATAAACAAAGGCAAGCTTGGGAAGAACACAAATTTCTCCAAGGGACAAAGGGATGCAGACTCAAGTACAAGCAAGCTACGAAAACAATGGACTATAGTTTTCTTGCTCTTCGATTACTCTTCTTCAATGTATCCAAGGGGTTCCTTATATAGTGCTTCAATGGGGTAATGGAAGGTCAAATCCAAGCGATATTGAGGCATATGTAAGGCCAACAGACAAGTGACTTAGATCCACATCAAGGAAAAATCCAAAATAGTTGGACTTATGCACACATTCCGATGTACGCGGATTTAAGGGTAATATCCACGTATATACGTAATAAAGGGATTAAACGTCATGTACAACAAATAATAGGTGTTTTTAGGGATGCTCTTGGAAACATCAAAGGTACAATAATGGTCCATGGGGTCCAAAGTGTCTTCAGAGGGACAGGGAAGGCCATAAAAGTGTGATCAACCATGTGTGGTAAAATCAGCTGCAATAGTGCGCTTCGATGATTCATAGGTCTACCATGCGAGAAGATATGATGGAAAACCTGACCCCGCTAATCATTTTATTGAGTGTCAGACTTTATGGGAGTCATGGCCCAGAGATGACTGGGTCCATGCTTTCATCCATACTCTAGAAGAGATTCCAAGATTCTGGTATGTCGCGGTAGAGTTGCACCGAACTATCTCCACGTGGGAAGAGTTGTATGTTTGCTTCGTACAGGCGTTTAGTTTCTAGGATGCCAACCTAGAGGTATGTAATTCTTTACAAATCATCCATGACATCATACTAAAGGTCATCCCTGTTGCCTATCCATTTGATCCACATGCGCATTGCTCCATCCAATCCATGATGACCTGCTACAACTTATCTGGGGAACCCGAAGATGATGATGACTTGCAGAATGTTAATATTCCAGAGTCTGAAGGAAGCCATGATGTTGCAGCCCTAGGCATCTCGACAGATTCAATGGGTCAGCCATTGAAGATCCGAAAAGTCAATATTGGGAAGGAAGAGAACCCCCAATTTGCCAATGTCGGGCACTACTGGGATGAGGAGATCATGGCTAGAATCATGGACCTGCTACATGAATTCCAGGACCTTTTCGTGACACGGTTTTCAGAGATGAAGGGGATTTTGGAAGACCTAAATGAAATGAAAATTTTGTTGAAACAAGATGCCAAACCTGTGTGACAAAGGTTGTATCAACTGAACCCACAATACAAGGACCGGGTGAAGGATGGGATAGACCGGACGTTCGATGTTGGGATCATTGAGCCTATAGAAGAATCCGAGTGGATAAGTACGATGGTGGTCCAAGATAAAAAGACAGGTGAAATCCACATTTGCGTCGATTTAAGGAAGTTGAATGATGCATGCATACATGACCCATTCCCGACCCCTTTTACAGATGAAGTGCTAGAAGGCGTAGGCGGCCAGGAGATGTACTCTTTCACAGATGGATTTTTGGGATACCACCAGATCTAGATTGCAAAGGAGGATCACCACAAGACCACATTTGTCATAGAATGGGGTTGTTTTCAATATACAGTCATGCTGTTTGGGCTGAAGAATGCACTAGCCATATTTTCTCGCGTAGCTGTCACTGTATTTAAAGATTTTATTCAAAAGTTCCTACAAGTGTATATGGATGATTGGACTATTTATGTACTAATTAGGGAGCATCTCGACAACCTACGAGTGATGCTGGAAAGGTGTCGACAACATCAAATTGCATTAAACTCTAAAAAGTGCATTTTTTGTGCGCCATTTGGCATGCTACTTGGGCACATAGTATGCAAAGAAGGTCGGTTAGTCGATCCGGCAAAGATCGTGCTAATCCTCAGTTTACCACCACCGACGAATGTCAAGATGCTTCGGGAAACACTGGGGCATACTGGATACTATCGCAAGTTTATCAAAGGATATGCTGCGATTACTGCCCCCATGGAGAAAATACTAAAAAAGGATGCAGCTTATGAATGGACTCAGGAATGTCAAGGAAGTTTTGACACCTTGAAGGACAAGATGGCCTCTGCGCCAATACTATTTTTTCCTGATTGGAATAAAGAGTTCCATGTGCATGTCGACGCTTCTTCTATTGCGCTAGATGTTGTTCTTGTGTAACCAGGTGAGGGAAACCTGGATCACCCAATAGCGTATGCCAGTAGGAAGTTATCATTTGCTGAACGAAATTATACAATGATGGAAAGGGAAGGCCTGGCGATGGTTTATGCTTTGTAGAAGTTCAGGAACTATTTGTTGGGCGAACAATTTAAGATTTTCACCGATCATTCTGCTCTGCAATGCCTGGTCAATAAGCCTATGTTGGGGGGGGGGGAGATCTNTTTTCCAAAAGTTTGATTTTGAAATAGTTGTAAATCCAAAAAGATTGAACGCTAGTCCTGATCATCTGTCCCAATCATCTGCCAAATTCCCAATTGTTCTGTGTTGACATCGTAGATGATCACTAGGCACCAATTATTCATTTTTTGGCCACTCGTGTCGCCCTAGAGGACATGCTAACTAGCAAAAATAAGCAGCTAGTCGTGAAGTATTCTAATTTTCAACTAATTGCTAGACAGTTATATAAGCTTGGACTAGATGAAATCTTGCGATGGTGTATTTTACGACATGAGCAGGGTCCCATTCTCGAAGAAGCACATGCAGGAATTGTGGGAGGCCACTATGGAGGACGGGATACTACGCGAAAGGTGTTGCACACTGGGCTATGGTGGCCTAAGTTGCATAATGATGTCATAGACTACGCAAGGAGCTATGATGTCTTCTAGTGTGTCGGTAAACCATCACGACGGGATGAGATGCCACTAGTATTGCAGGTGACTCTACAACCATTTGAAAAATGGGCTATGGATTTTGTGGGTCCTATTAATCCACCAAGGAAGTGGACTATTGCGTGATACATTATTACTATAACCGATTATCTGTATAGGTGGGTGGAAGCCATGCCAGTAGTAGATTGTATTGCTGTAACAGCAGCATGGTTCATTTTTGACAACATTGTGACACAGTTTGGGTGTCTTAGGATCTTGATGAGTGACCAGGGAAATCACTTCATCAACTGGACTGTGAAAGTGCTAACTGGGGAGTTGCAGGTGCAACATAAGAGGAGTACACCATACCATCCACAAGCGAATGAGACCGTCAAAGCATTCAACAAAATCTTAGAAACAACACTGACTAAGGTATGTAATGCTAACCGCGATGACTGGGACCTAAGAATTCCAGCAATGCTATGGGCCTATCGCACTACTTGTAAACGACTAACTGGCCAAACACCATTTAAGCTGGTCTATGGGAAAGAGGCATTCATGCCCATGGAGTACATTGTTCCTAGTTTGTGTATTGTTGCAACGACGAGCATGGATGACGCAGAAGCATTAGAAGAGCGCATTGCGTAGTTGCTCTAGCTTGAAGAAGACCGCTTTGTTGCTAGCTTCCACTAGCAGGTTGCGAAGGATTGACAAACGGCATGGAATGATCGCCACATTAAGAAAAAATAGTTTGTGGAAGGAGATTTGGTGCTGTTATATGACAGTAAGTTCATAAAGCATCCAGGTAAGTTACAAATGCATTGGTTATGTCTGTATCTTATCCTTTCCATTACTTCTGGCGGTGCATTTTAGTTATAGCAATTAGATGGCACGGTATTGCCGACACTCATCATGGGAGTCGCTTAAATCCCTATAGGATGGGGCCAGAGATGCACACTTCTTGAAGCACTGTAAAAAAAAGATGAATATTTTGTTTCCGGATAGCAAGGTGAGCCTAGGGGAAGAGGCCGCACAAGGTTAGAGTTTCTAGCGATGACAAGTCGACCACTTGCGGCAGCTGTGGGGCTATGGGTCTGTCAAATTAGGTAATAAATGTAGGTAGTTTAAAGAGTTGGTTGGTGGTGCTTTTTGAAGCAATGCGCATTAATGGTTGATCTGACCATTAGAGGAGTAGGATTTCCGGTGTATTTGGCGTCATTAATACCAGATTTAGTAATGATGGTGATAATATATTTGGCAATGATGAGTTTGAATTGGAAGTGGCTATAAAAAGCACGTGGGATGCGGGAGGATGGCATTGTTGAGTCGAGCGAGTAGTGTGTTAAAGTAGAGTGTGAATTGTGTAGTGGGTTGTGAGCTATTCAATGAGTTGCAGTGTTGAAGGTTAGAGTTGTCGAGTGCATTTTTCAGGGTTGGGGTGTGAGGCATGTTGAGCGCCCTCGATGCCATTGAGATTTCAAGTGATTTAGAGTCCCCTATTCGACCCACCGCTGTCAAATAAGAAGTCATGAGCATGTTGGTTGGCTGATCATCTATCCCCAAGAAGAAACAGCAGGCTCAGAAGCCCAATTCCATGTCGCCGCAAAAGAGGTAAACTCGCACGTCGGCAAGGGTGCAAGGAGAAGGAACTGCACTAACTGGGACATCAAGCTTGGGAGCTGTTGAGTCCACGGCACCTCGGGGTGTCTCTTTTCATGACATTTTGGGATATGTCACTCCTATGTGACCAGGAGCAAAGCCGAGGCAGCCAACAAAAAGTCAAAAGTATCCATCGAAATTGCCACCACTGTGGGAAGGGATGATGTGCTCGGTCAACATCATCCCTACCTTAATCAGGTTGAAATTTGAATACCATGACTTGCTATTACTCAAATATGTTAGGGATCAGCCTTATGAGTCAGTCCCGATGGGGCTTGGTGCCCCAATTTGGCGGATTCCTCAACCTTGGGTGAGTGGGTTAGACTAATCTGGATTTTTGGGGCTCATCAATACACCTCATTTTGGGCGATTGAATCAAGCCCATGCATGTGTGAAGAAACTGTTGGCTTTTTTTCACGGGGGGATGCTTTGGTTGAATACGTTGATCCCTGTTACAGTATATTTGATCGCAAGAATCACAGGCTTGCCGAAGGCTGGGGAAGATCCGCTGCAGTATATTCGCGAGAGGGATAGTGATAAAAATCTTTCCAAGCAATTGAAGGACAACTTTGTCTTACAACGTGATGGTCGTGCTTATTGAATCGATAGAATTAACTCACAAGCGATGCGCATTGGCGTAAGGATTCTAGAAAGTAAGGTTGTTAGAGGTAATCGACCGGTCCAATGTAACTCGGGCATTGTTGCATGCGCCTAGAAGTGTGCTGAGGGGGTGCAAATGAATTGGTCTCTGTTTTTGTTGAACCAATTGCTAGAAGATGTGCTTGCTGCTCAGATTGGGAGACCATTTTCATATAGTTGGTTGTTGATCCTTATTGCACTAGTTTCTTGGATGGAACCAGAAGACTATCAACCGATGACAATTGATGCGGCAAAGGTGTGCTGAGGTGCAAGATATCATAAATTATGGTGGGTCAAAGAGCCCAGTCGACAGAAGGACCATGCCATTCATTTTTGGGTTTATTGGGAAGCATTACAGGACGTAGCCATCACTATTCCCTGAGTACCTCCTTATGCAACGAACAAGTATCAGCAGCTTATTCAGTTCACCATCGGGCCCCGCTCTATCTACATTCAGGCATGGTGAGACCTCAACCGACAGTGGCTACCTTTGGTGTACAAAGTCACAACAGAAGATTTAGATGCTATTGTTCAAGAGTGGCCAGTGGAATGGCGCAACTCGATGAGTCAAGAGGAGTTGTCTAAGGAGTCACCACCTAATGCCCCAGAAGAGCCTGCCCAAAAGGAGCTGAGCACTCATGACTCTAAGAACGAGTCATTGACGGACCCTAAAGATGTAGCACAGCGCATGCGAAGGGAGACTCACACCAAATGGCACCAAGAGTATGATGCGGGAAGTGGAATTCGGTCGGGGATGGGGGACCAACTGCAACAGCTCATCAAAGTGGTTACCGACTCTTCTGAGGCCGCAACACAGGCGATCTGTGAATCAAACCATTTAGAATTCAATGGAGTAAGAGATAAATTAAATTCCATTTTTGACATTATTTCCAGGAAAAAATCTACAAGACCTATGATGTAGGACATCTCGTCGATCAGCACTGAGCCCCGGGCTAGGAATGTGCAAGTTCCCTTGACTACGATCGACGTGGGAAATGAGGAAGTAGAACAGTTGTTGCAACCGATCTAGAGTGTGGCTTTGGATCTCAACAAATTATCTGCTATGGTGTTAGTGGAATTGCATCACATTGCCACCCTAGAATTGGTGGACCGACATAGAGAATTGACTGAGGGCTATGTCTAGTCAAAGAGCACGACAGAGAAGCTGCAGAAAGAGGCATACGAGTTGCATCAGGTCCGAGTGCAGCTGGAAAAATAAAAAGTGTGAGGGATCAACACCTTAAAGGCGATGCAGGGTGAGATGTAGTGAAAGGCTACTGAAGAGATTACTGAACTAAAAGAGGTGCAAGAGCACCTGATCATTGAACAAGTGCAGATGTGTTCCAAGTGCGGTGAAGTCAAGCAAGCTATTTTTGAAGCCTACTAGCACATTTTTAAGAACATGGCCAAGCTCACCCCATTTGAAAGGGCCAAGCGATTGGGGAAAACTATTGTTCAGCTTCAGGATACCAACCTGATGCTCAATGCCCTGGTACACCCTACAACATCGTCGAAGAAGGTTGCAAAAATCAAGGCCTCAATTGAAGAAATCACAACTCAGTTCAAAATTCTGGAGCAAGAGGCTAGGACCATTATAGAGGCGATAATGCAGTTTTGGCAGAGCATTGTCTAGGATGAGAAACTCGATCAGATGACTGCACAAGTGCAACAAGCTGAAGGTCAACTGATGACCTTGAAGACATCACTGAGGGCCATGCCACTAATGGTATAGATCACATGGGCCGAGGAACTGAAGGAACTACAGTAGAGAGCTGCCCATGCACAGGAACACCAACAAAAGCGTCGTGCTCACTTGATGAATTTCAAGAAATCGATGGACAGTTGGTGGTTAAAGCAGTCGCCATGCTGCAGGAAGTACGGGAGAATTGATAGATGGTCAATGGCAAGGCCAAAGAAGAGCACCCAATGCAGCAGGCTTTGACTAATTGTCAGAGTATTGCCGACAAAGTCCAGCTTCAGGTTCATGAGATCGCACAGGAATTTGATGATTTTAAAGCACGAACGTCAACATACACCCTATCAACCTAACATGGATCGGGGACGATCCACAAGACTTTGTTGGGGGCCTATTGGCAGGGGTTTTGGTAAGTGAGTTGTGCAGCGTCGCGGCAGCTGTGCAAGCTCACATGGTACCGCGCAAGGCCAGATCAGCACGATGGGTAGCGAAATAATTGTTTTGAATATTTTATATACTATTTGACCAAGTTTGTTGCAACAGGTCATTAACAGTTATAAGTTAGCTAGAAGTGGACCTTTTATGTAATGGTGCAGGCCTATTTATAGATCTAGTTTTGCAATTAAATAGGAAGAAGTTTTGGGAGAACAAAAGCTTTAGAGATCTTGAGTCTATGATTATAGCATGAGATCTAGTGTGATCTAAATCTTAGAGAATTTTTTGTTGTATCTGTAACCTTTCTGGGTTGCATTTTTTATCTATTCAACCTCTGGTTTTGGAGAAGAATTGTCTGGTTTTAGATATTTTGTGCAGAGCTAATATATATGATAGTTGGTGCATAAATCGTGTCTTTTGTTTTACTGTTCTCTCTACTGTTATCTATCTTGTTATGATGTTGTGATGATCTAGATCTGGTATGATGCTATGAATTGTTAGGGTGTCGTTGTGTTTTTCTTTATTCCTGCTATACTGATGTTGATGCGATCTATTTTAAGTCTGTAATATTGCAGCTGCATTATGAGGTTGGATATTTTATATGCTGTTACGGTGACAAATATATTGTGCACTCTATAGTCATGGAAATGAGTTAGTTTCAACTGAATAGTCCTGGATCTCTTAGTCATGTTGTTTTCCCGTTGGATCCCCATATCCTCCATCCTCACTGTCGAAAACTCGGTTCTGACAGCTCTCCCTTGAACATCTCGGGTGAGACTTCATCCGCTCTACGGATGTTGTTGGGAAGGGTAAAACCTGTCTGGGTCAGTGCTCAGGGAGATCATTTTGGTCGAGTGTCGACATAGTGAGAACCCTTGTTGATGAATATTTTTTGGTGGGTTTTCTCCAAGAATGTAGACCCCCAGTTATAGTGGGTACCCTTGGGGTGGGCCTCTAATTATAAAGGTGAAATGCTTTGCATGTTGAAGCATAAAATGTTATGTGATGTATTACTAACCAATGAGAAACAGAATTCTAATTTCCAATGTAATGACTAAGTGAACTTGAATTATTTAGCTTCAGTTAAAGCCTCAATGTGTGCTTTAGTTAATTAAATAACTCATAGCAATTACTCCAAAGTAAATCAATCAACATGATCCAGTTAATAATAATTAACTAAGTGTTAAGAAATATGGACTAGTTAACTAAAGTGTTTGTACTTTATTTAAACTAAAATATGACACTTAAGTTAATCAAAAGACAACACTTCAGTTATAAAGTGTTTTGCATGACCACACTTGAGTTAAAGCAACACAAAGATTATGTTAGCATGTTAATTAAGTGATCATACTTTCAATTAGATGATGATTTCACTTTGATGCTAGTTAAGCATCAATTAATGTCAAAGATGAAAGGCATGGCACATCAGTTTTGCATGATGAAGATTCCAAGGTATCGTTTTGATTACCTTGGAAGGAAATTCATAGTTTATGTGTAGCGAGTGCACTATTCTCATGCATTCATTCACTATTGTATGCATGTAAGTGATTTTGTATTTTTATTAATGTTTCGGGAACATGGCATGTTCATACAATTGATCATTATTCTCTATTTTTCAGTGTTCTCTCTTATCAGGCAATTTTCTATTGTGTAAAAGTCATTCTTTGCAATCTATCTATTATACTTTGAAGAATCGCTAGGTTTTTCATCCTTGTTATTGTGGATAAATTATTTTTGTGATTGAATGATTCAGTGATTGACGTGTTCAATATTTCATTGATGAAAAATTTAAAGTTTAAATATCGTTATATTTTCTCAAACATCAACAATTTGGACCAATGTTCTAAGAGTCCTCTTCTTGGAATAGAGAAGGAGGTCTTATTTATACTTGATTTCTCCATAAAAAATAATAAATGAAGATTCAAAATATCCTCAACAATTTTCCAATAATTTGGATCTCAAAAGTACTTCCAATATATTTTCTAACAACATGCTAATTATGATACCTTTGAAATCAAATTCGAATTTAGGGAGATAGGTTATAATAAAATAGTCAATACTCATCCCAAATGTCTCATAACAACTTTTGACTTCTTAGGTCCATCATATATTTGATAGGTATCTTCAAATATTTGTGGATAATTTAAGACATATAAGAATAATAGAAATAATGGATTATAAATATCCATTAGTCTTAATGAATATATTTCTCCAAAGTTTTTGGTTGAAGGTAAACTTGAGTGATTGACTATTATGTAATTTCTGTAGGTTTTGTAGGAGGTTCCGTAGCTCATAGGTTCTGTTGGAGGTTTTGTAGCTGGTAGGTTCTGTAGAGGTTTCACAGATTCTAGGTTCTATAGGAGGTTCAAAAACTTCCTGTATATTTTCCACAAATACCTGTAGAGGTTTTTTAGTTTCTTGTAGATTTTCTGCAGTTGCATAAGAACGTTCTGCAACTACCTCTAGAGTTTTCGTAATTGAATGCAGAGGTTATGCAACTACCTATAGAGTTTTCGGGGATGCTACAGAAATTCCCCAAATATTTCTAGTTTCTTCCCAACATATGATTCAATATTCAAATAAAATACATAGTACACTAACTCCCTTAATGTTAGTAAAAAATCAAATGAAATATTAAGACATGTAATGGAAAAACACCTTCAGCATAAAAACCCACAGATGAGCATTAGAAGGGATTAGTACATGAAAATGGATAAGAAGAAGGGATAATTTATAAGGTGAAATCATAATAAAACTTTGCTAAATCCAAGACCCGTTAAAAACTATGGAGACTTAGGAAATATTTTCTCTAATCTTCTCAATCATAAAAAAGAAATATTAATACAAATCACTTGTTCCTTATCATTTTTATTAAGGTCCAATAGTTCAAAGTTGGTCTCAATGGAAAATAGAATTCATCATTGTCATCTTAGTTGACTGTGACAGTCTTCAACAAACAAATCCTTCCCAAGATTTCATTTCGCTCCCTTACATCCATGGTGTTGGGATGATTGCATCTCCAAGGTTTTAGTAAAAAATAATATTAAAACTCAAAAAAACATTAAACAATTATTTATAAGTGTCAAAGACAAATCCAACCTATTGCTCTCTTAAGGAATCTACCAAATTCCTTATTCTTGTATAAAATCCTAAATTGTCCAAACATGAAGGCCTGTCCAAATTCAACTTAGAGAACAATTTGTCAACACATTTCAAAATTGTTATAATAAATTATTTATAATGGAGCATTCCCACAACACCAAGCACCTTATATGATTCAATCAAACACATAATTTAGCATTTACCCCCATTACTCTTTACACCTCGCAAGGAATCCTTAGAAATAAAAAGAAAACATCTAACAATTTTAATCAAGATGGTTATAAGCTTAGTCATTCTTGAAAACCCAAATTCCACCATCTTTGTCATTGTTTCTCAGTCCTCCCTAATGGACATTTTAATTAATCAGTCTACTCTCCACTTTCAACATCATATTTGTTTAACCCCTTTTATTTAATCCATATTTTCCTTTCTTATCATGTAACTTAACTTGTTTTAAAATTATTTTTATATTCGAGATGTTATTATTTTAATTTTTAAATTTAATTTTAAATTGTAAATTAATTTTTTATTTATATATATTTTTTATTTTCCTTGATCTTATATATTTCTCTTATTTTAAATGATTATCCTACAAATATTTCTAAAATTGTATTTTCTTTTAATTTCTTTTGATCTTCAGTTAACTCTTATTTTTTTGGTAAGGCATGTACCCACAAAGTTTCAAACCAGCAACCTTATGCCATGAACACCTTAACAATACACTCATTGTTCATCTGTTCTATGCTCCATGGGCTTTAGTTAACTCATTTTAATACAATTTTCTATGTTATATTTTTTTATATCTTTTAATTCAAGTTTTAATCAAGTTTTATTCAATCTTCATTTAATAATCATAATAATTTATTGTTAAGGTCAAATCCAATCCAAACACCAATTTGTTGTATGCGACCCCCTCGTTTGTGGGATAATGAACCCCCCTCTATGAAGTGATTTAATTGCTAAAGTCTATAGAGGTGTAAATACCCTACCCCTGCATATTTGAACCTATAACCTCCTAGGAGGAAACACATATTCTTATATTACAATTACTATGTAATAGTTTACATATCTTTTAATCCATTTTTTAATAAAAATTTTATTCCATCTTCATTTTATATATCCCTTATATTACAATTCCTATATTATAGTTTATATATTGTTAAATTCTTATATTATAGTCTGTATAGTATTTATTTATTGTTAATTTTTTATATTATATTTTATGATGATGATTATGATGACGATGATAGTTAATGTCCACTTAGAGCAATTTTTTTCTATCATACCTTAAGAAAGAGAAGTAAGGAACTACTTGATTTTCTTTAGAGTTTTATTTATGTGCTGAAAAAGATTGGAGAGGAGCATTCCTAAATTACTATATTTTTTATGAGATGATAGGTTTAGTACGTTCGTACTGTAACAACAATTTTGAAACTGAGATATTATGTGGGTGTATGTAGGGAAATCTAATATGAAGTGTTTTTCATCCTCAACACTCATAGTCTCACAAAGATGACAGATCCTTTCATCCCACGAAGTTTTAGGAAAGTTCCAACGCCTTGTTTCACTATGCAACTCATGAAAGTTCGTTCTTATTTCATCTATGTGGATCTTCTTCTCTACTCTAGTTAAAACAAAGAGATTATTTTTATATTAAATATTAGGATTAATGGCTTCCTTGTAATATATTAATTTTCTCTTATCATCTAAATTTTCATCACGCAACAACTTCTCTCTAAACTTCAAGTAATAATATTTTTAATATCATCTATATTTTGCAAAGTGATAGTTTTTCCAATCCTACACATCTTTAACCAAGACATGAAATATTTATGCCAACCTCGATTTAGACTTACTTGGTTTTGAATGGAATTCAAAGCAAAATTTGAATGTCTCTAGTCTCCCAAGATATTTCATTTGTTCTTGTACATTAGGTACCTAGTCATAACAATGCTCTCAACGTGGGAAAGACTCACTTCAATCAAGAGAATATGACATGGTGTATTGCTTTTAATTTTAAGATTGTAAGTTATAAAACGCTTATGGATTTGCTTAAACCTTCTCCAAGATTTTCTAGAGAGGTCGCAACCCCAAAATTCACCCCCATATAGGATAATGAGAGTGACAAGAGTCCCAAAGAGGAATTTATTTTTATCCCACGTCACAAGGGTTGCCGACTTACAATTCTTTTCAAGACAAAAATAATATTTCCAGCCTCCAATGATCATTTCCTGATGATGTAATTCTAGTTAAGCTTGTGATGGATATCAATCCCAAGATATTGGTAGGAAGTCACTTCTTTTAAATTTTTTATTTTCACACAAATAAGTAGCATAAGTGACTTTGTTATATTTTAACAACATAATTTTTTTGTTGTTGATTTTAACGGTCATGCCCATACCAAAGCAAAAATCCTGGAGAAATACTTATGGCTTATCAGGATCAAAGGGGCATCTTTCTATAAGAACATTATCCATTATCATCAACATAAAGAAGGAGGATGATGAAAATTCCTGCTAACATCATGCTAGTGAATCTTGCCTCTATTAAATAACCTTTTGACTTATCAATGTATATACCAAAAGGAGAGGGAAGAGGATAAATCCTTGATTAACTTCTATATTACATTTTTTATCTTTCAACCAACCCCCAATGTTCTTGAACTTGGAAATGACATTCTTGTACAAACTTGTTACAGAGACTATCAACTCGAAAGAACCTTCAAATATTCTAGTCTCTTCCATGAGTTATTTCTAGGCATTCTATCAAATATTTCTTAAAGTCTACAAAGCAACAAAGGAGATTGAGCTTATTATTGCAACATTCCTTTGTGATGATCTTGAGACGTGGTTTATGCTGGAATGATATGTTCTAAAACTTGCTTTCCCTTTATCATTTTTTACCTGGACTTTCTATCCATATATTGATCGTATTTTCCAAAATAACACCATATAATTTGGCTAAGAAATGGATAATCATAATGGTCCTATAATTAGAGGGGTTATTTTTATCGTTGCTTTAAAAAATGGGTACAATGAGGATCTGACTCAAAGGTACAATGAATCCTTGATTGAATGCTAGATTGAAGAGCTTGTGGATGTGAGGGATGATGGAAGACCCCCTAATTTTTATAATTTTAGCTTGGTAGCCTTCGATGTCTTTAGATTTCCCATCCATAAGGAACTTAATACCAAAGCCTATATCTTATAACGAAAAAATCCCATCTTCCATAAAAATGGGTTGAATGTTGTCCATGACATTATTTGATTCATAGAGATTCTTAAGAAATGAATTCCAATTGTCAATACAATCATATTTTTTTAACAAAAAAGGCACTTTTTTATATTAAAAAATGATACTTTTTTATATTAAAAAAATTTCTCAACCGAACTGGAATACATTTTGTTACAAAACTTACTTTATAGAGTCTAAGACTTACCGGTTCAAAATGTACTCCAATTTCAACTTGATACTGCAAATAAGGCTATTTTAAATCCTAATGAAAGTGCTTAGTATCAAATACATTTGATCTGCATTTACAAAAGGGAAAAAAAGTGAATTCCTGACATTCTGATGTTACAAACAAATAGGTCTATTCATGCTTCAAAGGAGAGGAAGTATGACATGTATCCTCATCATTACTATTCTCATATGCATCTTTCTCTCCAATAGATACCAACAACGTTAATTTATTTTGTGATATTGTATGACTGAGTAGTGGCAAAATTATAGACTTTTCCCTATATCTTGGTGATGGCTTTCTCCCGCTCTTTGTATTTTCCTTTCCAATAGTTGATTTCAGCCTTAGAATTTATCAACCTCATTCTCATGTGCTTAATTTGAGTTTGAAGGAAGTCATATTTGATATTGGACATTAGTTGATCCCTAACATAATGTTCTTCCCAATCCCTATGTCTCTTCAGTAGATTCTTAATAGTGTTATCTCTATTATCATTGACATCATCTTTCTCTATGATTCCAAGCCTACGTTCTGAATTTTACTTGCTTCTATTTTCATATTCTATTGTTTGAACAACAATATAAAAATATACATGTGTTTGAAACCTTCAAATTTGAGGATTTGGAGACCAACTTAACCAAGGTTACAAACAAAGTAACCAAATATATCCTCAAAACCAATCAGAATAGAAAACTAGGAGCTATCTATAGTATAACCACTATAATTTGTAAGCTATAGTAGAACCAGACTTCTAGGATTACTTTCCTCAATATCCCAAGAAACATTCTCAATGCAACAGACCTCCAAATCCTTATTACTATCAAGGTCAAGGTCTATGTTTCCATATTCACCAATCTTAAAAAGGTCATAATTTCCAGGATAGTTGTACTCTATAACCTCGTCAATATAATAACTATGATATACCTTCAAATTCTAGGCACTATCATATTTAAAGGTTATGATTCCATAAAATAAAATCCCTAAAATATGGCTAATTGCAAGTTGATAGACATACTCAACATTCCAACAAGTCTTTAAACTATCCAACAGTAACACACTAGAATAATTCTCAATTCTATTGAGACCCAACACATAAGGAAAAATATCATGTTGAATTACCAAATAGAGAATAATATCTGTTGGAAAAAGCCCACCAAAAAATCCTCGCGGACAGGGGTTCTCACTCTGTCATCGATCAACTAGCGATCTCCCTAAGCACTGGCCCAGACATGTTTTACCTTGCCCAGAAACATCCACAGAGCGGACAAAGTCTCACCCGAGATGTTCAAGGGAGAGCTGTCGAAACCAAGTTTCCAGCAGTAAGAAGGGAAGATATGGCATCCGCGGCTTCGACAACATAACTACCATATTACTCCAAGTCACTCAATAGAACTAAGATAGTTATCACAATTCATCGTCACAGCTACAGATCTAACAGATCACATCATTCATTTATAGCAGCAATGTTATCACAACAGTATCATTCATAAAACAAATTTAATAAGCTTCATCATCATTCATTAGAATTGGGACAGAATTGGGACAGATCGCATCATCAATTCATTGCAGCAACATCAGTAAATCGTAAACAGATTTAATACGCTTCTCATTGACATCCAGCAGAGAAAATAGGAAAATGGAAGACAGTATTTAGGCAACAATCGTCATGTCATATTAATTCTGCGCAATAGATCCAAAACATATGATTCTTCTCCATAGCAGGAGACTGATTACATCCCAAAATTTAGTATCTGACACAGATAGATATTAGATTGTTCAAAATAGAAGACTCATCCAGACCATAGACAGATCACAATATATTGATCACTCTCAGATATTGACTTGGACTTGTATCATGTTGATCATGATCATCTTACAATTGCAAAGCTAGCTCTCTATATAGGCTTGCGCCTTTACATCAAAGGTCCACTTCTAACTAACTTCTAACCACTAATGACCTATGTCCACATAACATGGTCAATTAATACATTAAATATTCAAAAGCGATTATTCTTCCACCCATCACGCTAATCTAGCCTTGCGCAGTGTCACGTCAGCTTGTGCAACTATCGTGAAACTGTGCAACTCACTTACCCAAAACCCCTACCAACAGGCCCCCAACATAGTCTTGTGGCTTGTCCTCAAGCCAGGTTAGGTTGACAGGGTATATGCCAATGTCTTTTCCTTGAAATATTCAAACTACTGCAAGATCTATCGAACCTGGAGCTAGAATCTTTCGACAACGCTTTGACAGTTGAGAAAATATTGCTGCACAAGGTGTGCCTCCCTAGCCTTGCCATCGACCATCTACTGAATTTCTTGCAGCTCTTGTAGTGTTGCGACTGCTTTGACAGCCAGCTGCCCACCAACTTCTTGAAACTCATCCAACTGGGCACAATGCTTTTGTTGGCGTTCTTGGGCATGGGAAATTCTCTGCTATAGGTCCTTTAACTCCTCATACCATGTGATCTACACCATGAGCGGTAGTGCTCGCAGTGACATCTTCAGTGTCATCAACTTTCCTTAAGCTTCTTGCGCATGCATGGTCAACTGGTCGAGCTATTCATCTTGGACAATGCTTTGCAAGAACTGCATCGTTGCCTCCGTGATTCTATTTAGTTCTTACTCCATTGTTTCAAACTAGGCCACTATCTCCTCAATAGTATCCTTCCGTTCGAAAACCTGCTCCGGCGGCGTCGCTGGATGGACCAGGGCATTGAGCAGAATATTGGTGTCCTGGAGCTGGACCATAATTTCCCCAAGTCACTTGGCCCTAGCAACTGCAGTAAGCTCGATCGTTCTCTCAAAGATAGCTGACAAGCCTCATCAACAGCTTTCTTGACCGTGCCACAACTTGCGCACAGCTACACCTTCTTAATGATAAGGTGGTCTTGCACCTTCTTAAGCTCGGTGATTTCCTCAGCAGCCTTGCACTGCAGCTCAACCTGTGCTGCCTTCAATGCCTCAATCTCCCATACCTTCTCTTTTACCAGCTACACCCTGACCTGATGCATCTCCTCAGCTTCTTTCTACAGCTTCTCGGCTACACTCTGCGACTGCACATACCCATCACTAAGCTCCTTCTACCTATCCACCAATTCCTGGGCGGCAACATGCTGCAACTCCACAAGCGCCTGAGTGGGTAACTTGTTAAGATCCAAGGCAATGCTCTAGAGCGATTGTAGTAACAAGTTCACTTCTTCACTCCCTACGTCGATCGCAGTCCAGGGAACTTGAATGTTCCTAGCCCGTGGCTCGCTGTCGATCGATGGAAATTCCTGAATCACATCTTTCTTGGGTGTCTTCCTAGAAACAACATCATAAATAGAATTCAACTTATCTCTTACCACAGAAAACACTCCTTGGTTGGACTCTCGTATCACTTGCGTCGTAGCCTCAGAGGAGTCAAAGACTGCTTTGATGAGCCGCTTCAGTTGGTCCTCCATCGCTGGTCAGGTACCACTTCCCGCGTCGTATTCTAGGCACCATTTGGTTTGATTTTCCTCTTTCATGCGCTATGCTTCGGCCTCAGGGTCCGTCGATGATTCATTGTCAGAGTCATGAACACTTGGCTCCTTCTAGACAGGCTCATCAAGGGCATCAGCTAGTGGCTTCTTAGAGAGTTCCTCTTGGCTCACCAAGTTGTGCCATTTAGCCGGCCACTCTAGAGTGAGAGCATCCAATTCTTCATCAGTGACTTTGTAGGCCGGAGGTAGCCACTGCTTGTCATGGTCCCGCCGCACCTGGATATAAATGGAATGATTACCGATAGTGAACTGAATGAGCCGCTAATACTTGGTTGCTGCATAATGGGATAAGTGGGGAACTTTGACAGTTGTGTCTGGAAGCTCTTCCCAATAAACCAAAAAATGGATCGCACAGTCCATCTGTCGACTGGGCTCCTCAACCACCATAAATTCTGATAGCATGTGCCTCAGAACACCTTCACCGCATCGACTTCCATTAGCTGATAATATTCTAGTTCCATCCATGTGATAAGTGCAATGAGAATTAATATCCAACTGTAGAAAAATTGTCGCCCAACCTGAGCAGCGAGAGCATCATCGAGCAACTGGTTGAGCAGAATTAAGGACTAGTTCGTTTGCACGCCCTCTGCAAATTTTTGTGCACATGCGACCATGACCAAGTTTCACTGGACCGATCGATTACCCTAGACAATATTGCTCGCCAAAATATGTGCCCCGATACGCACCGCCTATGCATTAATGCTGTCGATACAATAGGCGTGGCCATCATGTTGCAAGCCAAATTTCTCCTTCAGCTACTTGGAAAGCTTCTTATCAGTATCCTGTCCATGGATATTGTTAGGATTATTAATCCTCCCTTATCCAAATTTGGTCATATGTCTAATTTGGGAGTCATGTCTAAATCGGGAGTCCATCCAGTCTATTTATAGTCATTAACACCATTCGGTCCACTTGACCTAATTGGGGCACATATTTCAGTTACTAAAGTGTGGGGAACACTAATTGAGGCTCACTGCCACTTATTCCACTTGATTGCATAAGTTTAGGAGCCTCCTAGATCAATCCCTACAATTTAGGAAGCCACTGGGAGTGCCAAAACCAACCAAGGTCAGTTCACTTCAGTTAATGACTAGTCAAGCTAAGTTAGGAGTCAGTTACATTCAGTTCAAGTCCTCTACATTCAGTTAGCGCTATGTTTACTTGACTGCACACATGTGGGGTGCATTTCTCACCTACCACAGTCAGTTAACCTTAGTCAACACTGAATGTAACACTTTAGTTGTGTTTTAGAGCTCCGATGAACTCCGGTTATGGTTTAGACAAGGTCAGTTAACCACTGAGTCCTCCGATAGTGATTTAGACAAGGTCTTGGTTACCTACAGTCAAGTAGAGTCTAATCAATTTGAACTTCCTCATGCGGATTCGAATTGCTTGTGGCTATTAAAGCTATTTTACTTCTTTGTAATTAT
Organism: Pseudotsuga menziesii; assembly: GCA_001517045.1. Taxonomy (NCBI): domain Eukaryota; kingdom Viridiplantae; phylum Streptophyta; class Pinopsida; order Pinales; family Pinaceae; genus Pseudotsuga; species Pseudotsuga menziesii. The sequence continues at coordinate 705,941 of LPNX010985120.1, forward strand.
CATCGGATTAATGTTTTTATTAATGAAAGCATTCGCAGTTGCAAGACGTTTGCACTGTTTCATTCTTCAATTGCTGAGTAAATTGTGAGATATTCTTTGTGAGTTGTGTATTTGTCTACAGATCTATATGCTCAAATTTACATGGTATCAGAGCCTCGGTGGACAAGACTCCTCTCCTCCTCAGATCTCCAACCGGATCATTTTTTTTGGCAAATTGCTCTTTCCAGTACTGCACCAGAAGCGGAGAATTTACCACTTAATATCCCAAGTTAGGAAATTGTTGATCAAGCTTGCTTGATCAACTATGCTGGGTGTGAAGGAAATTCCAAAAGTGCAGACTGTCGACCTTACTTTGTATGTTTGATTGTGTGACAGGTTATCAGCTTTTCTTATAGCATTCTCTACAAGCAACCTCTTCCTCTCACTGCATTCGCTACAGCAACTCAGTCTTTCTTATTACATTCAAAATGGCTCATCTAGTGGAGCCCCTCACTCCCTTCAACTATCACCAGTGGAAGGATGACATGAGAGTATTGCTCCACACCAAGCATCTCTTCAAACTCATAGAAGAAACAGAGGAAGAGCCAGAATCAGATAAAGACAAAGCTAAGTACATGAACAGGCTTGATGAAGCCATTGGACTCATGCTCTCCTCAGTCTATAGGGATATTCGATTTTACATCCAAGACTTGGACACTCCCGAGGAGGTTTGGGACAAGCTTGCTTCCTTATTTGATAAGCATGATGAGATGAGGATCCATCAGCTAGAAAATGATCTGATTACTCTCAATCCATCCAATTTCAAATCTCTGAATGAATTCTTCTCAAAGTTCAAGAACCTAATATATCAGTTGAAGCAATGCAAAGTGAAGAAGGATGAATATCATCTCATCCTTTCCATTCTCACAAATCTCAATGTAGACTACTCAGTCTTTGTATCCACCTTCCAAACAGTAAGGCTCACTACTCCAAATTGGAAGATGCCCACTCTTAATTCTTTCATCCAATCTCTTATTTCTGATAATGATAAATTGATCCAAATGGGGATCATTCGATCTCCCAAAGATCTATCTCTAGTTGCAAGAGGAGATAAGGTAGAGAATGACAAAGGGAAGCAAAGAGATGAGTCTGAGCAGTCAAAAGAACCTTCAGGTTCGAAGAGAAGCAAGAAGAATGGCAAAGGCAAGGTCCTTTGCCCTTACTGTGGAAGGGGCTTCCATTCAGAAAGCTCCTGTATGAGAAGACAACTTGATGAAATGGCTCTTCTTTTGAAAAAGCACAACATTTCTGTACCTGCTAGCACAAGGAAGGAAGACTCTGAAGAAGAAGAAGAAGAATACTAAAGGAAAGGACATGCACTGAAGGCTTGCTACACATCAACACCTTCCTTCCTCATTGATTCTGGAGCTTCCAACCATATGGCTGCATCCAGAGAATCATTCTCTTATTTTCAGTCCTTTTATGGTCCTAGTATTCAGATGGGCAATAACAGTAAATTCCAAACCAAAGGGAAGGGATCTATCCAACTTGAACATGGAAGGTTCAAAGATGTGCTATTTGTTCCTTCCCTGGCTTCAAACCTGTTATCTGTCTATCAGATGACCCATACTGGATCTCCAAAGCGAGTGATCTTTGGTCCTGACTCAATGGAGATCACAGATATCTCTACTGGGAGCATCATAGCAAAGGGTATTGTGAATCATGCTTCAAAAGCATATGAGTTCTCACATTTCATGTCTCCTTCAGCACCAGTGCACTCTCAGTAGCCACCTGCAAGGGAAGGTAAAATCATTGCATCTACTTCTTTTACAGCTTCTACTAGTATTGCAGATCCATCTATATCAGTTTATGACATTGAGATTCAGGGTGAATCATATCTAGATTCAGTCCCTACTTCCAAACTGGAAGCTAGGAAGATGACTGGAAACTCACCTGACACTCAGAAAGGAAAGACTCTTGCGCTATGTCATACTATTTTACCTCCTTCAGGGAGATGCAATAGACTTCCTATAAGATGCAATATGGCAAGGGCTCAGTCTTACTACATTCAGAAGAATGGAAATGATCATACACCTCTTCATTCAACAAGAGACAAAGGTTACATTCCTCCTTCCTCCCATCATCATCATTTTTGGAGAAGAAGGAGAAGTCTACATACCAGGCCCCAGAATACCTGTGCACAGCACACCACGCATGCTGCTTCACTACCTCACAGAGATGAATATTGCAGCAACATATTTTCAAGTTTTTCAAACTTGAGACCTGATTCTACCTGCGTAGCTAGAGGGAGGGATTTTTTCCCATGTGGTTTTTTCCCCAACTCCTTGTATTAAGCAGTTACTTTATTTTACTTGATGTAATGGGTGACCTATGGTCTTAGTTACCAGGGCCCATAGTTTGTCCAAGTTAGAATTCAGGGGGGGTGTTAGGATTATTAATCCTCCCTTGTCCAAATTTGGTCATATGTCTAATTTGAGAGTCATGTCTAAATCGGGAGTCCATCCAGTCTATTTATACTCATTAACACCATTGGGTCCACTTGACCTAATTGGGGCACATGTTTCAGTTACTAAAGTGTGTGGAACACTAATTGAGGCTCACTGCCACTTATTGCACTTGATTGCATAAGTTTAGGAGCCTCCTAGATCAATCCCTACAATTTAGGAAGCCACTGGGAGTGCCGAAACCAACCAAGGTCAGTTCACTTCAGTTAATGACTAGTCAAGCTAAGTTAGGAGTCAGTTACATTCAGTTCAAGTCCTCTACATTTAGTTAGCGCTAGGTTTACTTGACTACACACATGTGGGGCGCATTTCTCACCTACCACGGTTAGTTAACCTTAGTCAACACTGAATGTAACACTTTAGTTGTGTTTTAGAGCTCCGATGAACTCCGGTTATGGTTTAGACAAGGTCAGTTAACCACTGAGTCCTCCGATAGTGATTTAGACAAGGTCTTGGTTACCTACAGTCAAGTAGAGTCTAATCAATTCGAACTTCCTCATGTGGATTCGAAATTCTTGTGGCTATTAAAGCCATTTTACTTCTTTGTAATTATCATCGGATTACTTTTTTGGTTAATCAAAGCATTCACAACTGCAAGCCTTTTGCACTGTTTCATTCTTCAATTAGTGAGTAAATTGTGAGATCTTCTTTGTGAGTTGTGTATTTTTCTATAGATCTATATGCTCAAATTTACAGATATACTACGTCGGATCTTCCCCGGCCTTCGACAATCCTGTAATGTTTGCAATTAAATAGACCATGATAGGAATAGGCCCATTCAACCAGAGCATCCCACCATGAAAGTAGGCCAAGATTTGTTTGACGCATGCATGACCTTTGTTTAGTCGCCCAAAGTGAGGCATATTAATGAGCCCCATAAATCCAAATTTATTCAACCCACTAGCCCATGGTTGAGGAATCCTCTGAATTGGTGAACCAAGCCCCGTCGGAACTGATTCATAGGGATCATCCCAAACATCTTTGAGCAGCAATAAATCATGGTCTTCAAACTTCATCTTGATCAAGGCAAGGATGATATCTATCGACCAAGTCATCCCTTCCGGCAGCGGCAACAATTTGGGTGGATACTTCTGAATCTTCATGGGATGCCTTGGCTTCGCTCCCAGACACGTTGGAGTGACATATACCAGGATATCATTGACAGAGACACTCCTGGGAACCACAGACTCTATATCTCTCGAGCTCGATGACCCGATCTATGCAGTCCCCTCTCCTTGCACTCTAGCTAAATTATGGGTGTGCCTCTTCTGTGGCAGCATGGAACTGGGCTTCTGAGCCTTTCGCTTTCCTTTGGGGATCGACGAAAATCCTACCGACATGCTCATGACTTCTTCCTCAATGACCGTGGGCCAAATGGGGGATTCCTGCTCACTATAAATCTAAATTGTGTCGGGGTCACTCAGTATGCCGCACTCCCCAATCCTTACTATGCACCCAATGAATCTGTACCTCTACTCTGCAACTCGTACTCAAGACTCTTCAACTGTACTCGGCTCAACACTTTGCTCACTCGACTCAGCTGCTCTAAACAATGCCTTCCTCCCATGTTGCATACACTTTTTATATCCACTTCCCAATTCGCAATCATCATTGCCAAGTCCATCGTGTCCATCATGACCATAATCCAGCAGTAATGACACAAAATATGTTGGCAATCTTACCCTACTAAGAATCGAATCAACCATTAATGTGCATCGCTTCAATAAGAGCCTCCAGCTAACTATTTTAAAAACCTGCATTTATTGTTGATTTGACCAACCCCAGTCCTATAGCTGTCGCAGGTGGTCTCCCTTCCATCGCTACTAACTCATATCCTTGTGTGGCCTCTTTTCCTAGGCTCACCTTGCTGCTATCTAACAAAATATTATGTTTTTTTTAACAGTGCCTCAAGCGGTGCACATCTTTGACCTAGTCCTATAGGTCTTTAAGTGACTCCCATTGATGAGCGTCGGCAGTAGTGCACCATCTAATTGCTGTAACTAAATCGCACCTCCATAAGTAATGGAATGAACAAGATACAGGCCTAACCATTGCATCTATAACTTACCTGGATGCTTCATGAACTTGCTATCGTATAACAGCACCAAATCTCCCTCTGCAAACTATTTATTCTTAATGTGACGATCATGCCACGCCTTTTGTCCATCCCTCGCAACGCGCTGGTGGAAACCTGCAATAAAGAGGTCCTCTTCAAGATGGCTCAATTGTGCAACGCGCTCTTCTACTGTTTCTGCATCATCCATGCTGGTCACCGTAGCGATGCACAAACTAGGAACAATGTATTCCATGGGCATGATTGCCTCTTGCCCATATACCAACTTAAACAATGTCTGTCTTGCCAGTTGTTTACAAGTGGTGCGATAGGCCCATAGCACTGCTAGAATTTTCAAGTCCCAATCACAACGATTAGCATTACATACCTTTTTCAATGTTGTTTCCAAAATTTTGTTGAACGCTTCAACAGTCCCATTCGCCTGCGGATGGTATGGTGTGCTTTTCTTATGTTGCACTTGCAACTCCTCAGTTACCACTCTCATAGTATGATTGATAGAGTGACTGCCCTGGTCACTCATCAATATTCTGGGACACCCAAACCGTGTCACAATATTCTCAAATATGAACTTTGTTGTTGTCGCAGCGGTACAATCCAGAACTGGTGCAGCCTCTTCCCACCTGGTCATATAGTCAGTTGCAGTAATGATGTATCATGCACTAGTCCTCTACCTCGGTGGATTAATAGGACCCACAAAATCCACAGCCCATTTATCAAAAGGTTGTAGAGTTACCTATAGCACAAACGACATCTCATCCATCGCGATGGTTTACTAACGCGCTGGAAAACATCACAACTCCATGCATAGTCTGCGGCATCATTATGCAACGCAGGCCACCATAGCCCGACATGCAACACCTTCTGCACAGTAGCCCTTCCTCCATAGTGATCTCCTGTGATTCATGCATGTGCTTCTTCTAAAATGGGTCCTTGCTCATGCGGTAGGATACACCGTTGCAAGATTTCATCTAGTCCAAGCTTGTATAACTACCCAACAATCAGCTGGAAATATGAAGCCTTTACTACCAACTGCTTCTTCTGACTGGTTGACAGGTTCTTAGGAGAGACACCAGTGGCCAAGAACTGAATGATTGGGGCATAATGATCATCTACGATATTGACACGGAACTGTTGCGCATCTGGCAATATGTCATCAATATTGGTAGATTCTTCTCTAGTCTCAATGAGAGATAGGTGATCAAGCTCACAACTATTTCAAAGTCAAATTCCTGAAAAAGTAGCAGCCACCGACAGATCTTCCCCCCCAACACAGGCTTATTGACCAAATATTGCAAGGCGGAATGATTGATGAAAATCTTGAAGTGACTGCCTAACAAATAGTGCCTAAAATTTTGCAAGGCATAAACCATCGCCAAGCCTTCTCTTTCAGTCGTTGTGTAATTTTGTTCAGCAAACAACAATTTCCTACTGGCATATGTGATCGGGTGATCCAATTTTCCCTCACCTAGTTTCTCAAGCACAACCCCTAGTGCAATAGAAGAGGCACCGACATGCACATGGAACTCCTTGTTCCAATCATGGAATACCAGTATGGGTGCAAAGGCCATCTTGTCCTTTAGTGTGTCAAAACTTCCTTGACATTCTTGACTCCACTCAAATGCAACATCCTTCTTTAATAGCTTCTCCATAGAGGCAGTAATCGCAGCGTATCCTTTGATGAACTTGCGATAGTACCCCATGTGCCCCAGCATCACCCGAAGCATCTTCAAGGTCATCGGTGGTGGTAGACTAAGGATAAGTTCAATCTTCGCAAGGTCAACCAACATCCCTTGCGTGCACACAATATGTCCCAACATCATTCCGAATGGCGCGCAGAAAATGCACTTCTTTGAGTTTAGTGCGATTTGATGCTGTCGACACCGTTCCAGCATCAATCGCAGATTTGCTAAATGATCTCTAACAAAACCATAGAATGTCTAGTCATCCATGTATACCTACATGAATTTTTGAATGAAATCTTTGAACACAACAACAACCACCCGAGAAAAAATTGTTGGCGCATTCTTCAACCCAAAAGGCATGACTTTATATTGAAAACAACCCCATTCAACGACAAATGTGGTCTTATGGAGATCCTCCTTTAAAATCTAGATCTAGTGGTACCTTGAAAATCCATTTGTGAAGGAATACATCTCATGACCTCCTACTCCTTCAAGGACCTCATCTGTAAACGGAGTCGGGAACAAATCATGCATGCAGGCATCACTCAACTTTCTTAGGTCGATGCAAATATGAACTTCGTCGGTATTTTCATGCTGAACCACCATAGGTCTTATCCACTTTGATTCTTCAATAGGCTCGATGATCCCAGCATCCAGCATCCGGTCAATCTGAGCCTTCACATGGTCCTTGTATCATGGGTTCAGTCGATATGGCCTCTGTCACACAGGTTTTGCATCTGTTTTCAACGGGATTTTCATATCCCCCAGGTCCCCTAATATCCCCTTCATTTCTGAGAACCGCGTCGGAAAAAGATCCTGTAATTCATGCAGCAGGTCCATGATTTTGGCCATTGTTTGCTCATCCCAATAGTCCCCAATATTGGCAAATTTCAGGTTCTCTTCTGAACCAATGTTGACTTTCCTGATCTTCAATGGCTGACTCATCGAATCCATTGGTATGTATGGTGATGCAACATCGCGGCTTCCTTCTGACTCTGGAATATTAACATTCCACAACTCATCATCATCTTCAGGTTCCCCAGATAGATAGTAACATGTCATCATGGATTGCATCAAGCAGTGCGCATGTGGATCAACTGGGCATGCGATAGGGATGACCTTCAGCACTACGCTGCAGATGATTTGCAATGCATTATGTACCTCTAGGTTGGCATCCAGAGTATGAACAAAAGCATAGACCTACTCATATTTAGGTCGCGATGCCCATAAGGCCTAACATTCCATCAAGTGACTGGCGTGGTCATTACGTCCATCATATCTCCTAGCATGATAGACCTCCGAACCGTCGAAGTCCACCATCATCAATGTCCAACACTGTCCCTAGTCATGGATCGTCTGCTTGTGCATCGCTCACCATCGGGTCGAGGTATCCTTCAGTGCTACATCTAGGGCCAATACCCTTTGTGGTTCAAACACTTTCTCTTCAAATTCTCGAAGGAATTCTGATAACTTTGGCAGCCCTTCATAAATTGGAAACTTGATAGTCTCTGTTGCTACGCGATGAAGAGATTGTGTGATCAACCCGCATTTCCTGAATGACACCTCATGCAGCCTATTTTTCCAATTTTCCAAAGCATCATCAGAATCAGAGGATGCAGAACTATTGCTACGCCATCCAAGTTCACCATCGACGGTAGGGTGGATATAGTCTTCAAAGATATTATAGGCATGATCCCAACTTCTACCAGCTTCATCCCTCATAGGTTGAATATACCAACGTCCTTCCTGAGGGTCCATGGGAGCAATGACCCTAAAATCCTAGTTCTCAAATGTCATAACCCATTTTTTGAAATTGATAATCGCCATGCTATCATTATCCCATCCAATCCCTAGTAGTGTAGGATAGGAACCTCCATCTTCAACCACTTCTATCACATCAAAATCAGCATACGTTTTCATACCTTCCAACATCGACAACCAAGTTTGAGACGCGACCAATGGGATGAACCTTTGCCTGATTTGCTAGTCGCAGCTGCACCAGAGACCATCCCAACATTAGCTTCCCCATCAAATTCCAAGTTTGCTTAGTCAAAATGTTTACATATGATTCGAGAACCAGAATAACCGAGTCAACCTCATAATCTCCGATATGGATGTTCATCCTCATCTCCTTGCCTGTCCTCCTCTTTTGCAAGGAGTTCACTGTAGAATCATTCAATGTCTTATCCTGTTGGTAAAACAACTTCTCAATATCGACAAGGGCTTTGGGATCCCTTGCCAACGATAGACAACTCTCAAAGAACCGCTGTAAGGTACCATGCTGCCACGATGGTCCTACCTCTACAGATGGATCAAAATCATATGGCATTTCGATAATAGGTAACTTACCCAGATTTCTCTTGATTGCATGCTTGGCCTCGAAGAAGGTGTCTTTCTCTGTCGTAATATCAAATGCTACCTTTTTCTTTCCAGTGAACCGAACTTGCTGACTTGATCCATCTTCCCCAGTTATCACATCGACACGAGTGAAAACCCCAATGTCGACATCCTTCATTCACGGTTAGACTTGAATTGTTGCAACCATCGATCCTTGATTTAGGTTATAGGATTGATTCAATAGTGGGTTCTGATTCAACGGCGGGTTTTTCATCTAATTCTGAGTCTGTGGCGGGATCTTATTCTGCATCGTCATGTGATTATGCAATTGGAATGTTGGTTGGTTCTGAGTCTGCACATTCTGCAACTGAGGAATGTTTATAGCCTGCCACTTTGCAATCAGCTGAGGGAAATTTTCAACATTATGCTCACTGGACGCATAGTATGTACACTGCACATGAGGACACTCCCTCTGGTAATGCCCAAATACTCCATATGTATAACACTAGATTGATTATTGACCTCATCGTCCTCCTTGATCGAAGCCTCCTCCTCGTCCCCTGAATCCTCTGTGGAATTCTCCTTGCTGAAACTGGGGCTAGGAAAACTGCTGCTAAAAGGGAGTTTGGTTGTTGCTGGACATAGTGCAGAGCTTGAACATATTGTGGCTGAGGCTGAATGAGAGGTACCTGATTATACTGTGGTCGTGGCAAAAACCGTGGTTGCGCTACGAACTGCGGTTGCGGTGCAAACTATGGTTGTGACATAAACTGTTGATGCGGTTGCGATGGGATAAACTGCATCTAGGGTGGCATTGTATACTGCACCTGCACTTCTTGTTGTTCCATCTATGGCTGTGCTTGCATTTCCAGGGGGTTCTCACCTTTCACAAAGTATGAATCATATGTCCTTTCCTGGATCAAGTAATAAGCTCGACATTTTTTATCGTCGTTTCCTACTGACCGACAAAAGGTACAGTATAGACTCTCTGCCTTGGTAACCATATTTTGCATGTAGTCATATTTCTCATGTTGATTCCCATAGACCTGACATATGTGGCACCATGGTACACCAGCATAGCTCAATGGGTTCGAGGCTCCTAAAAGCAAATAATTTCGGAACGTCGGACATGTATCCTTGGTGTGTCCATCCGCATGACACTGAGTGCACCAAATTTCGTCATGATCTTCCTTATCCTTCTTGATACCTTGCAGTTAGATCATCATATTGGCCAACTATGCTTGAATCCAGTTCATCCCAACCACGGTTTCTCCTACCGGCGATGCTTGTAATTTCATCGTGATTTCCAGAGCCTCACTTTGCGTCGCAATATTTTTCTTCATTGGTGGTTGTCTAATCCGTGGGACAAGTACGGCAATGAACCACTCCTTGTGTTGAATGTCGCTCATCTGGAAGCTGACTCGAGCCATCAACGTCTTAAACCATTGATCGAAGTCCCAAATTGTTTCATTGGGGAACTACTTGATTTATTTCAACTCAGTAATGTACCGAGCCTCAGACTTTGGCTTCTTGAATTCTTCAAATAACCCCTTACGGATATCATCCAATGTTTTTGCTGTACCTACCTGAGGAACCAGCATGAATCTCATGTACTAATCCAGTGCATGGCCCCTAAGGGTGGTTTCCAGCTAGATTTTCTTGACATCATCATCCATAGTCTGTCGGGTGGTCCATATCGCCTCGCACAAGAACCCGTATTGCTATGGGTCATCGGTGTCATTTCCATGAAATATTAGTATCTTCATTTTGTCTCCCTCCATTCTGGGCCTTCTTCCACTGGCTGGTACTCTACTGCTAGACTGCTGCTGACACGTCAAGTAAGTCGACGTAGAATGCGTGTTTCTTCCTGGTCGTGGAGTAGTGCGTGGAGGTGTGGACACATTACTGCCGGGATTTGAACCTACCATTATTCTGGGTGTAACTTGGGCCTGTTCGTCCTCATCGTCACTGAAAGGTCACTTTGTCCCGTGTGGTTTTTCTTCATGGCATCACACTATGATTGTAGCAGGACCTTCTCCTATCCTCTGCCTCTTCTCTCAAAACCTTGCTCCTCCTCTTGTACAACCACTTGTTTCCTCGGTGACCTCCACAATCTCACCAGAACTCATGCCCATCTACCCCTTACCTTTCCATGCATCTCCCTTCTTTCATCGCGGTGTCTACAACCTATGCACACCAGAGTTCCGCTACTATTGGTCCATCTTCAGAATACCTTTTTCATAGACAAGATGTTTAATAGATAGCTGCAAAGACAACAAAAATCTACCTCGTGGTCCGTTGAAGAACTCCCTTTCTGCTTCGCTAAATGACTTATTGGTATCAACTAGAAACTCAGTAATGTAGCCTTCTAGGATACTGTCCAACCACACCTCAACAACCTGTGATGCCTTATTGTCTGTTTCTTGTAATTCCTGGATAAGCTTTGGAGTTCAAGATGTCGGCTCTCTTCCTTGGAAGTTTTTCTTCTTAGAAGCGAACTTCACTAGCCACTCATACAAGATGATAGGAAACTCACAGAAGAACCATTCATGAGGACCATCGTGAATATATCTATCCAACCAATTGCTCGTCAACAACTTCGGATTCTGATTTTCTGTTTCAACAAACTCTCGCATTTTTAGACCAAATGACTCCTCGATCTCCGATCGGTTCAAATGCCAAAACATATCCTCCTTTAAATTGCAACTCGGTCCCGACAATGGAACCATTTGTTGGAAAAAACCCACCAACCAAGCCTTGTCGATAGGGGTTCTCACTCTGTCGACGCCTGGCCAGTGCGATCTCCATGAACACCGACCCAGACAGATTTTACCCTACCCAGCAACATCCTCAGAGCGGACGAAGTCTCACCCGAGATGTTCAAGGGAGAGTTGTCGGAACCAAGTTTTCGGCAGTAAGAAGGGAAGATATGACATCCATGGCTTCGACAACATAACTATTAGATTACGCCAAGTCACTCAACATAACTAAGATAGTTATCACAATTCATTGTCACAACTATGGATCTAACAGATCACATCATTCATTTATCATAGCAGTGTTATCGTAGCAGTATCATTCATAAAACAACTTTAATAAGCTCCATCATCATTCATCAAAATTGCGACAGAATTGGGACAGATCACATCATCAGTTCATTGTAGCAACATCAGTAAATCATAAACAGATTCAATACACTTCTCATTGACATTGCAACAGAGAAAACATGAAAACAGAAGACAACATTTAGGAAACAACCGTCATGTCATATTAATTATGCGCAACAGATCCAAAACATATAATTCTTCTCCATAGCAGGAGACTAATTACATCCCAAAATTCAGTATCTGACACAGACAGATCTCAGATTGTTCAAAACAGAAGATTCATCCAGACCATAGATAGAACACAACAGATTGATCACTCTCAGATTTTTACTTGGACTTGTATCGCGTTGATCGTGATCATCTTACAATCGTAAAGCTAGCTCTATATATAGGCTTGCGCCTTTACATCAAAAGTCCATTTCTAACTAACTTCTAACCACTAATGACCTATGTCCACAAAATGTGGTTAATTAATACATTAAATATTCAAAAGGGGTTATTTTTCTGCCCATCACACTAATCTGGCCTTGTGCAGTGTGGTGTGAGCTTGCGCAGCTGCCGCGACGCTGCGCAACTCACTTACCCAAAACCCTTGCCAACAATATCCACCATATATATTCTACCATCTTCAACTTCCACAATCTCAGGGTAGTAATTACATTCAAAGAATTTCTTATGATCTTGTCATAGGTCACCTACCTCAATTTTTCCAACCAGTTGGAGCGGACGAATCCAAATTTTGTCTCCCAACCTGTCAACAAAAAGATAATTGAACTCCTTTACATAATGAATCTAATTCATAGGTTGATCATTCAACTATAATTCTATATAGATCCAATGTTGATTTTTATTTTGCATTATTAATTCTAGTTCACTAAAGTCCCATAAAGTACAAATTCCTCCTAATGCTCCTCTTGAGCTTACTACAACACCTTTACTTGCTTCCATATATATTATGCCCTATTTCTTGCATAGATTTATCCTATAATTTAGTCTCCTAGATGAGAAGGATTGAAGGATTTTCCATCTTTATCAACTTCCCTAACGAATTCTTCCTTGATTTTCCATCTTTATTAACTTCCTATCCCTCTACAATTTCATTAAACTAGCTTCATCACTTAATTATTAGTTTGGTGGATCCTCCCTTTTGGGAACTCATAGTTACCAGATTTCCTCCTCCCTTGATTTTGATTGTAGTATTAGATTACGATCTAAAGTTGACTGGAGCCCCCTCATTTTTTCTTTATTTGTAATTCCATCCCAAACTTCTTTAATTGGCTTTCTCCCATTCCTAGGAGTTCTTTATTTTTTCTCTATCATATCTCGGTCCTCATATGTTGTTGCTTGTTTAGATTGTTTCCTTGTTACCACCCCTGTAACGATAGTCTACATGTCCTAAAATGCTCCACCCTCACAAATGTGATCCTCATCGTTTCATTCTATAGTAGGTACATACAATTTATACATATAATACACGTCTATCGAGGAGGAAAGGAGGAATCGAGTTCTTTCACTAATTGGCCCACCACTTGACTAAATCTTCTAGGGGTTTACTGGCTTAAAAAATCAAATTGATTCTGAGAGTTTATTGGTTTCTTGATAGTTTCAACCAAAGAAGAAGATGGAGAGGTGTCTCCTAGCATGCTCCTAGCTTGGTTTCTGCAACATGCTTAACCTTCTTGCTAACCATTTTCCATTTCTCCTCTTGATTTTTGGGGATAGTAGTTGTATCTTTTGAATTCTTGTAATATTTAGCAAAATAGCCATAGGCCCCTACCTTATCAATATACTTTCCTAGTTTATTGCCAAAAACTAATGGAATATCTAAATCTAGGTCAAAGTCAAGAGTCCAACTGTTAAGATAGATGCCTATGTTGTTAAAAAAATAAGATTCACTTCTAAAAATTAAATCTTTATCCTTTTTTAGCTCAAACAAAAAAGCATAAAAAACTTTTCCACAAATAATGAGTCATTCTTCCACTTATTTATAAGTTTATCCAATTTTTCTAAATCCAAAACTCCATTGATCTAGGAGATGGCCACATTACAGTAAATTTACATATTAGCCCTCTCTCAGACATTACCAACGCTTTTTGAATTATTGCAGAAGTCGATAAGGTTACTTGAGGGATATCTAAATTTTTAACAAAACCAGATGATTCCATCCTAGCTTTCGATTTTTGCATGGAGTCTAATAGAGACCTAAAATCAGTTTCGTGAGGTGCAAGAGGAGGTTGTTCCTCGCGATCTGGAACCATTATGGAGAGACCCTAGCTCTGTGCTAAAGTTTGAGTTTCTTCTAGTGATCTTTTGGAATTAGGAGGGCTTTTTTCTAGTGATAACTACTAATACAATCATATTATTATCTTTAGTTTTAGTTATATATTATTTATTTATAATGACTTTTTAGTTATAATTTTAGAATAAAGTCTATTGATATTCTATTTAAATTTTGAATTTTTATTTTAATTGTGAACTAATAATTAATAATAATGGGGTAGTATATTTATTTGGTTGGAATCTTGTATTTTTATTTTGTAAAATCCAAATTTAGAAGTATTTAAATTGTGTTTTGAATCCATAAGTAGATTCAGCACCCTCCAATACCACCATGGCACCTAGATTATGCAATTTTAATAGCTAAAATATGTGATTCTAATATTTTTTAAAGATTTCCATTTAAAGTAGAAACAAAACAAGACATAAAATATACTTAAAAAATGTTGAAAACACAAAATATTTAGATTACACCAATCATAATTGCTCTCAACTAATTCTTGTATAATTTTATTATATAGTTATTTAGACTCTCAACAAAACAAGACATAAAATATACTTGAAAAATGTTGAAAACATAAAATATTTAGATTACATCAATAATAATTTCTCTTAAGGAATTTTTGTTATAATTTCATTATATAGTTATTAAAGTTATTACATCTCACATATTTATTTTCTTTTTCTTTTTTTTTAATTTTAAATTTTCTAATAACATTATTTTTTAATCATTATTTTTTTCTACTATTTTTTAATTAATTTTTTATCATATTATTTATTAATCTATTTTTTTTTTATAAAACTTTATTATGATACTTGCAATATTATAAACTTTAACATAATGTAATAATATTATAATGTAAAATAGGATGGATAATTTCTACATTTTATTCAAAATGTAAAAATCTTAACTACCTTTAAGGGGAAAGATTATTTAGATATTTTCAAATAAATAAAAATTATAAGATATTGTGGAAATTTATAACTTTATTTTAAGAGTTACCTAGCCACAAGAATTTAGCTTTATTTTGGAAGTGAGTTAAGGAGAGATTGTAATTTAACATTTTAGGACAAATTTAGGGAGGATATCTGTTTTAATTAGGTTTATTTGAGTAATATTTTTTGATAGATGTTTATAGGTTACTTCTGTATGTTTTTGGTCAGAATTTGATGATGATTTTTTAAGAGAAATTTGGATTTAGTGTGGTTCAAATGGTGATTTTGAATTCATAAGTTAAGTGTTGGTAAAGGCATCCATAAAATTTAAATACTACTTTAGAGATTTTTAAGAAATCACTACTTGCCTTTCTGAAATTGTTTAAATCATCATGCTTTTAGGTAAGCACTTAACTTGTGATCTATAAACATTGATAAGCCACAAGTTAAGTATCACTAAGTGTCACCTTACCCATGCCTATAAAATAACCATAAAATAAATCTTGCCAATACACTTGTTTTATTTTCTTATTATAATCTAGAAAGAGGATATTTAGTTATCCACCTCGCATTGTAAAAATAAGAACACCTATAACTATAATAAAATATATTAATCAATTAAGTAATCAAATATATTAATTAATTACATTAGTTATTGATTATCATTAATGACATAAAACAATTCAAATCCATAGCTTCTTTATTCCACGTTGTGCCCATATTAAAAGATATCGTTGAAGAGTCTAGGGTTTATGGAGCCTCCGTCCATAGACACTCTTCAATGCTGCAGGTTTATGGAGTCTCATCGGGAAAGATTTATAAGTTTACAGGATTGACCTTCAATCTTGCCCTTTGCCCTTTCCATTCCAGTGATACAGGGTGTAATCCCATAAGTCCTAGCAAAGAAGGCTTGAACCTGTGGACTGTCTAGTCTCATCATGGCTCTTTGTGTTGATGCAGAAGAAGAAGAAGATAGGTTGAGTTCTTTGCCTGATGCGATTCTGTGGACATTTTATCACGATTACCATTGAAATTGGCAGTGAGATGCTCCATACTGTCCAGAAGATGGACTCTTCTCTGCACAATGCTTCCTCGCCTCAGTTTCTCACCTTATGGAATCTTAGGCGAGAGCTGTGAAAGAACCGATGCCAATGAAAAACTTGAAAACATCATTTTTCGTCTCCTGCTCAGCTATTCTGGTGATCTCCAGGCATTTCATCTCGATACTGGATCAGTGGCATTTTTTAACTTCGCTCCTCTGCAGTTGGGTACGATTTGCGGCCAAGCATAATGTGCAGGAGATTTATCTCAATGAGTATTGTGGTAGTTATAATGAGATCACTGGGAATAAGGCAACTCTTCCCGCGGCCTTATTCTACTCTTTCTCTGCTTAGGTACGATCTTACTCGCCTTCCTCCTGATTTCTCAGGATTTCGCCATCTAACTTCCTGTTGTCTGCATAACGTTAGTCTCACTTATGAGTCCTTGGAGACTATATCACATTTTCCCAAGTTACAACATCTCTGCCGGTCAGATCTGTTTGCAGAATCCCATCGTCTTGTTATTTTTGCTAGCAATCTCATTACATTGAAGATACACCATATAATACACAATGGGCTTCGCTGTTTAAGCATCCGTTGCCCTAAGCGATTGCGAATCTCGTTGAGCAATATCGATACAGACTTGCAGTTATACAAGATCCCCTTGTATGAATTTTCAAATAAGCTCGTCCATGCAAAGATGGCAAGAAGCAATGGAGATCTGATAGAGTTAGAACTGGGCCCTCAACAGATTCCGAGAATTAATTTTGTGAGTTTCTTAGTTACAAGCCAGATTTCTTGAAATTATTGGAAGTTTGAAAACATTGAGAATCCTTAAGATCAGCACCTCTGAAGGCTTTGCCACGAGATTTCCAATCACAGCTGTCTTGGAATGTCTTCCCAACCTTGAAGCTCTCTCGCTGACTGATCCTTGCAGGTATATAAAAATATTTCATATACACTTGAATGAATTTATTTCTGCAATTTTTCTGTTGGGTGCTTAAGTTTTTTGTTGTTGTATTGTTTGGCATTGCAGGGGCTTTGAAGACATGGATTACTACCATATGGAGGTTTCGCATGATCATCTGAAGAGTGTAGATTACACAGTGAGGGAGATTCCTATGCTTGCTTCTCTACTTGAAAGCACTCCTTCACTCAATACGATGACAATTGTAGCACGAAAAACTTCTGACAAGAAGTATATTTGTTTTCTAGATAAGATTCTGCTCTTGAAGAAGGCTTCTGCATGTGCAGATACCAAATTGCTGAAGACCACATTCCGTTAGCTAGCTGCTTTAGTTGTTTTGTCTAGGAGATAGGTAGTTGTGGTTATTTTTCATGTATTGGGACGGCTGAGCTTATCCAGCATGTACTGCCTCTGGTGTCCTTGGTTCATAAATATGTATGTACCTGCCCAGCATCGAACGACGCGGAATTTATGGAGTCGATTTGAAATTTGAATTAGATATAGCTGCAATTTCTTAGGATTCAAAGCGGCAAAACAAAGGGCATACTTGAATGGGCTCTGCGAGGGCTGCCCGAGGATTTCTCGTCTCATTCTCTGTATCCTCTTCTCATGGGGATAAGCTCAGCCGAAGAGGAGAACCCGAAGGGCGGAGCCGCCAACTCCTCGGCCGTTAAGTCCTTGTTCCGCAATTTACAAGGGTGAAAGGCATGGGCACTGCTCGCAGGGGCAAAGACACAGAAATAAATGGCCGGAATGCGCATCTCAGCAGCAGCGGTCTGTGCCCAATATTGCACGAAGTCGTGGACGAGAAAATCCGGCGACAGCTGCCTGAGTAAGCTTTGGAAGGGCTTCTCCATGCCGTCCATGGCTGTCTTCAATGGAAACACCATTTCTGTCGGGATGTCTGCAGTGCTTTCCGCGCCCGGAGTCAGGCCTTCCGTGGGCGGTAACGGCAGTTCCAGCAGATCGATCCGGCCAGGCCATTGCTGAAGCAGTAGCGAAGGCCTGATTCTGGAAATGTTAACAGGCGTGGAGAGAAACGAGACTGTGTGGCCATGGATTGCAAGGGCCTTTGAGAGGTTTAAGAAGGGATTGATGTGGCCCTGTGCCAACCATGGAAATACCAGAAAGTGAAGCCGCTTCTTACAGCCATTGTGATCGTCCATCATAAAACTCCTTATTTTGAATGGTGCTATATTCAATATTCAGAGAGATGCATTGTATGTTTCGGCCGGCCATGATGGACTATATAGAAAACTTGTACCCAGCTACCCTTCATCGCAAGGTTTTGACTCCGATACCATAATTTAATTATAGAATATTGTTACACACAGTAGGATAATAAGTTGATTTTAAATAAGATCATTAAGAAAGTTTTATAAACCTTTACTTAAATTACACGAGGCAGAAAAGTCTAAATAAAATTCTTCAAGTTTGGTAGTCGAAAGTTCACTGTGTGATTCTTGAAGTGTACTAATTGCATTTTGAAAGTTGAAAGTATACAAAAATACTTTGAGAATTTGGACTTTTTTATTATAAAAAATAATAAATATTTCATCTAATTTTATTAAATATATGTATGTATATATCTGTAAAAATTTGTTGTATATTTTTTATAATTTATTTTAGGTCATAAATGGCAAAAATATATATATAGATATTAGTTTATTAATATAGATATTTCATTAATTTATTTTAGATTTATATATGTCAAAAATTATTGTATATATATTAATTTTATTAAATATATGTATATANCTAGCCCCTGGAAATTTCTCCTCTGAAGAACGTCCCAGGTCGGCACCCTGTTCTCGAGCACACACCACATAAAAAGCTTGGTTTTTAGCAGGGCACTATATATAGATATTAGTTTATTAATATAGATATTTCATTAATTTATTTTAGATTTATATATGTAAAAAATTATTGTATATTTTTATAATTTATTTTAGGTAACATCCAAATATAAAAGTAAGATTAATTTATTTTAGATATATATAAAAAAATGGTTGTATGTTTTTTTATAATTAATTTTATGTAATAAATGAGAAAAAATTATTATAGATTTATTAGTTTATNTTATTATAATTTATTTTAGGTCATAAATGGCAAAAAATATATATATATTTTTTTTTTTTCAATGGAAAAAAAGCGTAATTTTCATTCATCATAAAGAGATCAAAAATTACATACTGTAATTCACCCTGTTAGTGAATTCAAAAGCCTAT
>LPNX010985120.1:726003-736517 GCA_001517045.1 Pseudotsuga menziesii
AAGCTCATGAGTTCAGCGTAATTGTTTGAACCCGGGCCCAGTCCCATAGTAATAGTAAAGTAATGAGTTTCGGACAAATAGAGAACTGCCCCCCCTCCACACATCTCATTNGCGTCGGCATCGTCATCGTCATCATCATAATCAAATTAATAAATATTTTATAAATAAAATTAAAAAAATACATAACATACAAACATCACCTATCTTCAAGTAAACCAACATGAACATAATAACATAATATATAAAAAAAGATTATAGATTCTATATAAAATATAGACATCAACTCCCTTAAAAATGTAATGAGATATAATTTTTTATTATAAATTATACATAAAATGTGGACATCGACTACTTTTCATAAATGGAGTAACATAAACATGATGATGATGATTAACGTCTACTGAGACCAACTTTTGTTGACCAACTTTTGTTTACCTGACCTTAAGAATGATAATACTTGGTTTACTTTAAAGTCTTGTTCATGTGCTAAAAAAGCTTGCCAAGAAGCTTTCTATAGGAGGTTATAAAAGTTTGTATTGTAACAAATACTATGAAGCTCAAATTTAATGTGCCTGTAAGCAAGGCACTCTAAGAGAAAGTGATTTTCATCATCAAGGCTCATAGAATCACATAGATGCCAAACCCTTTTCGCCCATAAAATTTTTGTAAATAAAATAACAAGGTGTTTCACTATAAAGTTTATAAGAATTCATTTTAATCTTAACTATATATTACCATAAAATTTAACTTTATTTAGCAACTATGCTAACATAAAAGAATTAAATACATAATTTATTCAAAAATTCAAGTTTTTTTAATATATAGGATAAACCATTTACAAACCATGCGAGCATAAAAGAATTAAGTACATAGTTTATTAAAAAACGGAAGCCTTCATTTTGGTGGAGGCTAAACGAAAATGTTTAAAGGATACATATAATCGCATACACTCACAAGGGCTTCTTATCTCAACTCCATTAATTTTTTCTCATATATGTGTTTGGTATAATTAGTATAATTAGAAACCTTAAAATGTTTCAGATGTGTTTGGTATAATTAGGAAACCTTAAAATGTTTCACAAATTGAATTTTTAGACAAACCATAAATGATATAGATGAATGTTGATAATGTAGGAAAAATAGTTTTATCTATAACTGAATGTTTATATAGCTTGCCTTATAAACATAGAGTCCGTCATCAAGGTGAAATGGGAGCTAATTCCATCAATTCAAACTCTAAATTAAATTTGAGTAAAAACTCAAACTCAAACTTATAATTTTTTATTTACATTCAAACTTATAATTTTTTTTATGTACATTGCAATTAAAGATAAAATTTGTACCACTTGAACATATATATAACATACCCGGAATCCACAAATAAAAACATTTGTACCACTTGAACATATATAACATACCCGGAATCCACAAATAAAAACATTGTGGTTCAATACTAAAGTACATTACTATTCTCTTCTAGCAACCTTTATCATAAAATGTTTTCAGATCACTGTATTTAACTAAATTTCAAATAATAAAATAAACCTCTACTCCACTATTAGTGTAAAGTCGGTCAAACAATTTTCTCTAGCCCTTTAAAACATCTTAGAGTGAATGATTCCTCGCTAACCATATTATACCTTACACTATTATACCTTACAATAAAATACGTCCTTATTTACTTTACGAGGAACCCTTTGGCATTCTCATGGTACAATAATAAGGCCACAGTTTAATTACTATTCCCATCAAGCATAACTAGTGTCGTAAGGACATGCCAATAACTAGTGTCATATCTATATTAATAAATCTATAATAATTTTCTCTCATTTATTACATAAAATTAATTATAAAAAAACATACAACCATTATTTTATATATATCTAAAATAAATTAATCTTACTTTTATATTTGGATGTTACCTAAAATAAATTATAAAAATATACAATAATTTTTGACATATATAAATCTAAAATAAATTAATGAAATATCTATATTAGTAAACTAATATATATATATATATATTTTGCCATTTATGACCTAAAATAAATTATAAAAAATATACAACAAATTTTTACAGATATATACATATATTTAATAAAATTAATATATATACAATAATTTTTGACATATATAAATCTAAAATAAATTAATGAAATATCTATATTAATAAACTAATATCTATATTTTTTTTTTCCATTTATAACCTAAAATAAATTATAAAAAATATACAACAAATTTTTACAGATATATACATATATTTAATAAAATTAGATGAAATATTTATTATTTTTTATAATAAAAAAAGTCCAAATTCTAAAAGTATTTTTGTATACTTTCAACTTTCAATGCAATTAGTACACTTCAAGAATCACACAGTGAACTTTCGACTACCAAACTTGAAGAATTTTATTTAGACTTTTCCGCCTCGTGTAATTTAAGTAAACGTTTATAAAACTTTCTTAATGATCTTATTTAAAATCAACTTATTATCCTACTGTGTGTAACAATATTCCATAATTAAATTATGGTATCGAAGTCAAAACCTTGCGATGAAGGGTAGCTGGGTACAAGTTTTCTATATAGTCCATCATGGTCGGCCGAAACATACAATGCATCTCTCTGAATATTGAATATAGCACCATTCAAGATCAGTTAAGGAGTTTTATGATGGACGATCACAATGGCTGCAAGACGCGGCTTCACTTTCTGGTATTTCCATGGTTGGCACAAGGCCACATCAATCCCTTCTTAAACCTCTCAAAGGCCCTTGCAATCCATGGCCACACAGTCTCGTTTCTCTCCACGCCTGTTAACATTTCCAGAATCAGGCCTTCGCTACTGCTTCAACAATGGCCTGGCCGGATCGATCTGCTGGAACTGTCGTTACCGCCCACGGAAGGCCTGACTCCGGGCGCGGAAAGCACTGCAGACATCCCGACAGAAATGGCGTTTCCATTGAAGACAACCATGGATGACATGGAGAAGCCGTTCCGAAGCTTACTCAGGCAGTTGTCGCCGGATTTTCTCGTCCACGACTTCATGCAATATTGGGCACAGACCGCTACTGCGGAGATGCGCATTCCGGCCATTTATTTCTGTGTCTTTGCCCCTGCGAGCAGTGCCCATGCCTTTCACCCTTGTAAATTGCGGAACAAGGACTTAACGGCCGAGGAGCTGGCGGCTCCACCCTTCGGGTTCTCCTCTTCGGCTGAGCTTATCCCCATGAAAAGAGGATACAAAGAATGAGACAAGAAATCCTCGGGCAGCCCTCACAGAGCCCATTCAAGTATGCCCTTTGTTTTGCCGCTTTGAATCCGAAGAAATTTCAGCTATATCTAATTCAAATTTCAAATCAACTCCATAAATTCCGCGTCGTTCGATGCTGGGTAGGTACATACATATTTATGAACCAAGGACACCAGAGGCAGCACCGGTTAAACTGTTTTTCCGATTCCAGCCGGTGGAGAATGGAGGCGAAATGTGGGGATCACGCGAGCCAGCTGGCTTAACCAGCATGAACGTACATGCTGGATAAGCTCTGCCTATTGGGACTGGGTTTTGTTGGTAGTTTCTGTCCAATACAACATGCATCCATAGGCGGAACCGCCTATGTAGAGATTAAATTGGTGAAGATCACATTTCTGTAGTTCAGTCCCTGTGTCTTGTGTCATCTTTTTTTGGATAAATGGAGAAGATTGGTAGCTGTGTTTTTTATCTCATAACTTTGAACTGTTTTTGCAATATTGAAAGTATGAAATGTTGTTATCGAAATCCTAAAAGCAATACAAGTCAAAGTACAAATTCCTCCGTCGTTTGGGTGCTATGATGTGATTAGAGATTACTTATAAAATTTCATCAAAATCATGCTGTTACCTCGTTTTACAATGGCAACCATAGCACATAGTTGTATTACTTTCCAACCAGAACAATAAGGTGGCAATGTCACCTCAATTGCTAATAGTTATTAGCTATTGCTATAACACAAAAACTACATAAATATGACATTTTTGCTACAAAAATGTAACACAAATAAAACAATTTTGACACAGAATTTCTTAGCCATAGAAACCCAAGTTTCATATCATCAATAAAACTTAAAATTTTATCATAACTTGATATATTATATACATTTTTGTTTCTTTTAAATCAATTTGTTATACCATACTCTTTTAAGACTTTCATAATAATTATTTTATCCAATTTATGTAATTAAATCAAAACTAATTTTTATGCAAATAAATTCTTTCATAATAAAAAAACAAGATCTAAACTATTTAATTACCTTCTAGTCATAAGAGTAACAAACTTGAAAAATATATGTTAATAAATAAGTTTAATCATGAAATATCTAATAATTAATTACTCAATTTGAAAAATAAATCTTAATAATTGAATGATTGATTAAGAGGATAAATCTTAAATTTAATATATAATCAATTTTATTTAATTTGAAAAAATAAATCTTAACAATTTAATGTTTGATCAAGAGAATAAATCTTAAATTCAAGATTACATAATAAAGTAACAATATCAAATATTGATTATGTCAATTCCAATGAAAATACTAACAAGCTAAATTCTGAACAAAGTTTATTCCCTCTATTTCATGAGAAATCCAGTAACATAACATGCTATAAAGTCTTAAGGCGCAAGCCAGGTTATTACTTCAAAGTTCAAAGCTCTGGTGTATTAAAATATTACAAGGGTAGTCATTAACCCTAATCTTGAAGATCAAAATTATATCTCTCTACCTAAAGAAGAAGATCCACATAGCTAAAATAAGAACCAATAGTGAAAGAAGGCGTTGGACCTTTTTAAATATGTCATCTCTGTGAGCCTATGAGCTTTGAGGAACTTGCCCAACCTTCTATCTCATAAGAATTATCATAATTTAGGAACTCTAAAGAAAACCAAGTAGGTTCTTATTTTACTTTTTAAAAAGTCCATAGACCAAAATTAGTCAAATAAACTTTAACTCTCTCTTTTATATATATATAATTTGAATTTTAAATTAAAACAATTTTTACCTATTAAAAAACTTATTAATATAAAATCCAAATAATGGAAGATAACATATAAGAAACACTTTGTATTTTATCATTAAAGAGAATGGTAAGATTTAGTTTCACATCACTCCATTTCTTCTTTAAAAAAACTAAATTTTATATAAATATATGTATATATAATTAAATGAGTCATAATTCTAACATTCTGCTTTACAAAATTTATTTTAATGGATATATCCATGCATCAATTTGAAATGTTTTCCCTAGAATCAACATGGAGAGTATCCTAATTAAATTCATAATTGTTTTTTATACGATTCACACCATATCTCAACATATATATACTTTATTTTATCATATATATTTAATTTTAATTAATAATTAAAATTAAAAGATGAATGTTATACAGATCATTGAATTTATGATACTCTTTTTAAATAAAGACTTATATATCCAATATCCAAGAGACATATTTATCTTATCTCAATTAATATTTAAACAAATTTAATGTAGCTATTTCATACCAGAAATAGTACTATGATTTTAATTCTCATTTAAATAACATATGCCCAAATTTTGGTGCAAACATACACATCATTAACCTTTAAATTATGCCAAACTTGTGCCATGATAATATGAAATTAATAATACAACTTTCTCAAAACAAAATAATTTGGTATAATTTAATATATTTAAAACACTTTTTTTATGAAATTAATAATACAACTTTCTCACGAGTGGCAGGTGCGGGAGGGATCCTCTTGGATCCTGAAGAAAAAATTGAACAAACCTACGCCTGGGGAATTGGATGCAGGACCAAAAATGAGGCGGAATGGATAGCCCTTCTTCAAGGATTGATGATTCTCGGCGACTCCAATCACTACAAGGTCGCAATATTTGGCGATTCTAGACATGTCATATATAAAATTCTTAATGGATACACTACTGGCTCGATAAAATGTCATCGCTTGTATGATAAAGTTGCCTCTCTACTCTCTCCCCATTATGAATTCTATCATATTCTCTGAGCAAATAATGTGATCGCTGATGAATTGGCAAACATGGGGACTTCCCTCCCACAAGGGCACTTTCAATTCAATGGGGTTAATTCCCCCCTTAAACCCATTCCATAATGAACTATGGTTTATGGCTTAAAAGGACCATTTACCATTACAATGGTCATGATGCAAGGGGTATATACGTGGGTTTCCACAATGAATTATGGATGAAAAGGACCATTCACCATTGCAATGGCCATGATGCTAAGTGCATTTAAGAATACACCAGTGCACATTTGGCTCATTCCACCACCTCCCATGCCATCGCCGCTTGTGCTCTCGCTCTCCTCGATCCTCGACGATATTAACTCCAGTCCTGTCTTGCGTTATTGCTATTGCAGCTCACACGCTCCAGGTCACATGCTCCAGGTCCTGTCATATTTCACGTTATGGCTTCTCTCAGGCTCCATTCTCACTCTGCAGCTTCTCGAAACAACGGTCTGATCCTTGCTCGCTCTGTTCTCTCGCCAGAGAGGACGTTGTTGAATGTGATTTCTGTTAGATTTTTATCATTCAAGCTACCATTATGATCTTAGGATATTTAACTGAGAGAATAACATGCACAGCAATAAAACATAATCACAACATAAGAGACAAGAGACACAAAGAATTTTCCTCGGAGAAACCAAAAAGGAGAAAACCCCGCAACTTCCTCAGAGATAGAATCAGCACCAAAGGTAAAACCGAAAAATAGTAAGATGATCTCCCGATAGCAGTAATCTCTCTCTCACACTAAGAGAGCTTCTCCTCTCTCACTCATGCGCCCCAATGAGTGAGTGAGTGTGTCCTAAATAGAGAGACTCACTCTCTATTTATATTCTTTCTTTTCACTTGGAACCCACTCCATCATGTCGGCCTCACTTAACAATTACTTACTAGAGCCGACATCTCTAGGAGTGTCTAATAACCCTAGTGCCCCACAACTTGTGGGGACTTTGCCTCCTCCGACCAACAAGGAGGTTTATCCTTAACACAATGGTGGGGACTATTGCCCCGACATACAATGACTCACCTAGGGTTGACTTCACTAGGATAGTCTAATAACCCTAGGGCCCCACAAATGCGGGGACTTTAACCCTTGACCAGTAGGAGGGTTACCCACAATGACTTTACATGACTTTCTCATTATAGAAACTTCCCAGAATAAACATCGGGGTATGACATGACTCAAGTACATTACAATACATCCCGAAATGAACATCGGGTTACAATAGATAAGAAATACAAGTGAATACATTCTGAAGTTATAATTACATCAACACTCCCTCTTAACTATAGGAAGGTATTTGCTCGACATAATTTATCAGCACAAGTCTTCTTCTCAGTATCATTTTGGTCATCATTAGGTCTTCGTCATCTTCAAGTCATCTTCATCTTCAAGTCATCTTCATCAGTAAGTCATCTTCATTTGGATCTGGATCATCATCACTGAATCTAGATCATCACTCGATCTGGCTCATCATCACTCGATCTGGATCATCATCACTGAATCTAGATCATCACTCGATCTGGATCGTCACTGGGCATCATCACTGGATCTGGATCATCACTCAATCTTGATCAACACTGCTAGATCATCATCACTAGATCTGGATCATCACTCGATCTGGATCATCACTGGATCTAGATCATCACTCGATTTGGATCAACATTGGTGCTATCTCATGATTCTTCTCGTCACAAGAAGTTCTACAGAGCCAACCCTTTTTCATGCTGGTTGTACGCCTAGCCTCCATGTAGGTCTTCTTCAGCACTTATATCTGATCAACACATGATCGAAGATAGATACTGCACTTACATCTGATCAACACATGATCGAAGAAAGGCACTGCACTTACATATGATCAACACATGATCGAAAAAAGGCACATCACTTATATCTGATCAACACATGATCGAAGAAAGGCTCAACACTTATATCTGATCAACACATGATCGAAGAAAGGCTCTGCACTTACATTCATCCAAGCTGGAACACATCCTAC
Organism: Pseudotsuga menziesii; assembly: GCA_001517045.1. NCBI lineage: Eukaryota > Viridiplantae > Streptophyta > Pinopsida > Pinales > Pinaceae > Pseudotsuga > Pseudotsuga menziesii. The sequence goes on from LPNX010985120.1 coordinate 734,056, forward strand.
CACAATGATGAAAGATCTTGCACTCATATCTGATCATGAGGGAACACATCCCAACAATCATATCAGAATGGCCCCCAGTCCTTGACTGAGCTACCTGGTAACTGACTAGGTGCCTCCATTCTCCTAGAGAATGGCAGTTGCCCTTACATCTGTCCTACTCGACAAAATGGCCAACACTCACATCTGACATGGGAGGAACTTAATCCTTTAACCATGACAGAATGGTTTAGCCCTTACATCTGATCAAGTGGGAACAGATCCCTCTATCACATCAGAATGGCTTCTCAGTCCAAGACTGAGTTTTCCTGGTAACTGACTAAGTGCCTCCATTCCTAGAATGGCAATTTCCCTTACATTTGTCCTACTCGATAGAATGGCCAGCACTCATATCTGACATGGAAGGAACCAATCCTCTCACCATGACAGAATGGCTCAGCCCTTACATCTTGTTGATGTATATGTAACTTCGGAATGTATTCTTCTATGTATCTTATGTATTGTAACCCGATGTTTATTCCGGGATGTTTCTTTTATGTATTTGAGTCATGTGGTCATACCCCGATGTTCCGATCGGGAGGATTAATAATGTAATCAAGTCATGTCAAGTCATTAGGTAAGTCCCCATAGTTTCGGGGCACTTGGGTTATTATACACTAATTAAGGTGTAGGCTCGAGTAAGTAATTGTAATTTAAACCTACATGGTTGAGTGCACTTCAAGTCAACGGAAGAATATAAATAGAGATTGAGAGTCTCTCTATTTATCACTTGTGAACTACATCACTTGCTCTCTCAAGTGTGGCGCACTTTTGGAGAAGGAAATTCTTGGGCTTGACAGAAGACAGAAGGCTGCTGTTGTGTTGGGAGGTCATCTTATTGTTTTGGGATCACATCTTGTGGTGATACTATCTTAGAGGAAGTTGAGGGGTTTTCTCCATTTATGGTTTCCCCTCCTAAAATCTTTGTGTCTCTTGTCTCTTATGATGTGCTTATGTGATTGCTGTGCTTGTTATTCTCTTAGTGAAAAGATCTTATCATAATGCTAGCTTAAATGTTGAAAAACTAACATGGTATCAGAGCTAACCTGAGAAGAAGACATTGTGCAGCTACAGGAACTAGGGCTTCCTATTTTATGGATCTTGCGAAACATATTTTCATCAAAAGTATGCTAGGATGTCTCTCCATTGAAGGGTGCATCTTTCTGTTGATGCAGAATTCAATTTCAAGCATTTTCAGTTTCGATGTGGAAATTAGGGCTTTCTACAGAAGAGGAATTTTTGGGTGAGACTAGAATAGGATTTTTCTCCTCATCAAAACCGAAATTTAGAGACCTGGATCAATAAATTTGGTTGGGTGAAACTCCGGGAAAGTCAAACCCTAGTTTGACCTTGAGCTAGGAGAAACCCTAAATACTAAAACTGCTAAGTTTTGGTACAGTCGCTATATTTCGAGATTGGCGAAGTCTCAGAAGCTAAAAATTGCAGGGGCCGAAGATAAAATCCTAATGAACAATGTGTCCAAATTTCAGCATCTGATTCACGATATTCTGGGATATATGATCTCTCCAAGATAGGGTTCCATCCTCTTCCAGAAATCATCCATAAACAGGACACCTGGGGATATCTGCAATATCTTGGGCTATAGAGCTCCAAATGGAATTCCGGAAGATGTTCCAGAAAGGGAACGGACTTTAATTTATTTGGTACAAAGGTCAGACTCAGAAGATGAACCAGTGACACGTGGCATGCCGTACAACTTATCTGTTCTGAACAGTCCAGTAACAGGTCACCTTGGGAAAAGGATCATAAATCCCAAATGGAGAAACTAATTCTAATGAAACCTACGTTGTTGGATCAGGGACATGCGAGGTTACGTCAATGAGAAATTTAGGACACAGAGGATCAGTAATTTCGGAGATATCACAGAAATAGTAACAAGAATTTCTGCAGAAGAAATCAGAAAATTAGGGCTTCCTGTTCCGGGAGTTTCCCTTCACTGTTTTCAGAAAAGGAGTACATTAGACAGCTCCATTTGAAGATATCTATCTGTTCATCCAATCAGATCTGAAATATTCCAAGTTTTGAAAATTAGGGTTTCTGTGACAAACCCTAGATCAACGAACTCTGGGACAAGGACGGACACCTCAAATCGGTAAGATCTAATCCTTTGCTATTTCCATTTGAGGTTCTCATTTCAATATGATATATCACATCAGCTTAGTGAAAAGCTTGTGGAAGTTGACAACTTCCAAGCCTGGAAGTATATGATCTCTCTGAAGAAAATGGATTGGACACCTACATGAGTATGGAGGTTCCAGTTTCAGAGGGAGACAAGGCTAAAGAAGACATCATGCTCATGCTGTAGAGGATGATGAACCATCTAGAAAGAGATCCAGACATGAAAGTGAAGATTCTTCAAGCAAGGATGAATATGTTCTAATATCAGCTCTCATAGGTAACATTAC
>LPNX010985120.1:740047-768459 GCA_001517045.1 Pseudotsuga menziesii
ACTGTCTTAGAGGAAGTTGATGGGTTTTCTCCATTTATGGTTTCCCCTCCTAAAATCTTTGTGTCTCTTGTCTCTTATGATGTGCTTATGTGATTGTTGTGCTTGTTATTCTCTCAGTGAAAAGATCTTATCATAATGCTAGCTTAAATGTTGAAAAACTAACACATATGACCATGGAAGGAACCAATCCTCTCACCATGTCAGAATTTCTATGGATCTCAGCATGCATATCTGACATGGAAGGAACCAATTTTCTCACCATGACAGAATGGCTCATCCCTTACATCTAACCAAGGAAGGAACCAATCCTCTCACCATGTCAGAATGGCTATGGGACTCATCATTTTCCCTTGGAGGAAATCTCAATCTAGAGAACACAAAGCTTCTCCCTGAAGTACTCAAACTTCACCCTAGCCAATGGCTTCATCAAGACATCAGCTATCTATTCCTCCGTCACAACATACTGGAGCTTCACTACTCCCCTCTACACCATATCCCTGATATAGTGATACTTTATCTCGATATGCTTCGACTTGTCATAGAACACTGGATTCTCTGACAACTTTACGCAACTCTGGTTGTCACAATGTATACAAGTAGCATCCAAATAGAGATCAAATAAATCAGACAGTAGCTTCCTCAGCCATACTTCCTCACAACTAACTGAACAAGCTATGACATACTCTGCTTCAGCTGTACACAGTGCCACACAGGATTGCTTCCTGCTAAACCAAGAGATCACACCCGATCCCATACTGAAGAAACACCCTGAGGTTCTCTTCCTATTGATGGCACTGCCTGCCCAATCTGAATCAACATAACCCTCCAGGTTAATCCTATGATTCGCATCGTACTTGAGCCCATAATAAACTATACCCTTCAGGTACCTCACTGCATGCTTTGCAACCATCAGGTGAACATGTCTCAATGTGTTCACAGCAAAGCAAATATATGGTCTCGTATTCATCAGGTACATCAAGGAACAAATCATCTGACGATACATCGTGGCATCAACCGTCTTTGATGAGGCAACACTCAATAGCTTCAGCTTCAATGTCATAGGTGTGGCCATAGCCTTGCATTCCATCATCCCAAATCTTTTCAGGATCTCTACTGCATACTTCCCTTGTCCAAGGATGATTCCATCTATATTTTTCCACACCTCCATGCCTAGAAAAATAGTGCATCAACACATAACAGGAGCATCACTGGTCTTCCGCCTTCAACCTTGAAGCAAAGGTTGGAATCTGCTTTACTCTCATTAAAGCTTAGATTCATCAGTAATCTATCCATCCTATCGTACCATGTCGAACCTTATATTTTCTGTAGTCACTCCCTCTGAAGTGAAGCATCATACCCCCTCTGTATTTTGTACTCTATGTACTGAAACATTCTGTACCGGAGTGACAAGTAGCTTCCTATGCTACTAGAACTCTATGTATCCATCTAATGTATAGAATTTCATCTTCAACCTTGTAGCTAAGGTTAAGATCTTCATCAAACTCATCATTTATGTGTTTCAATTCTTACTGGCTACAAATGTCTCTTCGTAGTCTATGTATTCTTTTCGTGAGAAGCCTTGTGCTACGAATCTTGCTTTGTATCCCACGATGTTTCCATCTACTGCATGATGGAACTACGAACTTCTCTTCAGGTCTCGATACTGCATCCTAGACATCATTCTTCTTGAACTGGTCTTCTTGTTTACTTCTTCATAGATGGAAGGTTCTGCATCAATGATGTTGCTGCATTCGTCATATTATTCTTCATCTTGAACTGTCATCACTTGTTCTTCGGAACAAGTTTCATCCTTCTTTGCTTGTAGGTGATTATGTATGCGATCTTTCCTACAATTCAAATGCATTTGTATGGTTAGAAACATTTCACAAGGAATATTCATACTGGAAAATTCTTATGCATAAATATATGATCATGCAACTATTTTAGCCAATACAACATTCATCCATATCTCACGGAAACTTTTGTAGATGCCTTCCATCTCTACTAGGACAACATTGAGATTGTGCACTAATCCAATATGTCAGCAAAGAGGTTTCATTCTATATAAGTAGAAATGGAGAGTTGTATAGAACCATGAGCTACTTACCCATCACATGCATATTAGTAGTATAGTGTCATTAATGCAAACATTCTATCATGCATAATACATCAACTGAATATAAACAAATGCATAACAAAAACAATATCATGAAATGACAATTGAATACTTATCTTTATTTCTTTCATGGGTAGGCTACTTCTGCTTCATCATCTTCTTCATTCGTGACTTCATCATTTCTTATCCAAGCTCTCAAGATGGATAATATGTTCTTCAAGAATCGAGTCCTTCATATTCCTCATCGCTTAAGGTATCTTCTTTCGATGGTGAGAGCTTGTTCTTCAATTGCTCCCATCTTCTCTTCTCTTCTTATGAGTCGAGCTTCTTCTTCTTCCCAGAGTCTGCTGAAAGTAATCACTTCCTTCTGGCACACATTCCTTGAATGAATGAATCCCATGATCCTGGGAGGCCATTCAACATGGACATCACCACTACTGCATTCTTCACTTCTTATTTTACCGCTACAAGTTGTTCTTTGATTTGAGAGACCCTTGTAAAGTATGACTGCATGGTCTCTGCATTCTGGATCTTCACATTCTTCAACTGGTTTCTTAAGGTCATATTCCGATTTCTATTCTTCCCTTCAAATAGCTTGGTCAAGGAATCAAACATCTTCGGTGTCTTTAAGGAAGACACTTGTAGTACAAGTTGATTTGTGACTGAATCAGCAATGATCTTCTTGGCCTTGACCAAGTTCTTCTTGTGTAAGGCTTCTAGCCTCATCTCCCTCTGGAACTGGAACCTCTATACTCATGTAGGTGTCCAATACATTTTCTTCAGAGAGATCATATACTTACAGGATTGGAAGTTGTCAAATTCTCCAAGATTTTCATCAAGATAATGTGATAGATCACTTTGAAATGAGAACCTCAAATGAAAATAGCGAAAAATTAGATCTTACCGTTTTGAGGTGTCCATCCTGGTTCTGGAGTTGGCTGATCTAGGGTTTGTCACAGAAACCCTAATTTTAAAAACTTGGAATATTCTAGATCTAATTGTATAGAAATATATATCTCTTCAAATGGAGCTTTCCAATGTACTCCTTTTCTGAAACAATGGAGGGAAGCTCCAGGAACAGGAAGCCCTACTTTTCCACTTTCTTCTGCAAAAATGCCAGTTACTGTTTCTGCGGTATCTCCAAAATTACTGCTCCTCTGTGTCTGAAATTTTGTGTTGAGATATCCTCGCATGTCCCCATTCCAACACCATAGGTTTCATCAGAATTGGTTTCACCAATTAGTATTTATGATCCTTTTCCCAAGGTGACCTGTTACAGGACTGTTCAGAATAGCAAAGTTGTACGGACTACCAAGTGTCACGGTTTCATCTTCTGGGTCTGAAATTTGGAACACAGAAATTAAAGTCCATGAAATTTCTAGAAAAGCTTTAGGAATTCCATTTGGACCTCGGTATCCCAAGCTATAGCAATTCTCCCCAGGTGTCCTGTTTAGGGATGAATTCTGGAAGAGGCTAGAACCCTAAATTGGAGTGATCATATCTCCCGGAATATAGTGAAAATGAGGCTTAATTTTAGATACATTGTTCATCAGTATTTTATCTTTGGTCCCTGCAATTTTCATCTCCTGAGCCTTCGCCAATCTCAGGATATGTGAATGTACCAAAACTTAGCATTTTTAGTATTTAGGGTTTTTCTAGCTCGGGGTCAAACTAGGGTTTGACTTTCCCAGAGTTTTACCCAACCAAATTTCTTAATCCAGGTCTCTAAAATTCAATTTTGATGAGGAGAAAAATCCTATGCTGGGAGCATTCAAAAGTTCCTCTTCTATAGAAAGCCCTAATTTCCGCATCAAAAACTGAAAATGCTCGGAATCGAATTCTGCTTTGACAGAAAGATGCGCCCTTCAATGGAGAGTTAGCCTAGCATACTTTTGCTGATGGATTGTGGAGAGACACCCAAAAAGTAAGAAGCCCTGGCTTCTGCTGCTGCACAATGTCTTCTTCTCAGGTTAGCTCTGATACCATGTTATATTTTTATCATTCAAGCTACCATTATGATCTTAGCATCTTTAACTGAGAGAATAACATGCACAGCAATAAAACATAATCACAACACAAGAGACAAGAGGAACAAAGAATTTTCCTCAGGGAAACCATAAAGAAGAAAACCCCACAACTTCCTCAAAGATAGAATCAGCACCAAAGGTAAAACCGAAAAACAGTAAGATGATCTCCTAACAGCAGTAGTCTCTCTCTCTCTCATTGAGAGAGCTTCTCCTCTCTCACTCATGCGCCCCAATGAGTGAGTGTGTGTGTCCTACATAGAGAGACTCACTCTCTATTTATATTCTTCCATTCACTTGGAACCCACTCCATCATGTTGGCCTCACTTAACAATTACTTACTAGATCTGACATCTCTGGGAGTGTCTAATAACCCTAGTGCCACACAAATTGTGGGGACTTTGCCTCCTCCGACCAACAAGGAGGTTTATCCTTAACACAATGGTGGGGGCTATTGCCTCGACTTACAATGACTCACCTAGGGTCGACTTCACTAGGATAGTCTAATAACCCTAGGGCCCCACAACTGTGGGGACTTTAACCCTTGACCAGTAGGAGGGTTACCCACAATGACTTGACATGAATTTCTCATTATAGAAACTTCTCGGAGTAAACGTCGAGGTATGACATGATTCAAGTACATTACAATACATTCCAGAATGAACATCGGGTTACAATAGATAAGAAATACAAGTGAATACATTTCGAAGTTACAATTACATCAACAATTTCAGGTGTTGACGAGGGATTTCTCCAGGACTAGATTCCATGGGAGTCTCTTCCTTTTTGCAGGGTGTTTGTGAAAGAAAGGCTTTCTCTTGCCGCCTTCTTCTCCTGTCATTGCTCTTCTCATGACAGTGGACCTCTGTGGTGTTTGAATTTGGGTCTCGGGCTCAGTTTTCCTGTAGGTGAGGTTTTCGTAGTTGATAACAGTTTGATTCTCGGTTGCAAGTGTTTTGGGTGGAAGGAAGGAGCCATTGGTACCCTTTCCTGTAAATGCAAAGCCGACCGTGATTCTCTTCTGCGAGAAGTCAGCATTCTTCACTCGGCTCTTGGTGAGTTTTATGGTACACAATCTCGAAATTTGGAAGGTGTTGTTTTTAGTTTTTCTCGCTTAGCTCTTGACACTTGTTCTCCTAGGAAAGGAAATATGAACCCGACAAATGAGAATGCTAGGATTGCTGACCTGAAGAAAAACCTCAGATGCCTATATGAAATGATGGCAACAGGCATAATGGATAATAAAGCTCTGGTTCAAGAGGTGAAGGATATGGGTGAGGTGGTCAGCTATACCTCCTATCAGATAAGCAGCCACGATTCAAGGATTGATGATACCAAATCCAACCTCAGAGAAATGATGGGTAAAGTGGATAGAATCTAGGAAGATCTTTAGCGTTTGGTTAGTATGAATCAATCCAGTTAGGCCCGTGAAACCCCTGTTGCAATTCAGCCCATGGAGGAGGAGTCGGTGGAACAGCCATTGAAGCCGCCAGGCTAATTTCTTAATCAATTTCTCTATTTATGTTTTTTTTTTTAATTTCTAAATCAGCAGTATATTAGGGTATACACTACCACTGTCCATCGAATATGTGTAAAAACACTATGTGGAGTTCTTTGGTCTTCCCTCTGGACCAATTTTGGTTTTTTGTTTTGTGAACAGCAAGAACTCTCAGTCTTGTTTTTTTTGTAATGAATGGTTGTGCACAGCCTGTTTAATACCATCACCTTTTATTGTTTCTGTTAAAAAAAATAATACAACTTTCTCAAAAAAAAAATCTAATATAATTTAATATATTTAAAATACTTTTTTTATATACCAAATAGTAATATGAAATTAATAATACAACTTTCTAAAAAAATAATCTCTTATAATCTAATATATTTAAAACACTTTTTTTATATACCAACACAGACATTATAAAATAAAAAATTAATTTAATAAACTTAACACTTTCTCATATATATATATATATATAAAAACACAAAATCATGATTCTACATCGATTTGATTTATTTTAGACATTTTGAATTATATTTGAATATATATATATAGCTAACTATTTAACATGAATGAATCATTAATATCGATTGAATAGTACAATTTTTGTTTTGATTTTTATAAGACAACTACAAGCATGGTCCAAACATTTGTGATGTCAATCATGACGGCTACGACGAAAGGGTAACAATGGTGCTTTGGGAATACATGAGGACACCAAATAAGTTAAAAAAGCACACACCATTCAACCTAGTGTACAACAGGGAAGTAGTGGTGCTAGTTAAATTTATGATACCCAACCTATTCATCGCCCAAGCAACAAGAATGTTAGAGGAGTGTCTAGAAAGCTACAAGTGCATGATCATACTAAAGTTTATGCAGTTTGGTCTTCCTCTATTTGTTACGGATAAGAGAGCATAACATTTTGGGAATTCATAGCTTGATACTAAACAATCAGAAGAAGTATAGAATTTTATATCCACATGTCCTTCCATGACAAATCAAAAGAATTAGGGTTTAAATATACACCTAAATAACAATAGTTTATTATTATCAAGGTCGCCGTAAAGGAGTAAGTCCAAAGACTTAAATAATTCAATGATTAATACATCGAGATCAAAGCATGGGCTTACTGCTTTTCTGCCTACTCCATGAATTTAACAGGATCGGGCAAAGTTGATTTCAAAACATCGTTGTTGAGAAAATCTTGAATCGGGATCCGGAAGTGTTTATTTCAAACCATTGTTATCGAGAAAATATCGAATCAATTTGTTGAGATGAGAGCATTTTTCACTGTGGAAGTTTGAACTGTTTGTCACAGAAATATTTGTCAAAGGCCAACTCTTACCTTTATTTTTATAATAATAAAAATCATTATGATTTCCATTGTATTTTCCTTAAAAATAAAATCGTAGATGGATGCAAAATCGTAGTTGGATGCACTCCTAGTTTTATTTTGTATAAAATATTAACCAGTATAAAATTGATGGAATCTCCTAGTGGCAAGCAAATATGAAGAAGTCATGAAAAAAATGTAAAGAGTAGGTGACTGGGGGCCATTTTGGTTTGGCCAAGTCTCCATGACAAACTCTTCTGCAAGTAAAATGCGTAAGAATAAAGGAACCAAAGCAAGGGAGGGGATATTACTGCAATTCAAGGCAGTGGAGGAGGCATCTCCAAGTGGAAATGGAGAGATGCATTTGCATTTTCGTTGAAAGTGGAATAGTAATTGTCTGGCCCACTAATTTTTCTTTCGCTTCATTTTTTATTTCTTCTGTCATTCCTTCTCCCTTTCTTGTCAACGCCGAGGGAAGGATGCTGCCTCTCCTGTATCCAGTTGTTTACTTTCATTATTCATACATTCTCCTTTTCCTTTTCATTTCTTTCTCATGCTTCCTCCTTCACACCCAATGGCATCTCTTCCATGCTGGATCGAGGAGAAATATCTACATCACCAAACCATTCCACTGTCAAATATTAATATCTGCATCACCGAAACAAGAAATTGAAAGATTTCTTCTTTGTATATGAGATAGCCCTTCCAATATATTTCTGGTTTTTTAATTTTGCAATTCCCACAAATTTCCATTAATTGTTTATTTACAGAGAGCATGTGAATCATTTGGATTAGCCGCTTATCCCCTTAGGATTATCCATCTATGATATGAAACGATTGAAATTTCAATACAAGGTGGGATTCTAGATTTTCCAATTTAGGATGAAGTACAAAAAGATCGATTGAATTACAAAACCATCACTGAATTTTCAAATTTATGGCTGAACGACAGCAGTAAATTTAATCGATTTGGTTAATTGAATCGGTTGGAGTTGGACTCCATTGAAAATGATTCAATTTACATACAATTAACTGTTAACTATTTAAATAACCAAAGTGTTGTCAAACTCTTATCAGATTATTTAATGGATGCTACTAAGAATATTAGCACTTCATTAATCTAGTCGATTCATATTTTTTTTTAAATGAAAAACATAGAACATCATCCCACTTCAAATATGAAATAAGACGCATTCAACTTAGTAAATTATATTTTAGCGGTAATAGGCAAGGCCAACACAACTTCATTCAACATTTCAGTTAGGATCTTAGTAACAAGATTATATACAATCAACCCCAAAGAAAAAAAACTATAAAAATCAGTTACCTGGAAGGTAATTGATTTTTTGATGGCTGCCTATTGATTCATAACAGCCTCTTAATACAAATGGTAGAAGCCCCCAATACAACAAAATCCCTTAACATGACTTCAACGTCTTCCCTCCTTTTAAAGACTTGAAGCATCAAACTTATATAAAATATCTATCCTCACACTTAAGCTGGGCTTTGATATTGCTGTGCAATCTACCGAAAAGTAACCTAACATTAAGCAACTGGACATACACAACATAAAATAGGATGAATTAAAACTTTTCTCCTTAGCCTCGATGATAACACAATGACACATGTTCCACCTTACAGAAGCACCGAAGCTCCCGAAATGCATACACAAAGTCCATGGGTAACACGCAGAGTGGTATAATAGAAGTGATTGAAGGATGATAGCCTCTGCAAAGGATATATTTTGTTTGTCCTATATCATATTATTAATTACTATCATCCGCCTGTTATTTGAATCATTGTTGACAGAAATATTAATTGTCATCATAAAGAAGGTACTGTTTACAAGGAGCCAAAACCAGAAAAGATCATGGATAATTATACAATTGCTGATATCATCCTCGCCGCCGGGTCCTCTAGCACAAAAACCTAGAGCAACATCATATCCCCAAACCAATAGTAATCTAAAAAAATATACAATAAAAAATAATAATAATAATTAAATGTTTTAAATATTACCAAACCTTAGACTAAATTCAATTACATTTAATAAAAACTATTGCAAACTTTGGAAGATTGAAAAAATTTGCTTATATCTAAATGAATTAATACTCATGACCGATTTATATATATCACCTGCGGTGACATAACAATTATTTATCCAGCTAGCAAACTTTCATCCTTCTAAGATTTTGGTTATTGCATCTCTACTTTAAGTACTATCATTTCTCCAATATGGTGGAATTTTAATGGAACTTATAATGGTTGGTCAAGTCAATATAAATTTCATACTATGTGACTATATGAGCTTTTATTTTAAATTAATATTTTTTTAAAGAAAGTATTTAGTCAAAAATATTTTCTTGGAAGCTTAAATAGTAGAAGTTTATATTGTTTTTTTTACTAGATTGGGTAACCACTTATTGATGTTCTAATAAGATAAAATATGAGTATTTGTAAATATTTATGTATTCACATTATCATCAAAGTTAAAGTAAACAAACCCATGCACTTGAAGCTTGTTGTTTCCATCTCCAAGATAACATTTAACAACATAGTCCTTGGTGCTTTCTAGGTATCCTAATACTCTTTTGATGATCTTTTAATGTCATTTATTTGGATTGATCATAAACCTACTCACAATTCTCATTGTATGAGTTAAGTTTAGTTTTTATGCATGAGATTTCCAAATACTCTAGAATATTGTACTCCTACAATTTTTTCTTGTCCTAACTTAATCTCATGAGTCTTGGTATTTGGCTAGGCCATGGCCTTAAAATTATTTTATTGTTATTTTTCTTTCAAATGATGTACTCCTACTCATACTAAAAAAAGTTCGAACATGTCTTCAACATACTTTTTTTTAGGTAATACACAAATTTCTTCTAAGGTTTTTCACATTTATGTGTTCCAAACACGCGTGAGACTCATATGGAATGAAAGATGCCAAGTTATTATGCTAGAAAAATAAGCAGTTATACATATTCATTTTTCCTATTACTGTAACAATTTCCCACCTCATAGTACTTAATTTAAACTATGATTATCAAGAGAGAGTTTAAGGAGTCTTATGTGATCATGATAATTTATGTAGTCACATATTTTCTCCTTCCTAGTGATATTTTATGTGTTCACTACTTTTACCTTTCTCAATGGTCTCATGTTGTCTTTCAAGATCCTTTTGGTGCCAAATCTCTTCATGTGTTCCGATGATCCACCAAATTTCAAAGAGCATAAATAACAAGATGGAATAGAACTAGTGATAATGTTATATCTTGTTCCTAGTCCATAATTAATATGGTAATTTTAGAAGGCTCATAACCATACATATTAGGTTCTTTTTTATTATCAAAAATTTATTTTTACCTCATAATCACTTTGATCATTTTTGGAATGTTCTCAACATCAATTTTTGGATAACTCAACATTAATGGCATACACATTAGGTTCTTTTTATTATCAAAGACTTATTTTTATCTCTTAATCGCTTTAATAATTTTTGGAATGCTCATCATCAATTGTGGACAAATTAACGTCAATATTTGGACAGCTCAACATTAATGTCAACTAGGATTATTTTCCAACAATTGGATTCTTTGTGATTATTTCTTAAAGGTTGTATTCCCATCCTATTTCTCCACCTAGAAAACTTTCATCCTTCTAAAATTTTGGTTAAACCATAGGTAGCATTGCTTGGAGTCTTTACTTTGAGTACTATAGTTTCTCATATTTCCACTTTTCCAATATGGTGGAATTTTAATGGAACTTTTACTCATGTTTGAAAAGTCAATATAAATTTCATACCATATGAGTATGAGGTTTTGATTGAAATTAATATGTTTGAAAGAAAGGTTTTAGCCAAACTATTTCGTGGGAATCTTAAATATTAGAAGTATATATTGTTTGTTTACTAGATTGTGTAACCATTTATGACTCTCCAAACATTATAAAACATAGGTACTTATAAACATTTCTTTATTCTCATCATCATCAAAGTTAGAGTAAAAAACCCATGCACTTAAATCTTAGTGTTTCCATCTCCATGATACCATTGAACAACATAGTCCTTGGTGTTTTTTAGGTATCATAATATTCTTTTGATGATTTTCTAATGTCATTTACTTCGATTGACCATAAACCTACTTGTTGATGTATTTGTAACTTCAGAATGTATTCGCTTGTATATTTTATGTATTGTATCCCGATGTTTTTTCCGGGAAGTATCTGTAATGTAATTGAGTCATGTCATGCCCCGATGTTACTATCGGGAGATTCAATAATGTAAACAAGTCATGTAAAGTCATAGTGGATAACCTTCCTTGTTGATCAAGGGGTAAATTCCCCACATTTGTGGGTCCCTAGGGTTATTAGACTCTCCTAGAGAAGTTGGCCCTAGTGAGCTATTGTCAAGTCGGGAATTAGTATAAATAGATAGTGAGCCTCTATATTTATCACACATTCACTCACACTTAGTTGTAGCGCATAACTGAGAGAGAAGAAGAAGTTGGGACAAGAGAGAGAGAGACTACTGCTGTCGGGAGATCATCTTAATGTTTTTGGGTTTTACTTTTGGTGTTGATTCTATCTCTGAGAAAGTTGCGGGGTTTTCTCCTTGATGGTTTCCTCGAGGAAAATCTTTGTGTCTATTGTCTCTTATGTTTGATTGTTGTGCTTGTTATTCTCTCAGTTAAAGATCCTAAGATAATGCTAGCTTAAATGTTAAAAAATATAACATGGTATCAGAGGTAACCTGAGAAGAAGACACTGTGCAACTGCAGAAAATAGGACTTCCTACTTTTTGGATCTCTATCCACAAATTTTCAGCAAAAGGAGGTTGGGTTGACTCTCTTCTCTAGGGCTCATCTTTCTGTCGAAGTAGAATCTGATTCTGAGCATTTTCAGTTTTTGACCTGACACTGCTACTGGAAATTAGGGATTTCCACAGAAGTGGAATTTTTGAGTGATCCCAGGCATGGATTGATCTCCTCCCCAAAATCAAAGTTTATGGTTGGACATAACTCCAGGAAAGTCAAACCCTAATCTGCTCCTGAACCAGGTCTACAAAAATTCAACTCCAGATCCAGTTCAGACATCTTGACCTGGTAAGATCTAAATATTTTGTATTTCCATTTGAGGTTCTCAGTTAAGATGTCTCATCATACCAAGCTTGATGAAAAGATTGAGGGAGCTGATAAATTTCAAGCCTAGAAGTATAGGATCTCCCTGGTCCTAGAAGAAAATGAGTTGGACTCTTACATCACTGAAGAGGTTCCAGTTCCAGAGGGAGATGAGGCTAAAGCCTTACACAAGAAGAAATTGGTCATGGCTAAGAGGGTTATTGTTGATTCAATCAAGGATCACCTCATACCATAGGTGTCCTCCTTAAAGACACCTAAAGCTATGTTTGATGCCCTGACCAAACTGTTTGAAGAGAAGAACATAAACCGGAAGATGACTTTGAGAAACTAGTTGAAGAATGTGAAGATCCAGAATGAGGAGACCATACAATCATACTTTACAAGGGTCTCCTAGATCAAAGAACAACTTGAAGTAGTGTATGAAGAAGTAGAGAATGTAGAAATTGTGATGACCACCTTGAATGGCCTCCCTAGGTCATGGGATTATTTCATCCAAGGGATTTGTGCTAGAAAGAAACTAATCAAGTTTAGTAGATTGTGGGAAGAATGCTCACAAGAAGAAGCTCGAATAGTATCTTGAGAAGAAAATATGGGAAATGAAGATCAAGCTCTCACAGTACACTCCAAGAAAAGAATAAGGGACAATCATCATCGCCAAGGTAAGCACTCTCACTAGAAAGATAATTCTGTAAAAACAAACAAGTATCTATCCAAACTCAGATGCTATACAAGTGATGAACAAGGACATTTTTCTAGAAATTGTCCCATGAATAATAATGGTTCTACAAAGAAGAAGAACTACAAAATAAGACATCATGCTCACACTGTAGAGGATGATGATCCTCCCAGAAAAAGAGTAAAACAAGAAAGTGAAGACTCTTCAAGTGATGAAGAATATGTTCTGATCTCTGCCCTCACGGGAACTGTCACACATGGAAGAAAAGATTGGCTTATTGATATTGGGGCTTCCAAGCACATGACAGGATTCAAGGAATCCTTTGTGAAACTATCCGAACATAATTCACCCCATAAGGTAAAACTTGGGGATGACTACCAATATCCCATAAAAGGTAGTGGTGAATCCTCCTACAAGCTAGACTCTGGAAAGTCTATGAAAATGAAGGATATCTTGTTTGTACCAGGACTAAAGAAGAATCTTCTCTCCATATCAACATTGGATGCAAAAGGCATGAGGGTTGCTTTTGTAGATGGCCAAGTCCTCATGTGGCCAAAAGGAAAGACTATTGACGATGCAATAGTAATTGGAGAGAAAGAGGGAGGATTATACAAATTGAAGGGCCAACTAGAACAAGCCTTGGTTCATGAATCAGTAAAGACAAATGAACTTTGGCATAGAAGGCTTGCACATGTACACTATAGAGCACTACCACTTGCAAGCAAAGCTGTCGAAGGACTTCCAGAAATACAGGCAAAACATGAAGGAGTTTGCAAAGGATGTGTGAAGGGAAAGAATACAAAGAAGGCATTTCCAAGTAGCGAAAGCAAAGCAAAAGGAATCTTGCAAATCATTCACTCCGATGTATGTGGTCCATTGTCATCCAGCTCATTAAGCGGGTATGTATACTATGTTTCTTTCATTGGTGATTTTTCTAGGAAGACATGGATATCTTTCATGAAAAACAAGGATGAAGTATTCAGCAAGTTCAAAGAGTTCAAAGCCTTGATTGAGAATCATACAGAAAATAAAATCAAGGCCTTTCGACCAGACAATGGCGGAGAATTAACATCAAATGAATTCAAAGAACTATGTAGAGATTCAGGGATTAAGAGGGAGTTAACCACTCCATATAATCCACAACAGAATGGGGTTGCAAAAAGAAAGAATAGAATGATTATGGAAGCTACAAGGGCAATGCTTCATGATCAAGATCTTCCTATGCATCTATGGGCAGAAGCTGCTAGAACAGCTGTGTATGTACATAACCATACTCTGCATAAAGTACCCAAGAACAAGACACCTGAAGAAGTCTTATTCGACAAGAAACCAGAAGTCAGCCATCTCAAAATATTCGGTTGTCCGGTGTACATACACATTCCAAAAGAAAAGAGGACAAAGTTAGATCCTTCAAGAAAGAAGGGTATATTTGTGGGATACTCTGAAAACTCAAAATCTTACAGAATATACTTCCCAGGATTCAATAAGATCGACATAAGAAGAGACGTAACATTTGATGGAGATCCAGTCTGCAACAAATCCAAAAAGAGACCAATTGAAGACTCTAAAGAAACAGAAGCACCCAGAATTCAAGATACAACTATGAACGATGCAAATCAAGATGAAGATCGAGAAATAGAATAACCCGAGGAACCTGTAGATCCACCCCAAGAGAAGAATCCTAACAAGAGGAAACCTGCATGGGTACGAGAGGCTATCCAAGGTGCAGAAAGATATGGGGCTCCAGAAGAAGTACACAGAGAGAGGAAAAGAACCAGGTCCTGTTCCGGTTATGTAGCACTATTGTGTGACTTCGTTGATAAAGAACCTTCCAACTATGAAGAAGAGACAACTAAGAAAAAATGGAAGGATGCTATGATCGAAGAGTACCAGTCTATCATGAAGAATAATGTTTGGGATGTTATCCCAAGACCAGAGGGGAATCAGTTGTGACTTCCAAATGGATCTACAAGATCAAGCATGCTGTAGATGGTAGCATAGAGAAACATAAAGCAAGATTTGTGGCTCGTGGCTTCTCCCAGAAAGAAGGGATAGATTATGAAGAGACTTTTGCACCTGTAGCCAGATACACTTCCATCAGATCGGTACTTTCTCTGGCTGCAGTAATGAAATGGAAGATACACCAAATATATGTCAAGACTGCTTTCTTGAATGGTGTAGTAGAAGAGGAAGTGTATGTGGAGTAGCCACTCGGTTTTGAGACACATGACAAGGAGTCTCATGTGTGTAAATTGAATAAATCCCTGTACAGTTTGAAATAGGAACCTAGGACATGGTACGACACAATTGATGGATTCCTATCCAGTTTGGGCTTTACCAAGAGTAAAGTAGATTCCAACCTTTACTATGAGGTTGAAGAAGGGAACCCAGTGATACTCCTACTGTATGTAGATGACCTGTTTGTAACAGGTGAAGATGGGTTGATTGCTAATACAAAGAGGAAGCTTTCTGTTAAGTTCAAGATGAAGAACTTGGGTATGATGCACTAGTTTCTAGGCATGGAGGTGTGGTAGAATGCGGATGGAATCCCCCTCGGACAAGCGAAGTATGCAGTAGAGATCTTGAAGAGATTTGGGATGATGGACTGCAAGGCCATGACCACACCTATGGCATCAAACCTCCAGCTTCTAAGTGATGCTTCATCAGAGACGGTTAATGCTACGATGTATCGTCAAATGATTAGGTCCTTGATGTACCTGACGAATACAAGACCAGATATTTGCTTTGTTGTGAACACATTGAGCTAGTTCTTGATAGATCCTAGACATGTTCACTTGATTGCTGCAAAGCATATTCTGAGGGACCTTAAGGGTACAGTTGATTATGGGATCAAGTATGAGGTGAATCAGAAGATTAACCTGGAGGGTTATGTTGATTCAGATAGGGCAGGAAGTGCCATCGATGGGAAGAGCACTTCAGGGTGCTGCTTTAGTATGGGATCAGGTGTGATCTCTTGGTTTAGCAGGAAACAGTCTTGCATGGCACTGAGTACAGCTAAAGCAGAGTATGTCGCAGCTTGTTCATCTAGTTGTGAGGTAGTATGGCTGAGGAAGCTACTATTTGATTTGTTTGATCTCCAGTTGGATTCTAATTGTATATATTGCGAAACTAGAGTTATGTGAAGTTGTCGAAGAACCCGGTGTTCCATGACAAGCCGAATCATATCGAGATCAAATATCACTATATCAAGGATATGGTGCAGAGAGGAGCAGTAAAGCTCCAGTATGTTGCAATGGAGGAGCATATAGCTTATGTGTTGACCAAGCCATTGGCCAGAGTGAATTTTGAGTACTTTAGGGAGAATCTTGGTGTTCTCCAGATCAAAGTTCCTTCCAAGAGGAAGTGATGAGTCTGTGAGCCATTCTGACATGGTGAGAGGATTGGTTCCTTCCATGGTCAGATGTAAGTGTAGAGATGCTCTGATATGATTGTGGGTTGTGTTACCACATAATCATTGCAGATCCATTCTGATGTGATTGAGGGATGTGTTCCCACATGATCAGATATAAGTGTTGAAGGCCATTCTCTAGGAGAATGGAGGCACCTGGTCAATTACCAGGAATACTCAGCCTAGAGCTGAGAGCCATTCTAATGTGACTGTGGGATGTGTTACCACATGATCAGATGTAAGTGCAAAGCCATTCTGATGTGACCATGGGATGTGTTCCCACATAATCAGATGTAAGTGCAGATCCCTTTTGACATGCTGGATTGGTTCCTTGCATGGTCATATGTAAGTGTAGAGCCCTTCGGACATGCTGGATTGGTTCCTCAAATGGTCAAATGTAAGTGCAGAGCCCTTTCGAAATATATGATGGATTGATTCCTCACATGGTCAAATGTAAGTGCAGAGCCATTCTGACATAGATTATTAGATTGGTTCCTCTCATGGTCAGATGTGAGTGCTGGGACTTTCTGACATAGATGATTAGATTGATTCCTCTCATGGTCAGATGTGAGTGTTGGGCGTGCCTTTCTGACATGTATGTTGGATGTGTTCCTCGCCTGGTCAGATGGAAGTGTTGGGCGGGCCATTCTAACTTAGGGTCAGATATAAGCACTGAAGAAGACCTACCTGGAGGCTAGGCCTACAACCAGCATGAAAAAGCGCTAGCTCTGTAGAACTTCCTATGATGAGAAGAATCAAGAGATAGCACTGTGATGATGATCCACCAGAGATGATCCAAATCCAATGATGTGCCAGATCCAGTGATGATCCAAATCTAGTAATGAAGATGACTTAAAGATGAAGGTGACTTGAAGATGAAGATGACTTGAAGATGGAGATAACTTGATGATCTAGATGATACAGAGAAGAAGACCTGTGCTGATAAACTGTGTCGAGAGAATACCTTCCTAGTTAAGAGGGAGTGTTGATGTATTTGTAACTTCGGAATGTATTCACTTGTATATTTTATGTATTGTACCTCGATGTTTATTCCATAAAGTATCTGTAATGTAATTGATTCATGTCATGCCTCGATGTTCCTATCAGGAGATTCAATAATGTAAACAAGTCTTGTAAAGTCATAGTGGGTAACCCTCCTTATTGATCAAGGGGTAAATTCCCCGCAATTGTGGGGCCCTAGGTTATTATACTGTCCTAGAGAAGTCAGCCCTAGTGAGTTATTGTCAAGTCAGGAATTAGTATAAGTAGAGAATAAGACTCTCTATTTATCACACATTCACTCACACTCAGTTGTAGCGCATAACTGAGAGAGAAGAAGAAGCTGGGACAAGAGAGAGAGAGACTGCTGCTATCGGGAGATCATCTTACTGTTTTTGGGTTTTATTTTTGGTGCTGATTATATATCTGAGGAAGTTGCGGGGTATTCTCCTTTATCGTTTCCCCAAGGAAAATATTTGTGTCTATTGTCTCTTATGTTTGATTGTTGTGCTTGTTATTCTCTCAGTTAAAGATCCTAAGATAATGCTAGCTTAAATGTTAAGAAATCTAACACTACTCACAACTCCCATTGCATGAGCTAAGTTTGGATTTTGGTGCACCATTGCATACATGAGCTTTCCAACTACACTAGAAGATTGCACTTTAATTATTTATTTTTTTTCCTACGTAATCTCATGACTCTTGGTGTCTTGGCTATCCCAATACCTTAAAATTGGATTGTTATTATTATTATTATTTTTTTTAAATTGGTGTACTCCTACTCATACTTTTCAACATACTTCTTTTGGCTAATACACAAATTTCTTCGAAGTTTTTTCACATTTATGAGTTCATCACACATAAGAGACTCATATGAAAAGAAACATGCCTAGTTATTATGCAAGAAAAATAGGTGGTTATTCATATTCAATTCACAAGTTTTACTGATACAATTTCCCACCTCCTAGTACATGATTTAAATTATGTTTCTCAACTCGAGATATTTTAAGGAATCTTATGTGATTATAATAATTTATGTAGTCACTAGTTTCCCCCTTTCTAATGATATTTACTATATTCACTAGTTTTTCCTTTCTTGGTGACCTCATGTTGTCTTTTCAAGATCCTTGTGGTGACAGATCTCTTCATGTTTTCACACATCGATGATCCACTTGATTTTAAAGAGAGTAATAACACACTGGCATAGAACCAATGATCATGTTATATATTGTTCTTAGTCCATATTTAATATGGTACTTTGGGAAGACTCATAACCATACATATTAGGTTCCTTTTGTTTATTAAATACTTATTTTTATTTCTTAATCACTTTGATCATTTTGGAATGTGCATCATCAACTATGGACAACTCAACATCGATTTTTGGTTGACTTATTACCTCATTATTCTTTAGTTGTGATTCCTTCATCTAATGGGTGAAGAACCATTAAATATCTTTCAAATAAATTATTAACACAACTTTCAAAGATAATAAAATTTACTATCTCGGGTTCATTAATAGTACTAAGTTTTGTATGATACTAGAGGGTTCACAAGAAATTGATTCCCATTTTCATTGCAATGAGAATGTGTACTGGTTGCTAAATTAAAAATGAGTGCATGCTTCTAAGAATGTACATGTGATCCTTTTCAAATAGATTCCCCCTCGCCCCCAAACCTCCATGAAACCATATGCCACGTCAATTTTAATTCCATATCATTTAAAAAAAATAAAAGTACATATGTGTGTTCTTGAAAGTGCACATGATCTTCTAAGTATGCATGCCTGAGGTATGTGCACACATTCTTATGTGTATAAAAAAACAAAAATATACTAGGTTAATTACTATTTTTATTGTGCCCTCCCAAGCCAATGTTGACTTCTGTGCAACGAGTTAATATGAGAACATTCTAGGAGGATCTACATTAATCCTTTGCCAATTTTTAGTGCCATTTGTTGTGAGTAATTTTTATTTGTCTTGGCATTTTTATAATTTTTAGGTTTTACTTTTTTTTTCATTTCTTATAAAAAAATGTTATTATTGTTGAATTGCAATTCTTATTCCACGAAGATGAAATAAAACTCCAATCTAAACACAATCCAAAACCTTAACCCCCCACAAGAACCATACAATGGAATAAATCAAAGTTTATATGAGCTTAAAAACCTAATTGGGGAGTTGATGAACAAAAGAGAACCATCTCACCTTTCACTAGCCACTTCCATTAATATCGTTGTTGCTTCCATTGCCCATTTTCATGGTCAATTGTTTGATATATCTAAATATCAAGCAAGGATGATAGATTTTTAATCAAGTGGAAAATAGTAAGGAAGATATAAAAATATTGAATATAACCAAAGAATCCATTGTTTAGTTGTTCATTGACCCTAGAACCAACCAACCGCCTAATTCAAGAAAGATACATATTTTCCTCGGTTGATGCACATTCCAACTATGGAGATACCACCATATGCATTGATGGTTTATGGTATTTTCTAATCCTTCTTGCCATAGCATGGAGGTTCCCTTGCATTTTCTTTGAAAAATATGGGATGGGTTCCTTCTTGGGTACCATGTCAATTATTTTAACATTGGTGAATTCCAAAGGGTCGGTCTTGAATTGGCTCGGGATCGAGTAACTACTAGGAATAACCCACTTATAGGGTTTTCTATTTTGATGCATATGGCCAACACCCTCCCCCCATTCACCTGAACTAGGAGATAGGATTCAAGGTACTAGTACTATGATATTATTCTTGACATGTAGTCTAGTCCAACATAGTACATTTGTAATAAATTCTTGTTGAGAGACATCATTTGGTGATATTAGGCCTTCATTTGGTCAAGTTGGCCATTATATTTTCAGGCCAGTTGCTCCTCATCAATGCTTTCATTGTGAACATACTTGTGATGTCCAAAAAGAGTATTATATTCGATACTTTTTCTTGAATGAGATTAATATGAAAAAATGTATACTTTAATTACTTATGTATTTAGTGTTTCATTTGATAAGTATTTGGTGGACATAAATTTAAAGTATTTATATGTCTTTTATTCTGCATGTGTACCTACTGCAAGATGACACTTTGATGCAATGTTGTAGATTTTTCCAATGGGGATATTCACATCTAGGTATTTAGATAACTTTACGGTTTTTCCCCTATATCTTTATGTATATGTTTTACATGTTAAATATAAATATTCCTAACATGATTTAAAGGCCAATCCCAACTAAAGAATGTAGACATGTGGTTTTATATAGCTTTATATGTATCGTACCACATTATAAATCAATTATATAGTAATAATAATAATAATAATAATAAAAGTGCACATGACTCTTGAATTACCACCTAAATCACCTACCTAAAATTGTAGTGCCAAAGAAGATGGCTTATGAAGAGAATGGCATCCTTAGTGGAAACCCACTCCTATATTATTGTAGTAACTCCACACTTTCTATGCACATGTCAGTGACAATCTTAATTTGCATAAATTACACAAAAACTATCTACTAAAATGTAAAACCATAGTTTATATTTAACTACTATGTTTTAATTGACCACAATAATCCAAGCACCTTGGCCTTAGTGAATGAGTAAAATTTTAATATATGTTGACATTTCTTGACCATTTGGCTCCAACATCTTATATTACCAATCTTGTTAGGCATGTGTGAATTGGAACACTTTATTGGATGAATTTCTCAATGGTTGTGTAGTAAATAAAGGAAATGTTGAATTTGTGATGTGTTTAGTAGAGAGGAAAAGGTCCATAGCACTACTTTGAATGGCAGTAGAGGAATTGTAAGAGTTTAAGTTTGTCTTCCGAATCATTTAAAACCAGTTGAATACTAATCAAATATTAACTTTGGAGCAAAGAGAGGTTAGCAACCATGGACAAAAATTGCAACAAAATGTTTAGAAATAAGCACCACATGTTAAAATTGGCATTATTCTTTCCCATTCCATTTAAACTTCAACAAAAACACCATATTCACATCATACATCAAAGAGATATGGAATTGAAAAATATCGAAACATGAAGGTTGAAGTGTGAGCATCATTTCAAGGTTGAACATACATAAATAAAGAAAACATTGCATACACAAGTTGCAAACTATCATATCTTCTTATAGGAAGTATACAAACAATTACTAGTAAAGGCTAACCAGATAGCAGGTGTAGGAGTCTTATTAGTGTTATATTTTTAACATTAATCTAGCATAACATTAGGATCTTTAGCTGAGAGAATAACAAGCACAGAAATCAAACACAAGAGACAATGAACACAGTGTTTTTCCTCGAGGTAACCATAAATGGAGAAAACCCCACAACTTCCTCAGAGATAGAATCAGCACCAAAGTGAAACCCAAAAACAGTAATATGATCTCCCGATAGAAGTAACCTCTTTCTTCCTTGCCCCAGTGTCTTTCTCTTCCTCAGCTATGCGCTACAACTAAGTGTGAGTGAGTGTGTGATAAATAGAGAGGCGAGCTCTCTATTTATACTAATTCTCAACTTGACTAAACCCAACTAGGGCCAACTTCACTAGGTGATTCTAATAACCCTAGTGCCCCAGAACTGCGGGGACTTTAACCCTTAGACAATAGGAGAGTTAACCACCTTGACTTGACATGACTTGTTTACATTATAGAAACTTCTCGATAAGAACATCAGGGCATGAAATGACTCAAGTACATTACAAATACATCCCAGAATAAACATCAAGTTACAATACATAAGAAATACAAGTGAATACATTCCGAAGTTACAATTGCATCAACACTCCCTCTTAACTAGGAAGGTATTCTCTCGGCACAATTTATCAGCACAAGTCTTCTTCTCTGTATCATCTAGATCATCATCGAGTCTTCGTCATCTTCACCTTCAAGTCATCTTCACCTAGATATGGATCATCACTCGATCTGGATCATCATCACTGGATCTGGATCATCCCTCAATCTGTATCATCTCTAGAGCATCATCTCTGGATCTAGATCATCCCTCGATCTAGATCATCTCTGCTGGATCATCAACACTGAATCTTCAGGGGTGCTATCTCATGATTCTTCTCGTCATAGGAAGTTCTAGAGAGCCAGCCCTTTTTCATGCTGGTTGTAGGCCTACCATCTGTGTAGGTCTTGTCCAACACTTATATCTGACCCTAATTCAGAATGGCCCACCCATCACTTACATCTGATCATGTAGGAACCAATCCTATAATCATATCAGAAAGGCACGCCCATCACTCCCATCTGACCATGTGGTAACATAGCCCAAAACTTTTTCAAAAAGGCCCAGTACTTACATCCATTAACCAATGTCGGAATGGCTCAGCACTTACACTTGGCCATGCGAGGAACCAATCCTCCATGCTGAAAGGCTCTACACTTATACCTGACAACCAATGTCAGAAAGGCTCAACACTTATATTCGACACATGCAAGGAACCAATCCAACATGCATGTTTGAAAGGACTATGCACTTACATTCGACACATGTGAGGAACCAATACAACATGCATGTTCGAAAGGGTGTGCACTCACATCTGATCATGTAGGAACCAATACTACAGTCATATCATAATGGCCCCCAGTCCCAGACTAAGCTACCTAGTAACTGACCAAGCGCCTCCATTCCCAGAATGGCATTCAATGCTTACTTCTGATCATGTAGGAACCAATCCTATAGTCACATCAGAATGGCTCAGCACTCACATCTGACATGGAAGGAACCAATCTTCTCACCATGACAGAATGGATCAGCCCTTACATCTAACCATGGAAGGAACCAATCCTCTCATGTCAGAATGGATTTGGGTCTCATCATTTCCCTTTGGAGGAAACCTTGATCTGGAGAACACCAAGATTCTCCCTGAAGTACTCGAACTTCACCCTAGCCAATAGCTTCATCAACACATTAGCTATCTGTTCCTCCGTCACAACATATTGGAGCTTCACTGCTCCCCTTTGCACCATATCCCTGATATAGTGATATTTGATCTCGATATGCTTTGACTTGTCATGGAGCACTGGATTCTCTGACAACTTCACGCAACTCTGGTTGTCACAATGTATACAAGTAGCATCCATCTGGAGATCAAATAAATCAGATAGTAGCTTCCGCAGCCATACTGCCTCACAACTAGCTGAACAAACTGCGACATACTCTGCTTCAACTGTACTCGGTGCCACACAGGATGTCTTCCTTCTAAACCAAGAGATCACACCTGATCCCATACTGAAACAACACCCTGAAGTGCTCTTCCTATCGATGGAACTGCCTAGCCAATATAAATCAACATAACCCTCCAGGTTAATCTTCTGATTCGCCTCATACTTGAGCCCATAATCAATTGTACCTCTCAGGTACCTCAAAATATGCTTTGCAGCAATCAAGTGAACATGTCTTGGATCTGTCAAGAACTGGCTCAAGGTGTTCACAGCAAAGCAAATGTCTGGTCTCGTGTTCATCAAGTACATCAAGAACCCAATCATCTGACGGTACATCATACCATCAACCGTCTCTGATGAAGCATCACTCAATATCTTTAAGTTCGATGCCATAGGTGTGGTCATGGCCTTGCAGTCCATCATCCCAAATCTCTTCAGGATCTCTACTGCATACTTCCCTTGTCTGAGGGATATTCCATCCACATTCTGCCACACCTCCATACCTAGGAAATAATGCATCATACCCAAGTCCTTCATTTCGAACTCGGCAGCAAGATTTCTCTTCGTATCAACAATCAACCCATCCATACCTATTACAAACAGATCATCTACATACATTAGGAGCATCATTGGGTTGCCATCTTCAACCTTGTAGTAAAGGTTGGAATTTTCTTTACTCTTGGTAAAGCCAAAACTAGATAGAAAGCTATCAATTCTGCCGTACCATGTATTGGGTTCCTGTTTCAAACTATACAGGTCTTTCTTCAATCTGAACACATGAGACTCCCTGTCATGTCTCTCAAAACCGAGTGGTTGTTCTACATACACTTCTTCACTACTACATTTCAATCCAAAATCCGATGGCACGTGGATTTCTCTTTTTAAACTTACCAAAAATCACAAGGATACATTTTTTTTTGTAAATGTGGCCAAAACCGTCGCTTAAGCGACAGCTAGTCTCATACCCGTCGGTTAAGCGACGGATATTCTCATAGCCGTCGGTTAAGCGACGGCGCGTTTGTTGAATTGAGAAAAAAAAAAATCTTGACTAAAGTTTGCAATCCACAATAATATTGTGTTGGTTAAGTGGCGGATATTTTGGTTCATTTCCTATAACAACCCGAAACCCATTTTAGCGGGGAGTTCTGTGTCTTTTATGATTTATAATATAAGGAGATGTGGTAAAAGAAGGAGACACATAAGGAAGCACATACTATTGCATAGGTTTGAAGTGATGGTCGAAGCACATACTATTGCAGAGGTTTTCCTCTATTTCCAAAACATACCTCTATGATTCTGTGTTTCACTGCAGGAGCAACATAGTATTTCAGGGACTGAGCCAAGGTTCAAGGTGAAGGTAGGAGCATGAGCTGTAAGGTTCGACAGGGTTTGAGGTGAAGGAAAGAGAACATACTATTGCAAGGTTTTTCCTTTGTTTCTAAACCATATTTCTCAGCAATGCCACGTTTTGATGCAGGATCAACATAGTATTTTAGGGCTTGATCCAAGGTTTGAAGCGAAGGAAAGATCACGGGTTGTAAGGTTTGGAACACGGTTTAAGGCAAAGGATGGAGAACATACTATTTCAAGGTTTGGGGCATGGTTTGAGGTGAATGCAGGAGCACGATCTATAAGGTTAGAGCCAGGATTTGAGATGGGGATGGAAATATATAGAAGGTTAAGGCTGTCACACAATGCCTCATGCTAATATCTCATTCTCTAATCGATGAATCATTGAACTTTTTTCCCATCAGAAGCATTGGTTTTATAAAACACAAATCAATGGAACAATGACACATGCAATTTTTTTATTACCAGAGCATGTTCTGATTTGGTTTGGAATCATTGGATTCTAAAGAATTTGGATTGTGGTATTCACCGTGCAATTTTTTTATTACCAGAGCATGTTCCGATTTGGTTTGGAATCATTGGATTCTAAAGAATTTGGCACCATGAGAAAGGGGGCATGGCCGCAGAGAAGACACATTACTCACAGGTACCTCTCATATACTTTATAATTATGTTTCTTCTTTGCAATATGTGCTATTTATAGTTTTTTCCCTATGGATCTCATTCTCAGGTTTCTTAGCATCATATTTTACTCTTTTATGATCTGTGAAAATCGCCTTCTCTTGCTTTAAATCCAATCTAATGTATGCACATTTTAGAAATTGAACCCTGAATGTCAATTTGGTTCGAATCTGCACATAGTTTGTTTTAGCTAGTCAAACTTTTGTAAAATTTGGCTTCGGTATTCACCAGCAAAGCACACTTTTAAAACCCTATGAATGGCTGTCAGGAGGGATTAGAACTAAACTAGACTTATTGCTTTGGTTTATTATAGAAAACGGAAAATTTCTCGGAACACCAGTTTTAAATTTCTCGGAAATCCTTTTTGTCACTATTTTTACAGTGGCTCTCCAGAAGAAATAAGAAGGCCTTATATGAAGCGCTTGAAAAAATGAAAGCAGGTAATGGAAATTCGAAACCACTAGCATCCATCATGTTGCTTGTTGCAGTCTATCCTCCAAATAAATATATCTGAAAATAATTTGTTCTAGAGATTTTTGTTGTTTTATATAGACCTTCCTGCTAAATTGGACACATGAGTTGACAATATATATTTTATGTTTTTAATTGATCTGTTTTGATTGTATTGGTGCCTTGTTTTGGCATTTCTAGATTGATTTACGAACAATAATTTCATTCATACACATTAATTTCTCTTTGCATCTCATTTTTGAATGTGTCCTCTGAGAAAATATTTTTGAAAATTGTCTTTTTGGGTTGCAGAATTGATGCTTCTGGGTTTTATATCGCTTCTACTGACAGTTGGACAGAAGCCCATATCTATGATTTGTATCTCAAAAAAAATAGCTTATTCAATGCTTCCGTGTAAGAAGGAAAATGATAATGGCGATACAATAGTGGAAGCAGATAGTCAGGAAGGGGAGGAACGCAGCCAAAAACTTCTATTGGAATCTATGTCTTCTGAACAGGGGCTCTCATGGAGGCGCGTCTTAGCTGCTGCTGAAGGTAGTGAACATTGTAGCTCCAAACATGTAAACACCACACCCTACTCTTAGGCTGAATGCACATGGCCTCTTTATCCAAGTCCTATGATTATTTGATTAATTTACCTCATGCAATAAGGGCTACTTAGACCATCTTGAAATTAGGTTTTGATGCAAATTTAAAATATTTTCCTTATGTTGGACTTTACTTGATAATCTATGCTCCTCTATAATCAGGGTAAGTATCCTCTTGTCTCCCAAACTGGCATGCACCAGCTCCACATCTTCATCTTCATGCTAGAAGTTCTCCATGTGGTATATAGTATATTAACTGTTGGGCTAGCAAGAGCAAAGGTAAGTGGAAGGGGAGATCAATTATTTTCACCAATAAAGATCAGTGTATAGTTTTCCTTGGATTTTACTGTTTTGATCTCTGCATGCATTTATCCTCTGTTAATGCTGAGATCTACAAGTCCTTTTGATGCCTAGATGAGGAGTTGGAAAAAGTGGGAAAGCGAATCACAAACTTTGGATTATGAGTTTCCACATGGTGAGTTCTTTTGGTTCTTATTCCTTAATTGGGTTGGTGTAGGAGCTTATTTATTCCAGCCTCCAGATAAAGTTGAAAACCAATAACTTAAGCCCAGGTTGGCAACTCTGCAAATTTTAATTGGGAAATAGGTATAGGTTGATTGGTTAATGTTTTCTAGTTCAAAATTAGAATATTATAAGTTTACATAATGAATATTTGGGGATTGGGTTACGGGTAACCTTTTGAGGGTTTTAAGAAAACTGTATGAGTATTGACGGTTTTGCTTGTTTTTTTTGGTCCAAGCAGATCCTGCAAAATTCAGATTAACCCATGAAACTTCATTTGTAAAGCGTCGAATGTGTTTCTGGAGCAGAATGCCAATTCTTAAATGGATTGTAAGTAGTTCATACTTGCAAATCATCTATGCAAATCATCTATGGATATATCATGTTGACTGAGAAATAACCAGTGCTGGTTTAACATTAAATTTCCTTGGATTTCCAGGTATGCTTCTTTCGACGAATTATTTTCGTCCGTAACTAAAGTTGATTATCTGAACTTGTGCCATGGATTTATTATTGTAAGCATTGATCAATTCAAATCATCATTTTCATTTCATCTTGGTTATGCCAGCACCCACTTAATTCATAAACAAATCTGATTAGTGCTCAATTTTTTATTTATTTGAAATGTATAGGCTCACTTGACCCCAAATAGCAAGTTTGATTTTCATAAATATATCAAGAGGTCTTTGGATGACGAATTCAAGAGGGTGGTTGGAATCAGGTTAGTAAAGATTTATCTGTTCACAAAAGTTTTATTCTTCAGAAATAATAGGGTTTCCCTTCTTTGGCTTTGCCCTGTCAACTTCTTGGAATTTTTTGAAAATCCTCTCTTGATTCTTACTTAAACATACCCCCTTTATTTCATTTTCTATAGTCCTCCCTTGTGGGCTTTCGCTGTAATCTTTTTGCTTCTTAATGTGTATGGAAGTCTTCAGCACTCTATCTCTATCTAGAAAGGCTTCATTTTGCATATTCATAAAGCAGTTTTCACTGCTGTTAAGCTAACATTCTATTTTTGATTTGATGTATTTCTCTGAGCAGGTTGGTATGCATACTTTTGGCTATCTTTTTTACCCTTAGCTGTAAGTACACATAACTCTTGGATTAATTGGACTGTATTCTTTATGAGGTGAGTTAATGATCTTGGAAAGTTCCCTTCTATCCCCAAAATGCGTAGATAGTTTTGTTGGTTGGAGCAAAGCTACAAGTTATAATAACAGAGATGGCCTTAGAAATTCAAGAGAGGCATGTCGTAGTTGAAGGAGCTCCAATAGTGCAGCCAACAAACGAATTGTTTTGGTTTGGTCGCCCTCAACTTATCCATTTCTTGATTCATTTCACTCTTTTCCAGGTATCAAAGTGATTTGCACACCCAAAACTCATTGACAAATTGTATTTCCGAATCCTGTTCATTGAATTTTCATGGAA
>LPNX010985120.1:768924-799494 GCA_001517045.1 Pseudotsuga menziesii
AAGTTTTCTGGCCAAAATCCGGCGGAAATTGTTCAAGGGTAGTTTCCAGTGATTGGAATTGCATAAAGTGGGTGCCCCAAGGGTAATCGAGAGTGCTGAATCCATTTCTACAATAAAAATTGCAATTTTAACACTGAAAATTTCATTCTCAACAACAAATCGTGTTGCCGGATTCCGGTGAAACATGCCTGAAAAGGTGAAAATTGTCTAGAGATTAGCCAACTCCATAAGGTGTCAGTTGAGAATTAGTTAAACTCGTAGGAGACATATTTACTAAGGAGACAGATATAATAACTGTGGAATTTTTTTGTTTTGTTTCTATAGGACAATAGACTATTACTATCCTATATTGAGGCTTTCATGTAAGCTTTAAAGGATTAAAAATAAAAATAGAACTACTTTAAACAATTAAAAACAAAAAAAATCTACGCAACTATCGATCCAGAAAACTTTGTTAATTGTGTCACTTTGTAATAAAATGTAGCAGTCTCCTCTATGCAAGAAAAACAGAGAAAGAGGCACAATGACAACGATTGTTTGTTTTTTCAATTTTATTTCTGGGTATGTTGATGGATAAAATGAAAACATCCTTTTGTAATCCAATTTTTTTTTCCAGATTATGTAAGTGTTTTGTTGTGGTGAACTTCATATTGTGCTCTCAAATATGATGGGATGTTCTTGTGCAGATGGGTTCTCACATGAAGAAGGCAATATTTGAAGAACAGATAGGCAATGCCTTGAACAGATGGCAGAAAAATGCTAAGAAAAAAATGAAAAAACATAGAAAGTCAGAGCATTCTTCTTCTGGAATCACAAGCAAATCAACCTTGTCTTCAGGATTTCGAAGTGGGGAATCAACTCCAATCTATGGATCTTCTCCATTGCATTTGCTCAGAAGATACAAAACAGCGGGGGACATTTAAATTGCAGACATCTCTGAGAGATATTACCACTTAGAACATGATGCATCAGATTCAGAAATTGACGCAGTTCCTGGTGATAGTGCCCAGCATCATGATTTCTACCCTTCAACCTAATCACAAATGTCACCTCAGCCCCCTATATCCACCATGTCTTATATGAGGTAGTCAACTATGTTGGAAATAGAGGAGAGTAAGTCTTATAGAAATGTGTTAAAATAGATAAAGAGATGATGGTTTATTGTTTAGGGAAGAAGAATAAGTATGGAGGAGGTAACAAATGGTGAATCCAATGAAGTGGTAATCAAATGTATATCAAATGTACATGATTTTTTAATATAACTGGCTTACTTTTTGAACAACTACAGGTTCACTCCATGAATGTTTAAAGAACATTGTTTTTAAAAGTTTTATGCATTCAGACACCTAATATTTTCCACCTAGATGCAGCTGTAACCCCAACAAAGGTAAATACAAATATATGGAGTTTAAGGCAATTGTATATTATGATAAGCCATGTAATGTTGTGGTGCATGGACTTTGCTGAGTAGGATACCCGGGTTGCCCATATATGGTGTAATGATCCGTTAGTGAGAAAAGCTATTCATGCTGAATCGGTATGAAACAATTCTATA
This sequence comes from Pseudotsuga menziesii, assembly GCA_001517045.1. Lineage (NCBI taxonomy): Eukaryota > Viridiplantae > Streptophyta > Pinopsida > Pinales > Pinaceae > Pseudotsuga > Pseudotsuga menziesii. The sequence goes on from LPNX010985120.1 coordinate 770,480, forward strand.
TTAGTGGGGACACCGATTTTATTTATGGAGTGTAGTTTTGATGTTTTTTGCTTTTCGGTGGAAAAGTAGTTTTCAATATTCACATTAATGCTACAATATGAGTACAAATTGCTTCCTGCTGTAACTTATAATGTTATTTGGTGTTATTGAGTTCTCTTACATGTATGTTGCGGCATCGTTGCAGGAAACCACAAGTGGAAAATGGCAGGTATGCGAAGACCGCCTTAATTATACTCACGATGCTGGAAGCATGATTAAATACCACAGGAATTTCACCACCAAAGGATATCGTTCACTAATCTTCAGGTACGGCTGAGTCCTAATGCAACATCTGGGACCCTTTTGTTCTGGGCAAAGCACACAATTTTTGAATATACAATGGACTGTTCACATCGTTTTGATATACATTTTATTACCACTTCATTGGATTCACCATTTGTTCTTCAAAAAGTAAGCCAGTTATATTAAAAAAGCATAGTACATGCTGGCTTAAAAAAGTAAGCCAGCGCTGTGGAGCAATGGCATAAAATTAAAGACAGCCATGCACTATGCCTTAAGAATAACCAACCCCTTTCCTTCACACTATGCTCTTTGTATAATGTTTGAAGCTGAGAGAGTATATCTAGAATGATATTTGCCAGCTGTGATAGCTCCCCTAGATAATGCCATATTGTCCACAAATTGACAGTGTACGGTTCAGTAGTATTAAACCTAATTCCCGTTATCACATTTGCAATAGCAATATTTCTAAGGTAGAACTTCTTATATCACTATTGTGAACCATTTTTTTATGAATAGTAGTACCTCTCAGGCATTCAAGTTCATTTTTTATTTTGGGTATATATTCTATTTTTACAGAGCTTCAATGCATGTGAAGTTATTAACGTAGGACATGCAATCTATTCATGATGATCATTCAACTAATTAATTTTTTGTATTCATGATGACCATTCAACTAATTAATTTTTTTGTAGACTAGAGATAATTAATATCAGAATTTTAAGAGGACAAGTAAAGGTTGTTGGGGAAGTTATATGTGTCGGTGGTGCAATGGTCATGACCTTATACAAAGGTCCTGCTCTTCTATCTTTATCGCCTGGTGTTAAAAGCCATAAAATTACATACAATTCTCAGCATAATATTATGCTGGGCTCGATATTAGTCTTTGGGAGCGTAGTTGTTTGGTCTGCATGTATTGCTTTCAGGTAATAATCAATGCCCTTATTGACAAATCTATGTATTCCTTCTTCTGATTTATTATACTCCATCTATAATTCCTTGGCAGTTGATTTCTGAAACTGGATACATGCTCCTATTTTGAAGAGATATCCGGATCAATTATCAGTGACAACACTCTCTAGTTTTGTTGCAAGTGTAGAATTTGCCCTAATTGCTATAATCTGCGAGCATAAAAATCCCAATCTCTAGGCTATACGATGGAGTGTTGAGCTTCTCAGCGTTTTATACTCGGTGAGCATCTTAGCGTTCAAGGAATATTTCATAATAGATAGGATCACACCCTGCTCACCAGAGAATCATCAAGGGGCAAAAGAATTTAACGAGGCCTTGGAAGCCAACGAATGGATTTGTATTTTTTTTTTAAAAACCTTGCTATCCGTCACTTAACCGACGCTTTAACTGTCAGATAAACGACGCTTAACAATTAACCCCGTCGGTTAAGCGACGTCTTGGAAGTGATTTTTTAAAATTTAATTTGAATTGGATGTCGGATAACCGATGCTTAACAGTTAACCCCATCAGTTAAGCGCCGTCTTGGAAGTGATTTTTTTAAAATTTAATTTGAATTGGATGTCGGATAACCGACGCTTAACAGTTAACCCCGTCGGTTAAGCAACGGAGTGCAAGTGATTTTTTTAAAATTTAATATGAATTAGATGTCGGATAACCGACGCCTTACATTTAACCGATGGTAACTGAGGTGTCGCTTAACCGACGGATTAAACGGATGTCGGATAACCGACGACAAGTTTTCGACGCTTAAAAAAAAATCAAAGTGTCGTACATGCGACAGGGAAGTGTCGAAAATCCGACAATACGGCCGTCGGATTTTTGGTCGAAATGTAGTAGTGCCTCTTCCACTACACCATTCAAGAAAGCAGTCTTGACATCCATTTGGTGTATCTTCCATTTCATTACTATAGCCAAAGCAAGTACCGATCTGATGGAAGTGTATCTGGCTACAGGTGCAAAGGTTTCTTCATAATCTATTCCTTCCTTCTGTGAGAAGCCACGAGCCACAAATATTGCCTTATATTTCTCTATGCTACCATCTGCAGCATGCTTGATCTTGTAGATCCATTTGGAAGTTACAACCGACTTCCCTTCTGGTCTTGGGACAACATCCCAAACATCATTCTTCATGATCGATTGATATTCTTTGATCATAGCATCCTTCCATTCTTTCCGTTTTGTCGCTTCTTCATAGTTGGAAGATTCTTTATTGATAACATCACATAGTAAGGCTACGTATCCGGAGTAGGATCTGGTTCTCTTTCTTTCTCTGTGATTCTCTTCTAGAGCCCCATATCTTTCCGCACCTTGAATAATTTCTTGTACCCAAGCAGGTTTACTCTTGTGAGGATTCTTCTCCTGAGGTGGATCTACAGGTCTTTGTGGTTCTTCAAATTCTCAATCTTCTTCTTGAATTTATTCGTTCATGGTTGTATCATGAATTCTAGGTGCTTCTACTTCGTCAAGTTCTTCAGCAGGTCTTTTTCTGGATTTATTGTAAGATGTGTCTTCATCAAATGTTACATCCCTGCTGATGTCGATCTTCTTGAATCCTGGGAAGTATATTCTGTAAGCCTTCGAGCTTTCAGAGTATGCCACAAATATACCCTTCTTTCCTGAAGGATCTAGTTTCGTTCTCTTCTCTTTTGGAATGTGTATGTACACTGGACAACCGAATATTCTGAGATGACTGACTTCTGGTTTCTTGACGGAGAAGACTTCTTCAAGAGTCTTGTTCTCAAGTACTCTGTGTGGAGTATGGTTCTATACATACACCATTGTTCTGGCAACTTCTGCCCATAGATGCATGGGAAGATCCTGATCATGAAGCATTGCTCTTGCAGCTTCCATGATAGTTTTATTCTTCCTTTCTAAAACCCCATTTTGTTGTGGATTATAAGGAGTGGACAACTCCCTCTTAATCCCTGATTCTTTGCATAAGTCTTTGAATTCATTTGATGTGAATTCTCTGCCATTATCTAATCGAAAGGTCTTGATCTTCTTTTCTGTGTGGTTCTTGACCAAGGCTTTGAATTCCTTGAACTTGCTGAAAACTTCATCTTTGTTTTTCATGAATTAAATCCATGTCTTCCTAGAAAATTCATCAATAAAAGAAACATAGTATACATACCCACTTAGTGAACTTGATGACATCGGTCCGCATACATCGGAGTGGATGATTTCCAAGATTCCTCTTGCCTTGCTCTCGCTACTTGGAAATGTCTTCTTAGTATTCTTTCCTTTCGCACATCCTTTGCAGACCCCTTCATGTTTTGATTGAATTTCTGGAAGACCTTCAACAGCTTTGCTTGCAAGTGGTAGTGCTCTATAATGCACATCTGCAAGCCTTCTATGCCAAAGTTCATTTGGCTCTACTATGTCATATACCAAAGCTTGTTCTGGATGGCCCTTCAATTTGTATAATCCTCCTTCTTGTTCTCCAATTACTATTGCATCGTCAATAGTCTTTCCTCTTAACCACATGAGGACTTGGCCATCTACAAATGAAACCCTCATGCCTTTTGCATCCAATGCTGATATGGATAGAATATTCTTCTTCAGTCCTAGTACAAACAGGACATCCTTCATTTTGATAGACTCTCCAGAGTCTATCTTGTAGGAGGATTCACCACTACCTTTTATGGGATATTGGTAGTCATCCCCATGTTTCACCTTATGGGTTGAATTATGTTCAGATAGTTTCTCAAAGGATTCCTTGAAACCTGTCATGTGTTTGGAAGCCCCACTGTCAATAAGCCAATCTTTGCTTCCATGAGTGATAGTTCCTGTGAGAGCGGACATCAGAACATATTCATATTCACTTGAAGAGTCTTCACTTTCTTGTTTTACTCTCTTCCTGGGAGTATCATCATCCTCGGTAGTGTGAGAATGATGTCTTCTTTTGGATTTCCTACTCTTCATGGATCCATTCTTATTCATGGGACAGTTTCTAGCATAATGTCCTATTTCATCGCATGTATAACATCTAAGTTTGGATGGATCCCTTTTTGCAATGTTATTTTTCTGATGAGAATGCTTACCTTGGTGATGATGGTTTTCCCTTCTTTCTTTCTTGGAGTGTATCGTGAGAACTTGATCTTCACTTCCCATCTTTTCTTCTCGAGCTACTATCTGAGCTTCTTCTTGAGAACATTCTTCCCATAGTCTACTGAACTTGACTAACTTCTTTCTAGCACAAATTCCTTGGACGAAAGAATCCCATGACCTAGGGAAGCCATTCAAGGTTGTCATCGTAATTTCTACATTCTCCACTTCTTCATCTACTGCTTCAAGTTGTTCTTTGATCTAGGAGACCCTTGTGAAGTATGACTGGATGGTATCCTCATTCTGAATATTTACATTCTTCAACTGGTTGCTTAGAGTCATCTTCCTATTGATGTTCTTTCCTTCAAACAGTTTGGTTAGGGCATCAAACATGGCTTTAGGTGTCTTGAGGGAGGACAACTATGGTATGAGGTGATCCTTGATAGAATTAGAAATGATCCTCTTTTCCATAACCAACTTCTTCTCATGTAAGGCTTTGTCCTCATCTCCCTCTGGAACTAGAACCTCCTCACTAATATAGGAGTCCAACTCATTTTCTTTTAGGACCAGGGAGATCCTATACTTCCAGGCTTGAAAGTTATCAGCTCCCTCAAGCTTTTCATCAAGCTTGGTATGATGAGACATCTTAACTGAGAACCTCAAATGAAAATACAAAAGATTTAGATCTTACCAGGTCAAGATGTCGGATTTGGATTTGGAGCTGAAATCCTGTAGTGCTAGTTCAGGAGTAGATTAGGGTTTTTCTTTTTTGGAGTTCTGTCCAACCAAATGCTTTGAATTTGATCCCTAACTTCGATTTTGGGGAGGAGATCAATCCAGGCCTGGGCTCACTGAAAAATTCCACTTCTGTGAAAAGCCCTAATTTTCAGCAGTAGTGTGGGGTCCAAAACTAAAAAACCTCAGAATTGGATTCTGCTTTGACAGAAAGATGCGCCCTAGGGAGGAGATTTATTCCACCCTACTTTTGCTGAAAATCTGTGGAGAGAGATCCATAAAATAGGAATCCCTAGTTCCGTAGCTGCACAGTGTCTTCTTCTCAGGTTAGCTCTGATACCATGTTAGATTTTTAACATTAAGCTAGCATAACATTAGGATATTTAACTGAGAAAACAACAAGCCCAAAAATCAAACACAAGAGATAATGAACACAATGTTTTTCCTTGTGGAAACCATAAATGGAGAAAACCGGGCAACTTCCTCAAAGATAGAATCAACACCAAAGTGAAACCCAAAAACAGTAAGATGATCTCCTGATAGCAGTAACCTCTTTCTTCCTTACCCCAGTGTCTTTCTCTTCCTCAGTTATGCACTACAACTGAGTGTGAGTGAGTGTGTGATAAATAGAGAGGCTATCTCTCTATTTATACTAATTCCTGACTTGACTAAACCCAACTAGGGCCGACTTCACTAGGTGATTCTAATAACCCTAGTGCCCCGGAACTGCGGGGACTTTAACCCTTAGACAATAGGAGAGTTAACCACCTTGACTTGACATGACTTGTTTAGATTATAGAAAATTCCCAATAGGAACATCGGGGCATGACATGACTCAAGTACATTACAAATACATCCCATAATAAACATCGGGTTACAATACATAAGAAATACAAGTGAATACATTCCAAAGTTACAATTACATCAACAATTAGCATGCTTATTGTCCACATTATGCTTAATATTTATTTTGAGACAATATTGACAATTAGCAAAGGATACAAACAAATAATATTTTTTATATTATAGACAATCCATCATTGAATCATACAAGGTGAAGAAGCAATTGTAGCGGTTGTTGGAGCAGGGGGTCATCCATCCCAGTACATCACCATGTGTGCCACCTATCATCATGGCACCAAAGAAGGAAAAGAGTTGGAGAATGTGTATTGACTACCATGCTCTAAATAAAATCACCATCAAGAACATGCAATATCATTTTCCAAAGATTGATGACATGTTGGACCAATTGAAGTAGTCCAAGTTCCTCACCAAGATGGACCTCAAGTTAGGTTACCATCAAGTACAAATTAAAGCATAAGACATGTGGAAGAAAACGTTTAATACCACACAAGGTTTGTATGAATGGTTATTTATCCCTTTTGGTTTGTGTAATGCCCCTACCACTTTTATGAGATTGATGAATGATGTGCTATGAACATTTATTGATTCCATTTTAATAGTATATTTAGATGACATATTAATATTCAGTAAACCTTGGCAAGTGCACCTCATATGTGATGCAGGTATTCGAGACCTTAAGGAAAAACCAATTGATTGTGAAATTAAAAAAATGTGATTTTGGAAAGGATTCCTTCATTTATCTCAGACACAAGATCAGTGGAGGAGAGATGAGGGTAGATCCAGATAAGATTGCATCAATAAATTAGTGTCCTACACCTACTAGTTTGAAAGAGGCGAGAAGTTTCATGGGAGAAGCACAATACTGGAGGAAATTTATTGATAATTTCTCATTGTTGCAGCACTTTTGCATACCATGACTGAAAAAGGGAAAAATTTTCATTGGCATATGCCACAATAGAGAGCATATGAAGACTTGAAGAGAAGGATTAAAAATGATCCAATTTTAGATATGCCCATCTTGTAACATCCATTTTAGTTGGAAAGATATGTCAATGGGTATGCATTGGGAGTGGTGTTTTTGAAAGGAGGAAGACCAGCTTGATACCATTTTGAGTCGTTTCATGGAGTAGCACTTGACTACCCCACATATGATAAGGATCTTTTTTCCATTTCCCAAGCAGTGAAGAAATGGAGCATTATCTCCTTCGAAAAGAGACACTTATCCACACCAATCATCAACCACTACAGTACCTGCAAAGTCATATCAAGATACAACAAGTGAGACATTATTCATGGTATAGATGTTTCCATCAGTTCAATTTACTAATCAAATATAAGAAGGGAGTTGTAAACAAGCTAGCATACATGCTTTCTAGACCACCACTAAAAAATATTGTAGAAGTAGCTATACTAATACAACTGAGCCCTTCACTCATGACCTTCTAAGTGAGGACTATGAGGAATATGGAGATTTCAAAGAACTATACAAGCAACTGAGGGAGAGGATAGACACTACCATGGAAGGGAATGAATACCACCTCAAGGATGGGATTCTATACAAATTGGACAAGTTGTGCATACCACAAGATAGAAGGATTGAACTATTGAGGGAAGCCCAAGCTTCCAAGAGCTAGACATTTTAGTGTGATAAAGACAGTAGAAAATCTACAAAGGTATGTGTACTGGCCAAAGATGCAAGAGAAGGTGGAAAAGTTTGTAAGAGGTTGTGTTTTGTGCAACACCAATAAGCCAAGTAACATAAATCTTGGGCTTTACATGCCACTACCAGTACCAAGAAGACCTTGGGAGAGCATCTCCATGGAATTTGTGGGAGGTATTTCTATGTCTTGTAGAGGCCATGACAAATTCTTATTATAATTTTATTATATAGTTATTTGGACTAACAAAACAAGGCATAAAATATACTTGAAAAATGTTGAAAACATAAAATATTTAGATTACATCAATAATAATTGCTCTCAAGAAATTCTTGTTATAATTTTATTATATAGTTATTAAAATTATTACATCTCACATATTTAATCTTTAATATTTATTTTCCTTTTTCTTTTAATCTAATTTTAAAATTTTTAATCATTATTTTTTTCTACTATTTTTTAATTTATTTTTTCATCATATTATATATTAATCTAAGCTTTTTTTATATATAAAACTTTATTATAATAAATGCAATATTATAAACTTTAACCTAATGTAATAATATTATAATGTAAATAGGATAGAGAATTTATACATTTTATTCCTAAAATGCTTGTAAGAATGTACAAATCTTAACTACCTTTAAGGGGGAAAGGCTATTTATATATTTTCAAATAAATAAAAATATAAGAAATCGTGGGAATTTAACATAAAGGTTATTTATATATTTTTAAATAAATAAAAATTATAAGAAATTGTGGGAATTTAACTTTATATTAAGAGTTAACTAGACAATTTGGGGAGCTGGGGAGTGACCATGGAATTTAGCTTTATTTTGGAAGTGAGTTAAGGAGGGATTGTAATTTAGCATTTTAAGACAAATTTAGGGAGGATATTTGTTTTAATTAGGTTGGTTTGATTAATAATTTTTTATAGATGTTTATGGGTTACTTCGGTAATCTTTTGGTCGTAATTTGATGGTGATTTTTTTAAGAAATGGATTGTGTGGTTCAAATCGTGATTTTGAATGTCCATATTCTAGGAATTTGAATACTGCTTGAGAGATTTTTAAGAATTCTCTACCGATTTTGTTGAAATCTCACCGAAAAAATACTTCAGGAATTGTTTAAATCATCACACTTTTAGGTAAGCACTTAACTTGTGGTCGATGAACACTGATAAGCCACAAGTTAAGTATCACTAAGTGTCACATTATCCACGCCCATAAAATAAATCTTGATGATACATTTGTTTTATCTTTCTATAATTTAGGAATATGACAACTGGTTATCCACCTCACATTGCAAAATAAGAACACCTATAGGAAATCTTATGTTGCACCATCCTTCACTTTCTAAAATGCAATCACAATTAACTTCAAGTGGGCCAAACGAAAATCATAAAAAACAGTCAACTGCAGTCATCAAGCGAAAGTTTTATATGGAATCATGTTCAGATGTGACTCTGCTACTGACTAAAAATGGTCATTTTGTTAAGATTGGTAGAAAGAAATTCATTCAAATGGATGTGATTTTGGTTCGTAGCACAAATCCATTTGATTTTACCATAAATCCATGCATGTATGTTCATATTTATTATGAAACGTTGCCTGGAATGTCTGAAGATGAGTCATTGAAAATTCCATATCCTATAGAAGTGTTGGATTGTTTAGTAGATGTCTCAACTGGTGGAACATTTTGTTGGGTAAGAATATTTGAAAATCACGTAGATGTTTTTGGTAGAGGGAACTATATTCACGGAGCTATGAATTTGCATCCACATGAGGTGTTCTACACAAAACAAGGTCTGTTGGTACCAACTGAAATAATTGATGCTGAGTATACATGTGTATCTTTTTATATATATTCGTCAACTCATATATAAAAAAATTATTTAGAGTATCTAATGTTATATTATGTTGGGTTGTAGGCATTGTTGATGTTTTCTTTACTGTAAGCTATATTAAAAGGTGGGGCACTAGCAGTCGAAAATGAGAATTTTTTGTTGTCATTTTATTGCTACAAATGATGATAAGCACACCACTTTTCAAATTCTTGCAACAAAAGGTGACAATGAAGTTATGACTGCTAGATTATCCTCCTCTATAGAATATGGAACACACAACGCATTTCCATCATATATCGAAGTATTGCAGCCCAATCGAGTACATCGTCACAATATTCATCTTCTTTCCTACAAAGTTTTGAATCATATGAGGTCTTGAAACATTATACACAACAAATCTTATGTGGAATTCCTTGTTCAGATGAAAGTTTCATGGTTACTTTTGAACTAATTACAATGCATTTTGTAGCTCTCGGGATTGTAAAGAAGAATAATTCTCTAGAGTTCAGCATAGAAGGCTATGAGAATATTAAGGAGACAGTTTTCTATACATGGCCAACCTTTCCTGATTGATATCAACCATCTTCGGGCTCAACTGATCAGACTCAATCTCTTGGTAAATGGAGAGTGGGACCAAAATTTAGATTTCGCTATTTGTATAATAGCCTACAACCTCGTGTACAAGTACACTTTACATGGGATTCACACCAATGGGATCCCGTCCATCACTGTTATGGATTAGGGATGAGGATTGGTGTACCCCATTTGGATTTGCAAACATTTTTCCTTTCATTCATAAATATTTTATACTATTTGGTGTAATATGTATGATGAATTATATCATTTAGTATGTATAAATTATTTATTTCTTCTATCCAATTGTTATGGTATTTTAATGTTATGTTATGAATGGTTTTTATTTTCCATGAATTTTTTCTTGATATATGAAATTTGAATGTTTGAAACAATGATATACATTTTGTAGTCTATGGGGTATTGAGAACATGGTGTTGTATTGTATTCAAAATTTCCTGAAAGCTACTCATTTTAGTCTTGTATAATCATCAAAACATGCCCTTCTCATATTTGCACTTACAAAAAACATAAAGTAGATCTTTCAAAAAACAAAGCCAAACAAAAGTGGTATTTTCTTCATCTTTGTAGGGAAACCCATTTAAAATTAGCGCTGGACTAGTCTAAATAGTTTTTCTCCCTTCTTAGTATTTAGTTCTGTAGACAATCTTTCCTTTTGACAGTTACCTGAAGTGTGATTTATATGTATATGCACCCTGGTTCTATACATTAGTAGCTGCTCCAAGATCAAATGTGTTGATCATTTTGAACTTTCTGTCTCTTGAAGAAGCTTGGGGTCTTTTGATAGACCAAATTAGAGATTGTTTAAGAATGTATTATATTTATGCTTGAAATATAATATTAAATTTTATGAGGAAAAAATAAAATGGTTGTTTACCTTTTTATCCAAGGACTAAATTCGCATTATTTAATCTAACACAGCACTAAAACATTCTTCATGTGCTAGTAAGAACGTTACATCATGAAAATGAATGATTCAAGTCGAACATGATGTGTTTTAACATTCACCACTACTCCACTATTCAATATTTTCAATTTTATCCTAAAAATTGCTACTGTGAAAAAATACCGAAATCTGCCTTAGTTCACCAAAATTCACACATAAGGTTCAATATTCGACTTTCTTGAGAGATTCAAATTGGAGAATGTGAGTTTTTCTTATTCTCTGTTTTTTTTATATTTTCATATTTTCATTTCATACTTTCAAATACCTGGAAATTTGGTTGAGTAACTGTAATTGACGAAATTGGCTATTACTGGAAAACTGGCTCAAGTGGCTATGGGAATATTACCGCCATTTCCTCAATGAGAGAGATAAAATTATTATAAAATCACCATCCTGTAGGTGGATGACTAATGCACTTGAATATAGTCTCAGTTTTGGAAAAAAGTCTCTGCTTAAGAATATATTGGCCTTCCAAAAACAACCAGTCAATCTGTTTTGCACCTAAAACTGGCCTAGATGGCCTTAGGAAAATGCCCGACACTTCTCACCTGGTAAGGCTAAAAAAATTGTGAGTGCATCATCTTTCAGGTGGAGGATTTACACATTTGACCATTTACTCATTCTTGATAAAAATTCTATGGCCAAGAAGATAATGGCCTGCCAAAACAACCAATAAACATGTTTTAGTCTATGCTAGAAAGTGCTCTCCATTAGAAAATATGGTTAAGTATTGAAAAAATGGCCCAAGTGGCTCTGGGAAAATTCCCTCCATCTCCTCCCTGAGAGAGGAAAAATTATTATGAAGGAACCATCATGCAGGTGGATGGTTAACTCGCTTCACCATTGACTCATTTTTTATAAAGAGTCTATACCAAATATTATATTGGCATGTGAAAATAGCCTTTCGGCTTGTTTTGCACCTAAATAGGGCCTAAATGGCCTTAGGAAAATTCCCACCATTTCTCACCAATGAGGGATAAAATTATTATGAAAACATAATATTGTAAGTGGATGATTGACACACTTGACCATTGGATAATATTTGGAGAAAATTATAAGGTTAAGAAAATATTGTCATGCCAAAACAACCACTCATCATGTTCTCACTTTGCCAGAAAACACCCTCGTTAAAATTTGGCAAGTATTGAAAATATGGTTCAAGTGGCCTTGGGAAAATGCCCTCCATTTCCTACCTAAGAGGAAAAACTTGTTATGAAGGAACCATCATGTAGGTGGATGATTAATGCACTACAACATTTACTCAATTTTTATAAACAGTCTCTAGTGAAGATAATATTGGCCTCCCAAAATAGCGTCTCAACATGTTTTGCACCTAAATATGGGCTAAATGGCCTTAGCGAAATCCCCGTAATTCCTCACCAGTTATGGATAAAATTATTATGAAAACATAATCTTGTAGGTTGATGATTTATACACTTAACCATTGGATAATATTTGTATAAAATTATAAGTTCAAGAAAATATTGGCCTGCCAAAATAACTACTCAGCTTGGTTTGCACTATGCCAGAAAATGCCCTCGTTAAAATTTGACAAGTATTGAAAATATGGTTCAAGTGGCCTTGGGAAAATGCCTGCCATTTCATACCTGAGAGACAGAAACTTGTTATTAAGGAACCATAATGAAAATTTGGTTCAAGTGGCCTTGGGAAAATGCCCCTCATTTCCTACATAAGAGAGAGAAACTTGTTATTAAGGAACCATAATGAAGGTGGATGATTAATTCACTTGACCATTTACTCAAGTTGTATAAAATGTCTCTGGTGAATATTATATTGGCCTGCCAAAAAAACCTTTCGTTATTTTTTGCACGTAAATATGGCCTAAATGGCCTTAGGGAAATGCCCGCAAATCCTCACTAGTGAATGATAGAATTATTATGAAAACATAATCTTATGGGTGGGTGATTTATACACTTTAACATTGGATAATATTTGGAGAAAAATCTAAGGTTAAGAAAATATTGTCCTACCAAAAAAACAACTCATCCTATTCTCACTTTGCTAGAAAACACCCTCGTTAAAATTTGGCAAGTATTGAAAATATGGCTCAAGTGGCCTTGGGAAAATGCCCACCATTTCCTACCTGAGAGAGAGAAACGTGTTATGAAGGAACCATCATGTAGGTGGATGATTAATGCACTACAATATTTACTCAATTTTTATAAATAGTCTCTATTGAATATTATATTGGCCTCCCGAAACAACCCCTCAACCTAATTTGCACCTAAATATGGCATAATGGCCTTAGGGAAATGCCTGCAATTGCTCACCAGTTAGGGATAAAATTAGTATGAAAACAAAATATTGTAGGTGGATGATTTATACACTTGACCACGGGATAATATTTGTAGAAAATTATAAGTCCAAAAAAATATTGGTCTGCCAAAACAACCACTCAGCTTGTTTTGCACTATGCCAGAAAATGCCCTCATTAACATTTGACAACTATTGAAAATTTGGTTCAAGTGGCATTGGGAAAAATCCCTCCATTTCCTACCTGAGAGAGAGAAACTTGTTATTAAGGAACCATAATGCAGGTGGATGATTAATTCACTTGACCATTTACTCAAGAACAACCAATCAACATGTTTTGCACCTAAAACTAACCTAAATATCCCTAGGCAAATTCCCACCATTTCTCACCTATGAGGTAAAAAAAATTTAGAGAGCCTCATTGTGCAGGTGGATGATTTATTAACTTGTCCACTTATTCATTTTTTAAAACAATTTTCTAGTAAAAGGATATATTTACCTTACAAAACAACCATTCACCTTGTTTTGCACTGTAATAGAAAAATGCTCACCATTGACAAAAATGGTTACGTATTGAAAAATGACTTTAGTATCCTTCGGAAAATGCCCACCATTTATCACCTATGAGGGATAATATTTTTACGAAAGCATGTTATAGTAGGTGGGTTATTAATGCACTTGACCTTTGGCTCAATTTTGAAAAAATGTCTATGGTCAAGAAAATATTGGCCTGCCAAAAACAACCAATCAGTATGTTTTACACCTAAAACTGACATAGATGGCCTTAGGCAAATGCCCACCATTTCTCACGTGTGAAGGATAAAAAAATTGTATGAGCATGATTTTGTAGGTGGATGATTTATTGACTTGTCCATCCACTCATTTTTGAAAACAAGTCTCTAGTCAAGGATAAATTTTCCTTCCAAAACAGAGATTCAACCTCTTTTTCAACCTTACCAAAAAATGCTTCCCATTGGAAAAATTGGTTAAGTATTGAAAAAACGGATTAAGTAGCCCTGGTAAAATGCCCAGCATTTCTCACATGTGAGGGATAAAATTTATATCAAAGCATCATTTTCTAGGTGGATGTTTTTTTCACTTACACATTGGATCAATTTTTTTTTTAAATCTATGGGCCCGAAAATATTGGCCTGCCAAAATTGCATCTCAACTAGTTTTGCACCTAAAACTATCCTAAATGGCCTTTGGAAAAATGCCTGCAATTTCTTACTAGCGAGGGGTAAAAATACGATGAGAGCATATATTTGTAGGTGGATGATTTATTCACTTTTCTATTTACTCATATTTGAAAATAAGTCTGTGATAAAGGATATGTTTTTCTTCGAAATCACCCATTCAACCTGTTTTGCAACTTGACGGAAAAATGCTCGCCATTGGAAAAATAGGTTAAGTATTGAAAATAGGGCTTAAGTAGCCTTGGGAAAATTCCCACCATTTATCACCTGGGAGGGATAATATTTTTATGGAAGCATAATCTTGTAGGTGGATGATTTATGCACTTGACCATTGGCTGAATCTTGAAAAATTGTCTATGGTTAAGAAAATATTGGCCTGCCAAAATATCCACTCAACCTATTTTGCACCTAAAACTGGCATAAATGACCTTAGGAAAATGCCCTCCATTTCTTACCTATGAGGGATAAAAATATTATTAGAGAATCATTTTGTAGGTGGATTATTTATTCACTTGTACATCGACTCGTTTTTTAAAACAAGTCTTTTATCAAAGATATTTTTTTTTCCAAAATAGCCATTTAGCCTATTTTGCACCCCGACATCAAAATGTTTTCCATTGGAAAAAATGGTTAAGTATTGAAAAAAGGGCTTAAGTAGCCTTGGTAAAATGCTAACCATGTCTCACATGTGAGGGATAAAATTTCTATGAAAGCATCACCTTGTAGGTGGATGATTGGTGCACTTACCCATTGGCTCAATTTTTAAAAAAACTCCATGGTCCAGAAAATATTGTCCTACTAAAATAGCCACCCAGTCTGTTTTGCACCTAAATCTGGCATAAATGGCCTTAGGAAAATGCCCTCAATTTCTCACATGTGAGGGATAAAAAAATTATTAGAGCATAAATTTGTAGGTGGATGATTTATTCACTTGTCCATTGACTCATATTTGAAAATGTGTCTTTGTTCAAGGAGATATTTTCCTTCCAAATCACCCATTCAGCTTGTTTTGCATCCTGATAGAAAAATGCTTGTCATTTGCAAAATTGGTCAAGGATTGAAAAAATCACTTAAGTAGCCTTGGGAAAATGGCCACCATTTATCACCTATATGGGATAGTTTTTTTATGAAAACATCAGATTATAGGTGGATGATTTACGCACTTTATGATTTCCTCCCTTTTGAAAAAAAGTCTATGGTCAATATAATATTGGCCTACCAAAATAGCCTCTCAGCATGTTTTGCACCTAAATTTGGCCTAAATGGCCTTACGAAAATGCCAGCAATTTCTCACTTGTGAGGGATAAAAAAAATTATGAGAGCATAAATTTGTAGGTGAATGATTTATTCACTTATCCTTCAACTCATATTTGAAAACAAGTCTCTTATCAAGTAGATGTTTTCCTTCCAAATCACCCATTCGGCCTATTTTGCACCATGACTGACAAATGCTCCACCATTTTCTGAAAGCATAAGATTGCGGGTGGATGATTCAAAACATCATTTCCAAAAATTTAGAGACTCAACCAGTCATTTTATATAATCACTGTTAAATTCAAAATTGAGATATAAAATAATTTTTCATGAAAATTATTTGCTATCATCCCTCAAATTTTTATTGCAAGAAAATAAATACAATGAACAGATTTTTCAACTGTATATTGAACCGAGGAAATCAACCAGTTTAGGAAATAGGTTTTATGGTTCCTTCTGTAAAATGTTCCATCTACAGTGAAATCCAATACTTCTAGATTAGTTGTTGATATGGTTTCCCAATTTTTCATGTCCATCACAAAATGCACACCGGCCCAATCCAAGTACAACCCATGTATGAAATATGGTCCAAGGAATAATTATACATATCTGAGGATACTTAACCATGAATCACCTATGCCAAATTGGATACCTGCAAATATATGAGCCTACTTATCCACGTTTTGGTAGGGAAGCCAATTTTTCATGATTAGCACAAAACTACACACTTCCTCAACGAATCGGCCAATGATTTGTCTTACTATCATCACTATCATCTCAGAATATCATGTGAATGGGATACACATAGAAGGAAATATTTCAAATATTCTATAAACATAAGTAAGTACATGCTCTTATTATTGATATTTCTTGTTTTTTATTGAGCAATAGAAACATGAAAGTGCACTTTTATTACCTATTGAGATTACAATGCCTTGGTAGAATGGTATATTTCCAGCCTGCATGACATACCTTTGACACAAATTTTTTGCTTGAATTAATTTTTCAGGAATTGTCTTTTGTGTGAGCCATCTTGATGGCCAAATGTGAGGATGAATATACCAACATGTTTTCCTTCTGTCAAATATCACCGAAAAAAAAGTATTTTCTAAGAACATTCTCAGTGTAATTTATTCCACGATTTTTTTTAAAGTTGCCCACCAGATCAGTGATCAGGACTCATTCGATGCTCAACCACTCTGATTAAGTTTCAAAAATTGTTATCAATTCAATTTCTTCCCTAATTTTTTTACTTCCCTCCAGATGGGTGATAAGAAATGGATGCTTGAAATTTCTCAGTTTGTTACCCCTCAGATTGTGATCATGAATGGATGTTGCACCACTTACATCACATAATTGCACCACCATTTTCTTAAACACTCGGGAATTAAAAATGAATTTACTTGCAAGTTTCAATCCTAGAATACACGACTTATTTAATGCGATTTATAAATTCAAGAGAGTTAACATACTCTTAAACCCACCTTTGCTTTGAGACATCACATCCTAACTCACGTTGAACCAGCGTTAACCCTATTTTTTGCCGAGAAATTGTCCCCATTAAAAATATTCTTGCAAAATACTTTTTCGATTTCCTATATTCACATGATTCTCACATTAAAAAATAATATTTCTATAACCATGTGATGAATTCCAACCAATCAAAAAAATAATATTTTCACAAAAAAAGCATCTTTTGGCATTATTCTTAATGAAATAGGATACACGCTAGACTTGGGTACAATGTTATGTGCTTCTGGAGTCTTGGGAGACAAGTGCTATCTTTAGATTTTTCTTTCTCCTTCTTGTAACCTAGACCAGTCTTGTCACAAGGAGATATTTAGAAACCCAATATATCATCTAGGACAACTGAACTGTCCTTGAACTTGACAAAATCATCATTATTCTCACCTTTCTTCCTGAGACCAACTACCTCAATTTCAACTTCTAGATTGTTTGATCCTTTTATTCCAACTGATTCTTCAATATTTATTCTATCATTTTGGCTTCCTCCAACCGAGTCTTCAGATAATGATTATCCTCCCTAGTTTCTTCAAGCTCTTTAGAAGGATCTTTGTGTTCTTCCTTTTGACTAATTACTTAAGTATTTAGTTGTTCAACTTCAACATCCATGTCTTTTATTTGATACTGCAACTCTTTTTCCTTGTGTTTGAGATTTACAACCAACACCTTCATTGTCATGGTATTCTGCTAATATTCATTCAAAAAGTCCAATATTTTCTTTTTGAACTTCATGAATTCACTATGGTTCATATTTACTATGTTCATGACCTAGTTTGCTCTGAGATCAATATTCAGCAACGTGAGATGTATCTAATGTGAAATATTTGATATCCCTTCAGCCTCATCTACAATAAATTTCTCAATTTCATCACACAAGCTATCATTACAATCACAAGAGTCTATACCTTCACGAAATTCCTCTTCTTGCTTCTCTTATTCTTAATTGACCTCTTCTGGGGACTTGTCTTTTGATTTCTGATCTGTCTTTTTGGGTTCTGGTCTTGAATTTTGATACTCGCTCTCCAACTTGAACAATAGATATTTGGCTGAAGTGTACTCCCCTACACTTTCTTCACTGAGCTGGGAAGTCCATCCATGAGGAACTTCAAGGTTGTAGTACTGTCCTTCTTTGCTTCCTTTTGTGCAATTGATTTTCCCTTCTTGTTTGATGGAGTGGGTGGATTGATCACAATCTCCCAAACACAAAACTTCTTCAGATATGCCTTCATCTTGCTCCTCCAATCGAAATAGTCTGTAAAATAAAGTACAGGAATGTCATTGCTTGATGACTCTGCTTTTTCTTCCATTGTGTCTTTGGATCTCCTTCAAGCTTGCAAGGCTTGTGACAAAGGCCTACTCTAATAACAATTGTTGAACACAATGGCCACACTGAGAGGGGGGGTGAATAAGTGTGTGAGAAATTTAAAATTTTTACCTTCTTTTAGTCAATCAGAGTGTATCAATCATTATGTCATCAATTGCATAATCAAATTCATCATGAGTCATAAGCACAGCATCACATCAAAAGAAACACAAGAATATATGGAATTTTGATATTTATTTATTGTACATGGAAGATAACAATATTCTCGATTACAATCAGCACCAACTGATGAAAAGATAACCAAGTCTCATAACAGGACCCATCCTAATTTTCTTAGCTCCAACTAAGAAGGGTTTGAGAATTCCAATCCTCAAGTGCAATATTCTTCTTGCAAGCAATCATACGTCTCTGTTGTACAACCAACCTCTACTCTGCACATCAATCTCTGCTCATCACTATGCTGGTCAACATTTCTCATCAATCTCTAGTCAATCTTCTCATCAATCTCTGGTCAATATGTTCATCACTACTTCTCAACATAGATCCTCATCACTGTTGCTCAAGTATCTTTGCACATCAACTTTGCTCATCACTACTAGTCATTCTTTTCTTCTCACTAATATTGCTGGTCAATCTGCTCATGTACACATCATTGTACACCTCATCATACGTAATTACTGGACAAGTAATTATGCTCTGCTTTCACTGAACATACGGCATGCATTGCCATGCATCATCATCATTGGTATGCATCATCGTCATAGGGTATGCATCATTGTAATAGGGTATGCATCCTCATCATCAAAAATACATCATCATTATCTCGGTGTGCACTATTTATGCATCATCATAATCAAGTATACATCATAGTGCATAGGAGAGCATCATCACACTATGCATGTACATCATATTGTATAGGAGTGCATCGACACCATAGAGTGTACATCACTATCACATGCATTATCATCGTAAAGTGTATCATATCATAGCATAAATGTTTTCAACATCATCATCATAGCCTCCATAATGAATCCAAATACTCACATATTAAGATAAAAGATGCACTCTATCTATGAGAGACGTGTCATCACAAGAGAAACCCAAAAGCATGAATCATACCTTTTTGAATATCACAAGATGAAGAAACAGTGGAAAAACCAAAATAAGCTCTATATCATGTCACCACATGTCCCTCGTAACAATATTTCCAACAATCGAAGAATTTTGTAATCCTGATTCCGTATGAGAAAGTTATGTCAATTTTAGTGAAGATGCCAAGAAATTTCTCCTCCACAAAGTTTCGCACTTTTCTACAAGAGTTGCGAAAATACTGAGAGAATTGATGACGAAAAAATGAAATGTTTGATATTATATTTATATAGTTTGTGGACAAAATTTATTACCTCAAACTAGGCTGACATGCAATTCTAAATTACAAATAATTAAATTCTCTTTTGTTTGGTCGGCTGTCCTAGAAAGGTGAGGTGCACCAACTTCAAAAATTCATATCTCTTCAACCGTAAGGAGTTAGAAGATACTCCACATATCAAGGGAAATGGATTGATGAGGACTATATCCCTATGATGGTTCTATTTTTGAATTCTTGGTTTAATACCCTTAAATTATTCAATATGTTTAGGACATCAAAGACCCACACATGAGGGCACCAAATACCATACCACCAACTACAAGAGTTTCAAAGTCTTCTTCAAAGTATTCTTCAACATATCAAGAAAGTTCCATGGGCTCTACCTACCTCTACATCCCAATATCCATATAACCACAAAGAGGAACATTGTAATGTACCCATATTCTTGGACGTAAAAGTGTTGACCATGCCCAACACATTGGGGGGTAAAAGATTCATTAATTACTTCACCTAGGGAACTTTGTCCAAAAAAATTATTTATGAGGAATTAATTAATTAGCCTAGGGAGAATTTCGCTAAATTAATTATTGTTGAGGCATGTATTTAATTTTTATTCTTCGTTATTATTAATTATGTATTTTAATGAGGTGGAAATAAGCTTTCCATGTCAGGGGGGCGCATTGGGAAATTCGACTTGCCAAGGTAGAAAAAGAGGAAAATTATGACAAAAGTAGTCAAAGAGGAAAAGGGTAAAGTGCCTAAAAGAAGCAGAAAAGTAGCTAGAGACAAAAGTAGGAAAGTTTTACAGAGGGTGCATTTGCCTCTTGGAGAACTCAGAAAAGCTGTAAGGAAAAAAGCAGGAAAGTGTTGGAAAAGGAGAGCACAGTTTCCTCATGAAGACTTGGTCTCAAAAGCAGGGAAAATTAGAAAGTTGTCATGAACAAAAGTAGCAACTAATTGACTAAGGAGGGCACAGTTAATAAATCATAGGGATGAATTAGACATGGCAACATTTCCACATGGTCCTACATTCCAAATTTCCCAAGGATGACACTTATGTGGCTAGGGTTAGGGCTTCTAGGTGGTTGACTTTCTCTCATAGGTCACCCAGGATGCTATTAAAGGAAAATTCGACCCCATTGACTGAGTTTGGTTAATGTATTTTTTGTAATTTATTGAAGCTTAAGCTTCATTTCTGAGTGGTGAGCCTCAGTATCTTGGGTGATGTGCCCCAAGTCCATTGTTCCCCTTCTCCCCTCTTCTTCCCACTTCTATTGTGGGTGTTACTGAAGCTAAGGATAAGATTTCATCTTTTGAAGGAGGTTTTTTGCATGGTTTTATGTCTCTTTAATTCCATTATCATATCATCTTGGAAATCTTTGAGGCCTCCTATCAGTGACATCCCTTCCTCTTTTCTCCTTCTCTCCGTTCTATGATCTTCTAGAAATTTTGGAGCTAAGTAATGGATATTTCGACATATATATGATATGATATGTATATTGATGTCTAATTTAATATTCAATATCATATGCATACCAACTTTAGTTCATTCCTAAAGTTTGTGATATTCATAGATCGAATTTCTTGGGTTTCCTAGCTCTAGAGTCATAATTTTGGAGTTGTGCTATGCGAGGTGACCTATGTGAATATTTTGAGAATTATTTTTACCCTAATGGTCCTTATATGTTATTATTTACATAATCTTCAAGTTTTATAACATTCTAATTTGAAATGGCTAAGATTTACTCATTTTAAGTCAACCTAGTCTAGATTTGCATTGGAAAATAACTAGTTTTGTTCTAACTTCCATATTTATACTTGTATGACTCCAAATAAATCCATTATTTTTATAAAGAGTCATTAACATACATATATAACTCCCCCAAGTCCAAAACAGAGAATCCAAACCATCCTTACCCTATTTGGAAAGGCCTGAAGATGGAGCTAGTGAGCTTCCCAATGAGCTAGTCTCGCCTTTACAACTTGCAAAATATTTTAATTTTCCTCTAATATGTTATAAAAATTCATTAAACTATTATTAATATCTCATAATATTATAACATAACATTATTCAGTTTATACAAGCCTCTGGTTATTGGATATGACAAAAGTGCTTCCTAGTTTCACAGTTAGGTGAGCCAGAAGCATGGGAGTAGGTTTCTGCGGAGAGGAATCTGAAACCTAAATAGTCCCTGATAGAAATGTGTTAGTGAATACACTCTATCATTCCTATTATTTCCTTTATTTCTTCCCTGTTCTTGCTTCCCTATGACCAAAAGTATCAGTCATTTTCCCTTATCTGCTTAGCTTCCAAAAGTTGATTGGTTGTTTGCAAGTTTTATTTCAAAACATTAAGCTAATTTGCAGAAAGTTAATATTCTGATCTAGATATCAGATCAGTGATATTATAGTGGTACCAGAGCTCTTTCCTTGGATCATCTTATGGAAATAAATCTCTTAGTGAAGGAATTTGCATCCATGTCATACAATGAGGATGACTATGATGAGCAGTATGAAGAATACTGCAGGAAATATGAAGAAGAAGAAATCCTCTATGTTGATGGAGGCCTATCAAAACATGAATACAACGAATACTATTGGACATGATATGGGGAAGAGATCATATCTGATTCTCCAATGGTTAATAAAAACTTGACAGAGATTATTGAAGCATGTGAGAAGATGTCTCACTACTACGAGGACTATCTAGCTTTGGGTAGGAATATTTGTACAAACCTTGCTTTTGGAGATTATATTTATTTCAAGTATGGATTTTGGACCAGTCATTATTATGAAAATTATTTCAAGAGAAGCAAGCTATCCAGAGATAAACCAAGTTGTTCCACCTCTCTGAGAAAAGAAGAAGAAGGAACCAAAGGTGAAGATTCCTCCAAGCCATCTGCATGTTCAAGATTGAAGAGTTTGTTTGGTTTTCCTTCAAACAGAGCTTTTAAATATTGTGACATGAGTACCACTATAGATGAAAAATTATCAAGTTTCTTGGAGGAGAATATAAATGAAGTGGAGACATAGATCTAGGAGGTGAAGTGCAAATCACCACAAGGTGGTTGCATAAGAGAAGAAGTTGAAGAGGAATGCACTTCAAGTTTCTTGGTGGGTGATCTCCGGATCACTGCTAAAGGTTTTGGCTCATGTATTGGTGGTGAGACATATTTTGGATCAGATCCAAAAGAAGTACACAAATGATATTTACAGTCACCTCCCGAGCCACAAAATGAAGAAGAAAACAAGGCCACGCCACTCAGGGGTGAACCAAAAAAATTGGTGGATGAGCACGCCACCAAAGTATCTGTACAGAATGAGGATAAGATAAATAACATGAAGGATAAAAGTTCTGATTTTTGCAGAATCCATGTACACCTAAAACCATCTAATCCATGGGAGGATGGAAATACTTCACTTGCTTCTGAGGACTTCAAGATGAAGGGAAACTGTGAGGGAGATGAATCTGCTCCTAGTTTACCTGTTAGCAAACCGAAAATTAATACAGAGAAGGGTGATATTTCCAATGATGATAAACATATCTAAATTCATTATCTGAACTTCCAACTGATGTGGAAGACAAGCCCCCACTTGCTATGTATGAACTAGGAAAACTGAAGGAGAAAAATCTGATGCAGAGAGATGAGCACATTTCAGAATTTTGGACTCCTTTGCAACATGATGAAGCTCAAATTATAGGGCTTGAGATGATCTATACTTTATTTCCATATAACATTTCATTCCAACCTTCAGAGATACCCTCCACTACACATCATGGAAGTGAGTTTGGAGAAAATTCAAAGGCTAACTTGTATGCCGAGAATGAGTTTTGTGTTGTGGATCCATGCCATAAGAAAAATGGTTCAGGTATTAGAAGAAGAAACCTTGGGGGAGGATATTATTTGTGAGCCACATAATTTGAGTGGATCACTAAAGTAGGATAGAAATAAGCTTAGGGAAGCCATGAAAAACTTTGTTGACATCAATTCCTTGGTGGGAAGATGTTGTTGGAAATATTCTGGTGGAGAGATGGAAGGAGAAGCATTTATGGAGGAGTGCATAACACTGAAAGAAGGAATGAACAAGATAAAGGATAACTATATGAACTTAATGTATGAAAGAGATCATCTCCTTATGATGGCTGAGATGTATGATAGTGCACTCAAGAAGGAAGAAGAAGAATCAGAGAAGCTCGCTAATAAATTGGAGATCACTGCTGACTTATTGAAGAGCACACAAAGATTCCTTCAAGAGTCAAAGTTGCAGATCTATCAAATTCAAAAGGATTTGAAGGTGTCACCCCTTTCATGTTTCATGGAAGGAAATGTTTTGGTTTTAATGGGGTAACCTCATGTGGAGGACAACCATGAGGAAGGAGCATATTTGCAGGTGTTTGTGAAGAGCCATGATGAAGAGTACTTTATCCAAGCTCCTATTGTTATGCAGGATCGCTTAGAGGAGTTATTAGCTATGTGAAATATGGTTGAGGACATTACAAGTGAATAAACAAGCAAATATGATCATCCATTCATGGATTGGGTAAATAAAAATATCACAGAGATAGAGGATCAAAGATGTACTAGAATTGCTTGCACTGGTGAAGGGTTATCTCACACATATGCTTTGAAAGAGACATTTTGAAAATGCCTTATGGATGGTAGAATATGATCCATAGGATATGGTTTATCACATTCCATATGGATCAACAAATAAAATTCCTTGTTCATCCATTGATTGGGTGGATAGAGACACATTGGGAATGAATACAGTGGGAGGTAAAGAATTTAATTTTTGCAATAAATTATTTGTTTTGAATGGCATTGTCCTGACATGTGGGCAGCCACAAAGATTTAATTTGCATCCATTGGATGCCTTCCATACACATGCACATGGGGTTCATTCTGAATTTTTTGTGCTTGAGGAATTTTGGGATGCAGATGATGAGCTCCAAGCACATGAACATTTCCCAAGAAAGGCTGATTTTTCTCATAGAAGGAATCATATTTTCATAGAAAAGTCAAATAAAGATGAAGATGGGGCAGCCATAAGTTGGGTGGATAAGTATGTCATATATATGATTCATATTTCTACCCATGCTTCTATTTCAGCATCATCGAGTGGGGATGAAAATTGGGAGAAGGAATTTCCCTTATTGGTGCAACATGAAGAGCTGGAATCTTTCCTAGGTGTCGAGGATGACTTGTTGAATGCACCATCACCCTCCCATCATCCACATAGGAAAATATTCTTGTCACTTGATGCCATTCAGCCACATATGTATTGGGTGGAAGATTACATGTCACACATGGAATATTCTTGCAGAAAAAATTCTGCTCATGAGCAGTGGAAGGTAGCTGAGCAAGCAAACTGCCAAGAGAAGTTGATGAGAAAAATATCTTGCATAAAGTGGTCTTGGTGGAGGGAATAAACATAGTTGGATTTATTCTTGCACCCTCTTACTAGTGGCAGAGATGTGATCCATTGGAAGTGTTCACATGGACCTTTTGGTCGGAGTTTCAGTACCTTCTCAGGTTGGATGAGGGGACACTTATTTGATTTTCTTTCTTGCATTTTTGGTGATAATTGTGATGCATCATCTTATTATGAGTAGTTTGGGAATCCTTGTTGGTTGGATGATTCCTATACTCATTGCGGTTTGACATGGGACTCACACCTATGTCATTGCAGAAACATCATTGTGAGACTCAATGCTGATGTGCATCAAGCACATAAAGAACTTAATATTGGGTGGGGAAATCTGACAGATTTCCAACTTGGCATTGAGAATTTCCATTTTTCAGTGAAGTGGTATGATTTCCACAACATGAATATCATTTCCTGTGATGATAAATTTTTATGGTGTATTCTAAGGTTTGGATACTTACAGTTGAGGAAATGGGATCTAGGCATAATTTTGTCTGATAAGTTGTGTGGGAAGGAATTCTCACTTAAGGGGGTGCAATGCAAGAAATGAGACTCTAGAATTGATTGTTTTGGAGAAACCTTACATGCTGGCTTGATGGAGCAAGTCAACCTTTTTGCACATGGATCCATGCTCTAGTTCTCATACATGATGGACAAAATTGCAGCACTCTGGAGTGCTTCGACTCGAGAACAAGAAAATTTGGTAGGGGAGGACTGTCATGTCCCCATATTCTTGGACATAAAAGTGTTGACCATGCCCAACACATTGGGGGGTCAAATATTCATTAACTACCTCACCTAGGGAATTTTATCCAAAAAAATATTTATGAGGAATTAATTAATTAGCTTAGGCGAATTTTTGCTAAATTAATTATTATTGAGGCATGTATTTAATTTGTATTATTCATTATTATTATTTATGTAATTTAATGAGGTGTAAATAAGCTTTCCATGTCAAGGGGGTGTTGCCGCCTTTCACACACCTGGGTCACATGGCAGAAATATTCAAGCCACTCAGTGTGTCCTTGGGCGCAAGTCTCAAGTCAAGGCTATCACCTTGTTCTTGACTCCTCCGTTTAGGCTCAACTCCTAACGAAGCCAAGGGGGGTAGACCCTATTAAGTTACTAAGGCTAATTACTTAGTATGGTGATCGTAAACTGAATAAATTACTTATGAGTTTGAGAATTAACCATAAACAACCATAGATGACAAGATACCAATGAGCGCATGAAAGCACAATGGTGAGACACAATATATATATATATATATAGCAAGAAAATAACCAGTGCCTTAAAATGGAGTAAAAAGAAAATCAATGTACTTTCATGTGCTTGGAGTAAATGTTTTGCAATTGCCTCTTGGTACGTTTTAAGTTAATGTGAAATATGAGTTGATTAAAATTAGCCGAAGGGGTGGACTCCAGATATACCCGAGAGTACTTGGAGTGTGTCCAAAACTAAACCTTCATGGTTACCTGCAAGGAATATGTGGGATGAATGGAGTCTCTGGGGATATTGTTCATAATGCACCCATTAGGGTGTGACAAAGATCAGCGCCCCGAGGTCACTTTTCAAAAGTTCCCGCTTCCTTTGGGTATTTTGCCACCATAATGGTTTGATCTAGGTGTTGGATTTTCACCTGATGGTTTGTCAAATTGGGAGAGTG
This sequence comes from Pseudotsuga menziesii, assembly GCA_001517045.1. NCBI lineage: Eukaryota > Viridiplantae > Streptophyta > Pinopsida > Pinales > Pinaceae > Pseudotsuga > Pseudotsuga menziesii. The sequence continues at coordinate 797,453 of LPNX010985120.1, forward strand.
AATCCTAATTACACTAGTCACTCAAGTTATTTTGATACAGCTTGACTGATCGAACGAACCGCAGCCAAGTGCAGAGCATACACACCGGAGTCTTGTCAATTTTAGTAAATTTTGAGATGGATGTTCTTGTTAAAAAGAAAACCCTCCAAGAACCTCTTTCGGTCCAAGTGGACCTCAATCGGGGAATCAAGGAGGGGTTGATTTTATTATGGTTACTGAAACAAATGATGATAGAAAATGAAACATAAAAATATAAGAAAACTACAATTTTCTAATTAGACTACCACGAACCTTTCTTCACCTTTCAGCTCAAAAGGAGGCTCGTGGGGTAAGTATTAAAGTTACTTTGAAACCAATATAAATGGAATATGGAATTAATTTTAAATCAAAGTATACTACCCTGCAGATTAGTACTACGCTAGATTGAAAAAAGATGAACGAAAAGCAAAAAATGACACGGACGCAAATCCCCCAGGGGGGATGGGGAATGGGCTCGAAAGAGCCTATTCAGAATTATTTTTATTACCAGTGGTTAAAATATCAGCAAATTGAAATGATTCCACTTGATTCTTATACAGAATGAAACCAAGAGCTTACAAAGTGCAAAAATTAAAGATTTCAGTCAAAAAGGGAGACCCCTGGGGGGATTCAGAAGGCCCAAAAGTCACTTTTGAATAGAATCTCCTCCTATTTTCTGTTATACCTGCTAAAAACTAGAAAGCTTATTAGACTGAAATATTCCCAAAAGCACTCTGAAATTACCTTTGGGTCAGCTTACTTTTAACCAAAAAAAAACTAAGTTAAAACTAGCTAAAAAAAAGGTAAAAAGGGAACCAAGGAAAGCAAGCTTTCCTTGGGATCTTGGATTTCATTTTAGGAAGCCAATATGATGTGCACTGATTTCTAGATTTATCTTTTATAATAGAAAACAGAAATCTAATGCATGCAAGCTACAAATTCTCTTTAAAATTCCATGCAAAAAGGACGATTTCCCTGAAGTAAGAACAAGATCTAGATTATGGGCTTTGAGGAGATAGATCTATGTTAAAATATAATTTAATATGATAGATATAAACAATATCAAAGCTGTGAACAAAGTAACCAGGTAAAAAAAAGATTGATTTTGAAGGAGGAAAAGGAGAAGAGAAGTGCTTGTTGTTGAAGCAGATCTGCAATGGAAACTTGTTAGTAGAATACAGAGGGGAAATGTATTCACAAATATTTTGTATGTATAGTGGATTCAAACTAGATCCACATCTTGTCCAATCCTTGCTACCTGAAAGCTAAAGACACAATCCTGCACGAAACCTCATGAGATCTGGATATATATATGAAAAAGAGACAAGAATTACATGCAATTAAACTTATTAAACATGTATAATCTAGATCTTATAACATATATGCTATGAGATATAAGAAAAAAAAGTAACCTTACTTGTCCAACTATACTCCTATTTGATTCAGCTGAATTGTTCAAGCCAGACAGGGTTCAGATGCAGAAATTGAGAGAAAATCCAACAACATCAATAGCCGTAAGACAATGCTTAATCCACACATATGAGAGCATTACACCATTTGGCCTCCAAAGCTTCTTTATTTCAACAATAAAAAGATTACAATAGTATTACAATAGCAATCCCTTCAATCCAACTCTAACTAGCTTGGAAGAGGCATCCTGAGCTTTATTTATACAAAAAAAGGAGATCCAGCCCAGGGGGGCGCAAATCCCAAGGAGATATACCATTGCAGCTGAAGGAGAGTTCATCAATGCATGATCTATGTCTAACTGAGCCAAATCTGAGTCTCACTGAGTGCAACTGTCAATCAGAGAGCTGATCTAACTGACACATCAACTTGTTGACTAAAGCATCCACCAAAACTCATCCAGATGAGCCCAAAAGTGTGGAGGAGAGAGGGAGGCAGAAATTCCCCATAAAGGATGCTGAAGTTCAACTTTGGATCTGTCCAGATCACCTCCTTCAGTCAAGGATTTGTCAGATCCAGTCAATCTGGTTCAGATCTGACTGATTTCAATCAAATCG
>LPNX010985120.1:799746-829157 GCA_001517045.1 Pseudotsuga menziesii
AGTTGAAAAAACCTAGAGGGACTTAGACATGTTCATATGACTCAACCATGATGCCTAACATGTTTATACATTGACACATAGACTCTAATAACCTCAAAGGGCCTAAATGCCAAGCCGACCACCCCAACTTTGGAGGTATGGAGTAAAAAACTCAGAGATTATCAATCGTTTATTCAACAACCAATAATAACCAACGGAAAAAAAAAAACACTGGGCTGATCGGATTGACAAATAAAGTCTAAGAGACCGAGTCTTTTACAGACACTATCATGATAGAACATTTATTAAAATTCCCCCATGGGGTATGAACATGTGATATAGTACAACAAGCACTTCCCAGAAGTACTTCCAAAGGTCTTCTGAAGTCCGAACAAGTTATCCTTCTCTGGTTCACCAGGGTCACTTGAAAAAAAACCACTAAGTACAACTTAGGTGGTAACATTCTGGCTCCAACTGTGGGACGTGTGCTCGATCTAGTCTTTAAGGCAAGGAGGGGATACAAGAACACCATAATATATGGTTTATATACCCTGTAAAAACATCTCAACTTGACAAGAAAAACCTCAATAGCACAAGTTTTATAAAAAACCAAAATGAACCATTAAGCTAATTTATTTAAACAAAACAAATGTAACTAACTAAAAGAAGCAAAGTTTTATTATAGCTAAGTATAAAATAGAAATGCAGAAAGTAAATGCTCTCTTTCAAGGATCTTATTTTCCTACTCTAAGCATGATATAAAAAGGGTTAAGTGTAATCAGAAATCCAATGTAACCACCTAAGCATTTTATTAACACAAAAAAAATTTCATTGTCTTTGGTTACCAGCCAAAGGATACCTTATTCAGAAATTGCAAACCTGCGTGATGATTCAGAATGGGCGGGATGGATGGGAGATCATAGGCATGAATAATGTCATAAAAATTCTTCCCCAACTTGTATGTGCTCATGCAGGTTGCTTTTATCCATGACTGGATAGGACTGATATACCAATCAGAATGATGAAGCAGACTGACTACATCATCATACTGATCACCGAGGCTTATCAAATGATAACTTGTTGCACAAGCCCCAAGCAGCTCCAAATCATAAGGAACCTCTATATGTGAAAAATATGGTTGAGACTGATAATCCACTGACTGCATCACATATGACTTTTCACAATACTATTTCTCAATATCTTCATTACTGATACCCTTGTGCGGCTCTGCATTGTATGACTCTGAATGATCACATGAAAATTCTGAATGCTCCTCTTCCATACTAAGGTTTTCCCAGGCATCCAGATCCGTGCTCCCCTATATGGACGTATCGTAGATTGGACTTCCACAAATTCTTGAATAGACACTTCCCTTGTTGGACATATCCTGGATGGGATTCTCCATAAGATTTTCACAATTTGGATTATCTATGAAATTCCAATAGTCATCACTCCCTTCCATGTCATATGTGGGGGACTCTTCATCCATGGCATCATGCTCCTACCTATCCATGTCTTCCTTGTATTCATAACATTCTTCTTCAGATAAAATGTTACAAGGAAATAAACTTTCCAAACCTTCATCAACATGAGGAGAACAAGGTCTAGTGTCACCACACACTATACTGGTCTTATCATAGGTTTCCTTATAGGCTTCTGTTATGATATCATGACAATATTATCTTCAATCAAGGAAATTTTTTGGACATATTCAATGGGATCACTTGGTATGTGTTGCTCAGTGTATTTCTCTAGAGGGATTTCTGGAAAGATATCAGCATTGCAACACACTTGATAATACACCAAATCTTCAATGTCTTTAGCTATGGTGACATGAGGAGGGTCTTCAACAATGTGTTCAATCATGGGCTCCTCCTGAAGCTCTTTAATAGGATCATCCTGGATTTTCCCTTCCTCAGAATCTTGCTGTCTATTGGGAGATACCTCATATTCTTTAATAAGCTGCTTAATTACTTCCTTTCTTGAATAACTATGAGGAAACTCTTTGATGGGAGTATCATGGATTTCCTCTTCACTTAAATGTTCAAGAAGTGATTCCAAGTCTTCAATACTTTGTATCATGGCAAAAGGTCCATCATATGTTTCCATGTGATACTCTGTCCTGGATAGGTAGAAGGTACAGATCTTTTCAAGGAACTTTTTCAAACCATTCATACTACCCCTACCATCATGCCACTGCTCTAAAAACATCCAAAGGAATCTTGGAAAAGAAGTTATACATTTATTAGGAAGGCCCTGATAGAACCATCAACAGGCCTCACCCCGAAAATTACTAGCAAATATTTCCATCATATTGTCTTAATGAAGAATATTGGATTCAGCAATCAACTGAAGGAAATATTTGACATGCCAAATGGCCGAATCGCCATAATTTCCATGAAATGTCGGAAGCCAGTTATATGCATCCCCCAAACCATTACAACAGTTAGGAAAACCCGAGATGTTTGAGAAATCCATAGGCTGAAACATTACGGTTAACTGGGCACCATATTTCTCCTTTAATTCATCCAAAATAATATGCATATGATATAACGATTAAACCTTGTACTGAAAAGGTGGAGTTGTCAAGTGATCATCTTTAAAGGTTTTAACATGTCGCATGGGATCATCTACACACAACAAAACTTCACAAGTTTATGAGATAACAGGGTTTTATCCCTTCAATGGAGTCACCATGTGAAAAAGAAAAATAAGCATTTATAAATCTTTTCACAAAAATTACTGTTTGCTTTTCTTTGTAAAAATAAAAAATGGAAAAAATTCAGTGGAGTTGCCAGATGAAAATTAAAGATCTACTCTAAGCATTCATCAAACAAAGCAAAAACAAAAAGGAAGAAAACAAAAGTTGTACTCAGGAATAAAAATATTTATCCCTGGCAATGGGGCCAGAAAGTGTTGCTGCCTTTCACACACCTGGGTCACGTGGCAGAAATCTTCAAGCCACTCGGTGTGTCCTTGGGGGCAAGTCTCGAGTCAAGGCTGTCACCTTGTTCTTGACTCCTCCGTTTAGGCTCAACTCCTAAGGAAGCCAAGGGGGGTAGACCCTATTAAGTTACTAAGGCTAATTACTTAGTATGGTGATGTTAAACTAAATGAATTACTTAGGAGTTTGAGAATTAACCATAAACAACCATAGATGACAAGATACACAATGACCACAAGAAAGCACAATGCTGAGACACAATATATATATATATATAGCAAGAAAATAACCAGTGCCTTAAAATGGAGTCAAAAGAAAATCAATCTACTTGCATGTGCTTGGAGTAAATGTTTTACAATTGCCTCTTGGTACGTTTTAAGTTAATGTGAAATATGAGTTAATTAAAATTAGGCGAAGGGGTGGACTCCAGATATACCCGAGAGTACTTGGAGTATGTCCAAAACTAAACCTTCATGGCTACATGCAAGGAATATGTGGGTTGAATGGAATCTCTGGGGCTATTGTTCATAACGCACCCAATAGGGTGTGACAGAGATCAGCGCCCCGAGGTCACTTTTCAAAATTTCCCGCTTCCTTTGGGTATTTTGCCACCGTAATGGTTTGATCTAGGTGTTGGATTTTCACCTGATGGTTTGTCAATTTGGGAAAGTGAATCCTAATTATACTAGTCACTCGAGTGCTTTTGATACAACTTGACTGATCGGATGAACCGCAGCCAAGTGCAGAGCATACACATCGGAGTCTTGTCAATTTTAGTAAATTTTGAGATGGATGTTCTTGTTAAAAAGAAAATCCTTCAAGAACCTCTTTCGGTCCAAGTGGACCTCAATCGGGGAATCAAGGAGGGGTTTATTTTATTATGGTTACTGAAACAAATGATGATAGAAAATGAAACATAAAAAGATAAGCAAACCACAATTTTCTAATTAGACTACCATGAACCTTTCTTAACCTTTCGGCTCAAAAGGAGGCTCGTGGGGTAAGTATTAAAGCTAATTTGAAACCAATAGAAATGGAATATGGAATTAATTTTAAATCAAAGTATACTACCCTGCATATTAGTACTACGCTAGACTGAAAAAAGATGAACAAAAAGCAAAAAATGTCACGGACGCAAATCCCCCCAGGGGGAATGGGGAATGGGCTCGAAAGAGCCTATTCAGAATTATTTTTATTACCAGCGGTTAAAATATCAGCAAATTGATATGACGCCTCTTTATTCTTATACAGAATGAAACCAAGAGCTTACAAAGTGAAAAAATTAAAGATTTCAATCAAAAAGAGAGACCCCTGGGGGGATTCAGAAGGCCCAAAAGTCACTTTCAAACATCAGATCCTCCTCTTTTCTGTTATACCTGATAAAAAAATCAAGCTTATTAGACTAAAATATGCCCAAAAGCACTCTGAAAGTACCCTTGGGTCAACTTACTTTTAACCAAAAAAAAACTAAGTTAAAACTAGTTAAAAAAAGGTAAAAAGGGAACCAAGGAAAGCAAGATTTCCTTGGGATATTGGCTTGCCTTTTAGGTAGCCAATATTATGTGCACTGATTGCTAGATTTATCTTTTATAACAGAAAATAGAAATCTAATGCATGCAAGCTACAAATTATCTTTAAAATTCCATGCAAAAAGGACGATTTCCCTAAAGCTAGATCTAGAATGCTTATGAAACCTTTTAAGAACAAGATCTAGATTATGGGATTTGAGAAGATATATCTATGTTAAATTTACTTTAAGATGATAGATCTAAACAATATCAAAGCTGTGATCAAAGTAACCCGGTGAAAAAAAGATTGATTTTGAAGGAGGAAAAGGAGAAGAGAAGTGCTTGTTGCTGAAGAAGATCTGCAATGGAAACTTGGTAGTGGAATACAGAGGGGCAATGTCTTCACAAATATTTTGGATGTACAGTGGAGTCAAACTAGATCCACAGCTCATCCAATCCTTGCTACTTGAAAGCTAAACACACTATCCTGCACGAAACCTCATGAGATTTGGATATATATATGAAAAAGAGACAAGAATTACATGCAAATAAACTTATTAAACATGTATAATCTAGATCTTCTAACATATATGCTATGAGATATAAGAAAATAAAGTAACCTTACTTGTCCAACTATACTCCTATTTGATTCAACTGAATCGTTCAAGCCAGATAGGGTTCAGATGCAGAAATTGAGAGAAAATCCGGCAACATCAATAGCCGTAAGACAATGCTTAATCCACACATATGAGAGCATTACACCATTTGGCCTCCAAAGCTTCTTTATTTCAACAATCAAAATATTACAACAGTATTACAATAGCAATCCCTTTAATCCAACTCTAACTAGCTTGGAAGAGGCATCATGAGCTTTATTTATACAAAAAAAGGAGATCCAGCCCATGGGGGCGCAAATCCCAAGGAGATAGACTAGTGTATATGAAGGAGAGTTTATCAATGCATGATCTATGTCTAACTGAGCCAGATCTGAGTCTCACTAAGTGCAACTGTCAATCGAAGAGCTGATCTAACTGACACCTCAACCTGTTGACTGAAGCATCCACCAAAACTCATCCAGATGAGCCCAAACGTGTGGAGGAGAGAGGGAGGGGGAAATTCCCCATAAAGGATGTTTAATTTAAACTCTGGATCTGTCCAAATCACCTCCTTCAGTCAAGGATTTGTCAGATCCAGTAAATCTGGTTCAGATTTGACTGATTTCAATCAAATCGGTTGAGAATCCACTGATCTAGGATTTTGGATTTGCTCCATTATTCATCAATTTATTAATTAAAATAATCAATAATTGATTTTTTGGGGCTTTCTGACCTGAGTGATAGAAAATTAGTCAAAATTAGGAAATAGTGGGTCCATGGGTTTACATGGTGCTCTTAGCTTGAAAATGAGCACCTACATGACTGAAACTGATTATTTGGCCCACTTTTATTACAAAATCAATTTTTCCAATTAAACTATTAAAAAATAGCCTAAGTTTTGGAAAAATTAAATTTTAATAAAAAACACTTAAAAAATTAAAAAAATTAAAAAAGTTGAAAAAACCTAGGGGGATTAGACATGTTCATATGACTCGACCATGATGCCTAACATGTTTATACATTGACACATAGACTCTAATAACCTCAATAGGCCTAAATTCCAAGCCGACCACCCCAACTTTGGAGGTATGGAGTAAAAAACTCAGAGATTATCAATCATTTATTCAACAACCAATAATAACCAACGGAAAAAACACACTGGGATAATCGGATTGACAAATAAAGTCTAAGAGACTGATTCTTTTACAGACACTATCATGATAGAACATTTATTACAATTCCCCCATGGGGTATGAACATGTGATATAGTACAACAAGCACTTCCCAGAAGTACTTCCAAAGGTCTTCTGAAGTCCAAACAAGTTATCCTTGTCCGGTTCACCAAGCTCACTTGATAAAAAACCACTAAGTACAACTTAGGTGGTAACAGGGGGCACATTGGGAAAGTCAACTTTCCAAGGTAGAAAAAGAGGAAACTCTATGACAAAAGCAGTCAAAGAGGAAAAGGGGAAAGTGCCTAAAAGCAGCAAAAAATAAGCCAGACACAAAAGCAAGAAAATTTTGCAAAGGAGGGCGTAGTTTCCTATTGGAGAACTCAGAAAATCTATAAGGAGAAAAGCAGGAGAGTTTTGGAAAAGGGGAACATAGTTTCCTTATGGAGACTCAGTCTCGAAAGCAGGGAAAATCAGAAAGTTGTCATGAACAAAAGTAGCAACTATTTGACTAGGGAGGGCGCAGTTACTAAATTAGAGGGATGAATTAGACATGGAAACATTTCCACATGGTCCTAAATTCCAAATTTCTAAAGGAGGGCACTTATGTGGCTAGGGTTAGGGCTTCTAGGTGGTTGACTTGCTATCACAGGTCACCATTAGCCTCCACTTGCTAAACAGGTCACCCAGGATGCTATTAAAGGACAATTAGACCCCATTGAATGAGTTTGGTTAATGTATGTTTTGTAATTCATTGAATCTTAAGATTCATTTATAAGTGGTGAGCCTGAGTATCTTGGGTGATGTGCCCCAAGTCCATTGTTCCCCTTCTCCCCTCTTCTTCCCACTTCTATTGCAGGTATTATTGAAGCTAAGGAGAATATTTCATCTATTTAAGGAGGTATTTTGCAGGGATTTATGTCTCTTTCATTCCATTATCATATCAACTTGGAGAGCTTTGAGGCCTCCTATCAATGACATCCCTTCCTCTTTTCTCCTTCTCTCTGTTCTATGATCTTCTAGCAATTTTGGAGCTATGTAATAGATAATTCGACATATATATGATCTGATATGTATACTGATGTCTAATGTACTATTAAATATCATATTCATACCACCTTCAGTCCATTCCTAAAGTTTGTGAGATTCAGAGATCAAATTTCTTGGGTTTCCTAGCTCCGGAGTCATAATTTTGGAATTGTGCTATGAGAGGTGACCTATGTGAATATTCTGAGAATTATTTCATCCCTCATGGTACTAATATGTTATTATTAATAGTATCTTCAAGTTTCATAGCATTCTAATTCGAAATGGCTGAGATTGACTCATTTTAAGTCAACCTAGTCTAGATTTGCATTGGAAAATAACTAGTTTTGCTGCAACTTCCATATTTCGACTTGTATGACTCCAAATAACTCCATTAATTTTCTGGTGATTCATTAATAGGCATATATAAGTGCCCCAATTACAAAACAGAGAATATGAACCACCCTTACCCTATTTGTAAAGTCCTGGAGATTGAGCTAGTGAGCTTCTCGGCGAGCAAGTCTCACCTTTACAACTTACATAATATTTTCCTTTTCCTCTGATATGTTATAAAAATTCATGAACCTATGATTATTGTTTCATAACCTTATAACAAAACATTATTCATTTTATACAATCCTCTAGTTGTTGGATATGAGAAAAGTGATTCCTAGTTTCACGGTTAGGTGACCCAGAAGCATGGGAGTAGGTTTCCGCGGAGCAGACTCCGAAACCTAAATGGTCTCTGATATAAATGTGTTAGGGAAGAAACTATATCAGTCCTATTCTGTACTTTATTGATTCCCTCTTCCTGCTGCCCTATGACCAAAAGTATTAGTCATTTTCCCTTATCTGCTTAGCTTCCAAAAGTTGACTTGTTGTTTGCAAGTTTTATTTAAAAACATTAAGCTAATTTGTAGAAAGTTAATATTGTGATTTGTATAAAAATTAAGCTAATTTACAGAAAGTTAATAGTCTGATCTGTATATCAGATCAGGGATATTACAGAAAGTTAGTAGATACTCCACATATCAAGGGAAATGGATTGACGAGGACTATCTCCCTATGATGGTTTTATTTGCAAATTCTTGGTTTAATACCCTTAAATTCTTCAATATGTTAAGGACATCAAAGACCCCACACATGAGGATTCCAAACACCATACCACCAACTACAAGAGTTTCAAAGTCTTCTTAGAAGTATTCTTCAACATATAAAGGCACTTCCATGGGATCTACATCCCAATATCCATATAACCACAAAGAGGACCATACATCACCATCAACAATCTACCAAGTGCGTGGGTTCAAGACCCAAGGCACCACATGCAAGGGTTTCAAGGATTTTTTCAAAGATATCATATAATATTTAAACAAGATACTTTCCATGGAATTCAAGCCCATCACATAGGACTCCATCGCCAAGTGATGAGGGCAGCATAACCAAATATTCCATCATATCAAAGGTTCCAACAATCACAGGCTTACAAACCACCATATTTATGGATTCCAAGACCCAAATCATTTCAAAATGCACCATCAATGATCATATAGTGTCCAAGGTTCATCATGCCACCATTTATGTGGGTGCCAAACCTTCTCATGCATAATGACCATCTCCAAGGGTTCCATGACCCCAGCAAGGGCTACACGGGAATCAAGATCTTCATCAAGGGTTCCAAGTCTTCATCAAGTCATTAATGACCACATCATCACCTTTAAGGATAATTAAACCATCAAATGTGGGTCCAAGGGCTTCTTCATGGCTTCTTCATCAAGCAAGGGGCTTCATAGGATTCTTCAACCACCTCAACCACACTGGGAGACCTCCAAGGGTCAAGATCCATCATGAAATCACATGTGGGGTTGCTAGACCTTCTCCTGGGGTACCATGACACCATCAAAGCATGAATGGCCATAGAATGGGTCATTAATGCTTCTCCAACCCATATAGGGCTTCACCATCATCCACAAAGGCTTCAACACCATATCCAGGGTCTTCAGCATCTTCAGCAAGGTGCTGGATACAAGATCCAACCTTGTGGGTACGGGGACCTTGTCAACTGGGTACAAGGTACTTCAAGGCACAAACCCACTCTGTAAGGGGTCCAAGGCACTGCAAGTGAGACTTGGTGGCATCAATGACAACCTATGGGGCCATTGCAAGTCCATGTTGGCATCTATGACAATTTCATCAACATGTACCCATTGAATCACTCTACTTCTAGACTTATAGAATTAGAGGATGTTGATAACTGATGCAAAACAAATTTAATCCAAGGATGGTTCATTTGTATAGGAAGCCGGTGACCTTGAATTTTATAGTTAATTAAATACATGTATGTGTTTCTATAATGAAAAAAATATTTATTTGTGAAATTTGATGTGCATGGACTCCTTTGTCTCAAGCAAATTTTTTATAATATTATGGATGAAGAGGTTGATAGATTGAATCCATGTAATCGTGTCAAAGTACTTGAAACAATAGATTTACATTCTATTAGTGTACTCAACTGAAAAATGAAAGTATTGGTGCCTTGTCTTGCTTGTATTGATGATGTAGTGTAACACCCCATATTTGGAGTAAGCTTGTTTATCTATCAGACATATTGCACTGTATTTTCTTATTATCTGTTGGACTCAGCTAGACTGATTAATCTATGTTTTCAACATGTTAGACCTAATTATATGTTGCTACTATGTTTATAATGTTTCTATGCTTATGCTTATACTATCATTGTGTTGTCGTTATCATGAGATTCCTTTCTTTTATAACGAAAGTGTATCATTAATGGTCGTCCTTGATGAAATGTGATATATATGATGTGGTACGTGAATACCAACCCATGATGTGATCGATTTAATGATTTGATGTGATGAAAGGAAATGGCATTGATAATATGGACCAACTGATGATTGAATGGAGACATTATTAAAAATGTATGTTTGCAAAGTACTAATCCACAGGACACAGAGACTATGTAATAGTCAGATACATGATATGAAGTGTGCTATAGTGCATAATTTGCAAAGAGACTTATTTACCAAATTGATGATACGATGACACATTCCAATAATCTTAATAGCAACACAATATGATTTTGATAGGGTATAGGCCCAGGATGTTGAGAGGGATGGATGTATGTTCCACCCTATGTTTCTATGATACCCAAGGTCGTGTAAGGGTCGTGTTGAGAAACGCTCCCCAAGTTTTTGTGATGAAGACAGTCTGATTCCTACTAGGAGAGTCTAGGACCGTTGTTTAGCCGATGCTATTTCTCTCAAGTTCTCATGTGGTCAGGTAGGTGAAGCTGGCATCCACTTCTATACGAGCAGAGGAAGGATAGGGAGGATGTGGATGTAGGTTAGGATGGGAGGATGTGTTAGTTAGTACCATTGAGGGTTAGGTATTCCTTAACACTAAGTTAGTAATAGTAGGTACCATTCATTGTACTTCAATTGATAAAACTAAATAGAAAAATAATGATATGAAATCTTGTAAGGTTAACTGATAAAATAACTAATGATGTTTTAGTAATGTTATGTTATTGTATACTTGTTTTGCTTTCATGAAGGATTATTAGTAGTAGTTAGTGGTTATGTGTTGGTAATAGGATGTATGTTTATAGTACATGTCCAACATGTGCATATGCTGGCCACATATGCATAGTTTGCACATGTACGCTAGTATCAATATATGAATATTGGACATGTTAAATAATTGTATGAGTTGTTGTGAATTACTAAGTAATTAGGCAATGATCCAATACAGATAATGAACATTTTAGTTATGAAGCATATGTGAAAATTGTAATAAGTAATTGATTAAGTATCATCAATTAGAATTGTCATAAGGAAATGGTCATGAATAAACACAATTATTGTTCCATATGTATCAATAGAATTGTATTGTTTAATTGTTTATCATGATTGCTTAAAACCTTATGGGTTATTTTTTTATAAATACAAGAATATTGTGTTGGTACTAAGGTATTTGTGAGTTAAACAAATAAATATTGTTCTCATTTATTAATCACTAATTATTATTATTATTATTATTTAACATTAATAAAGGTAAAATTGTTCTTTACTAGAAATCATAGTGGATCAACCAAATTATTATATCAATTATTGAATTAAGTGATTATCAATTAGACACCGAAGCATTTCATGAAAAGTTAAAAGGGGGTATTTTATTATTTAATTGGACCAAATAAGATAAGATATGATATCATTAAAATAATATTTGTCATTAATTTACTACTGTGTAATACATCAGATTCGGATAGGATGAGACACTTAAGACACCCACCACTACCAACCCGAAAGGTCAACATTAATAATTATTTAACATATATTATAAGTGAATAAGACATGTCATTATTATATCGCATTAAAATAAAATAGAAAGTCAAATTAAAATGGAAAAGCTTAAATGAGAAATTAACCATTTGACTTCCTGAGAGAGCCGGAAGTCCTAGAGCTACTATTATAATTATTTCTTCCTTGGTTAGTGTAATTGTATTAATGATTTAAAATACCAAAAACGTGGAGGGCTAAGGCAGTGGAGTAAGCCCGAAGGCTTTGGGAGGAGGAAAATTTATTTAGGAGAGTTTTACGGGACTAGGAGGGGGTGGGTTTTTCTCGGGGGGGAGATTATGTTAGTTAGTATGATTTTTGAAAAGGAGGGATTCAGAGGTGGGGGACAAATCGAAGCCTTGAGGAGGTGGGAAAATCAAAGAGGGAGGAGGGGTTAACTAAAAGGAAATTGGTTTGGTGAGATTGGACTACTGATTTATGTAAATGAAAATCTATGGAAAATACTCCTAAGGGAATCTACTCTCAGGATTATCGGTTTGTGGGATCGGGGGCTAGGAAACCCATTGGTTTCCTAGGGCCAGCATGATAGAGCTGGTTGACAGGGTGGTTCATCCATTTTGATTACAAAGGGGCTTGGACAGGAAGCTGAAGGGAACCTTCGGTATCTGCATCAAAATAAGGGATATACAACAACCTATTGGATCCAGGTAGTCCACTATGTTAGATTTACTATTGTTATTTTCTAATTTGATTCCATATTTAAGTGTTTAAAAGAATAGCTAAAATGAATGGAAATTTAAGTTTTTTTTTTGCTTGTTTATGTTAGTGGACTATATTAACTCCTAGATAGTGCAAACAAAATTATATATGTAGATGTTGTAAAAATATCTATTTTATTCAATAGACTGTAACTGATCCGGATTACATCAAAATATTAGGAAAATATTGATTTAGTGCCTATTGGTAAAGGAGGAGCACTACATGTAGACTCCATTGATGAATGTTAAATCCATAATAAAAAAATTTCCAAACCATAGAAACATGAATAATTAAGACCTTGCCACCATTTATAAATGCAATCAATACAAAGATGGAGATTGAAGAGGTTATGTTCAACAAGGATTGTGATCATGTTTATGATATGGTTAGAGTATTCATCGTTCTTGCAATAATAATAAAAATCCAAAGAGTGCACTACTATTTAATTGGATGCACTAGGTTGAAAAGCACATTAATGCCAGAATTTAAATACATCCCAAGTTATACATATCAATTGGTTCAATGGTTGTAATGGGACATGTTTTTGAAGAAGTCAATAAATTCAATGACCAAATTTCATTTCAAGAGCACCATACAATTTTTATATGTGCTTAGTATAATACTTTGGCCATAGTAACTCACATGCACTTGAAACAACCCAAGAGTGGAAAAAATTCTAAGAGGAGGTAATGGAAATTGTCAATTAGAGGCACGGGGGCGTCGCTGACGGACCAATACCATATCACATCTATTCATATTGGGGGTTTAATAATTATAAAAAAACATTATATTGGGGTCATATTTAGGATTGAGAGGTTTATTTTATTGGTTAAAAAAATATGTAATATTTAGGGGGTTTTATTATAAAAAGGGGGGGGAGAAGCAACGCAAGTGGGGTGTAGAGAATCAACACGAGCAGGGTGTGGAGAATCAATGCGAGTGGGGTAGAATTGGGGTATGGTTGTCGAGACTACCCACAAACTATCAAGACTACCTCGACCGAGACTACCCACATACTACCTCATTCACTAGAAAATAACAAAGACCAGATGGATGGATAGATGAGGCCTTGCCTGATTACAAGCTCAATAGATTGAAACCTAGATGGTGATATATAGGAGACCTTTCAAGCAGCATTAGCTGGATTGGCAGTGGGAGGGGTGTGAAGAAGCAGTGCGAGCAGGGGAGAATCAAGGTTTGGTTGCCGAGACTACCCACAAAATATCGATATTACCTTAGCTGAGACTACCCACATACTACCTCATTCACTAGAAAGGAACAAAGACTGGATGGATGGATAGATGAGGCCTTGGCTGATTACAAGCTCAATTTATTGAATCCTAGCTAGTGATATTGAGGAGATATTTCAAGTAGCGTTAGATGGATTAACGGTGGGATGGGTGTGGATAAGCAACATGAGCATGGGAGCATTGGGGTTTCATTGCTGAGACTACTCACATACTACAGATACTACCTCGGCCGAGACTACCCACAGACTACCTCGTTCACTAGAAAGGCCCAAAATTTGGATGGATGGATAGATGAGGCCTTAGCTGATTACAAGCTCAATAGATTAAAACCTAGATGGTGATATTGAGGATTTCTTTCAAGCAGTGTTAGCTAGATTGACGGTTTACCCACATAATGCACATTTCAAAAAATGCACTGGCAGATTGTCTGTGGTGAGGTAGAATCGTAGAGAAATGATCATCTACTGTTGGGGACCGTCCATAGAGCGTTATTGTGTATGTGGCCATTTTTGGTATTTCTAGGACCACTTCTGTATGCTCCTATGTATCTCTATGTTGTGTGTGGGTATGTCTCTACACTATAGAAGTCGAGCGTTGTAAGTGCTTATGTCTCTATATCTATGTCTTTTTACTGTGTGAATTTGTTTGCTATATATGGGCATATATCTGTGTCTCTGTGTTTTATGTGGCCAATTGGGTATGTCTCTTTATTGTGTGTATCTATGTTGGAAGAGCAACAGAAGTTGGATGAGCAGCCCCTACTCATTGAATCGCCACATGGACACCACATGGAGTACGCCCTTGCTCATTGACTTGCCACATGTACACCACATGGAGTACGCCCCTGCTCATTTAAGAATATCAAAAAATAAATGTGAAATCGATTCATGCAAACTATGGTATCCTAATTCAAGGTAGGCATTTCTTTCTAATTTCTTCCAGAAATTTTGTTTCCCATTTTTTTTGTAAATCATTGCTATCTCACAACCCTGCTTAAGCGCATATTTATGTTATTTTTTTATCTACAACCTGTTTGCAAAAACTTAAGGTTCTTAATAGCCATGCTTCCTTGGGGGTTATCATATTTATGTGATAAGTGTCTTACTATGAGAGTTATCATGTAGAAACCAATTGTCATTGGACTAGGAATGGGATGTGTTGTTGAATCATTAAGATGTAGCAAATACCCTAGCACATAGCCTGCTAATTGAATCATTTCAGTGTCCTTTCCAAGCAGTGTAGTAAATACCTTCATCATACCATCCCAAAACATCGAGTTGCCTTTAATTATTCGCATTCAACTATATTAGGAAAGGGTAGGATTGGGATATAATGTGCTTACACTATTCTCCTATATACCTTACTGAATCTCTTCAATATGACATAAATCAAGCTCTAATACTACCATTACAGAAATTTTCATATTGGCTATTGCTTTATGTGTATAATTGACATTCAATCATTGAAAACACAACCCTAGTACCCAAAAAATTCAATAATATTACAACACGTACTAGAAGGACTGTACACATGAAATCCTATTGGACACTAGAGTACCTACTCTCTTAGGAAGGGCACACCATATTCCATGTCCATGGCATTGTATATAATCTATAATATTTTGATCCTCCTCAGGAATCCATGGCCCTTTATTTAGTCCAATGTTTTTTTCACCACAAGGTGTGCGCCCCATAATAGCCTGATTTCTGAATCATAATTTCCAAAGCAAGAATTTCTTATCTCAGGCCCATAGACTCCAATCCTCTTCTGTGCAGAATCTATCAAATCTATAAAAATGAATATTTTTTGCTTCTACAATAGGGCTAGGGAAGATTATTTTCTACCATATACGACTAGGATTTAACTATATAAACACAAAATTTACAAAGATGACAGAATCTAAAGAGGAAGTGGGAGTGAGATATGCACAGTATATATAACTAAACATGTGGCGAAGAGGGCTAGAGAGTAATCAAACAAGAGCATGGTTTAGATTTGTGAGCTTAAATTCATTTACGTTGTAATGAAGTCAACTCTTTTGAAAAGGGTAGGTTATGAATAGTGTAATCATATATTATTGGCTTAGGATATAATGTGCCAAGTTGGGAAAGGGTAGGTTAGACTATATTAGGAAATATGATAGGATTGGGTAGGGTAGGATTAGAGTAAGGCATGCTTTTGATGTAGGGTGGGATAAAGTGCGATATAGTTAGTTGAGGTATAATAATCTAGATGTTAGAGTAGGGTGGATGGAATGGTAGAGAAAGGGTTGGGTAATATAAAGTAGGTAGATTATGGCCTTAGGATAGGCTTAGGATAGAATATGTTAAGTTGGGAAAAGGTAGGTTAAACTAGATTAGGTAAGAGGTGAGGGTAGGTTAGACTAGATTACACAATATGATAGGGTAGGTTAGTGTAGAGGAGGGTTAGCTACCTGAGGATAGGGAATGGAGGAATGAGTTAAAGTACTTACGCTAGTTTAGTTTAGCATAGGATAGGCTAGGTTAAGGTATATTAGGATAGGACTAGATAGGCTAGGAGGGGGAGGTGAAGGGGTGGTGTGGTCAAGGGGGTGCAACAATGGGGGATGGTGAAATGGAGTTAAGGGTGCGATGGTGGTGAAGGATATTGTAAGGGTCCAATATTTGTTGTGACGGGGGAAGAGGTAGTAGGGAGCCGAGAAATGGTGATGGGAGCTATAAGGGGTCCATAGGCATAGTGGTAGGGATAGTGAGTAGGAGGACCTAGGGAAGTAGTGTTGGGGGTGGGATTATGAGGCTTAAGGCTACAACGATGGGGGACCATGGTGAGGGAAAGTGGTATTGGCCTAGGGGCCAAGTGGGGGCCAAGGTGAAGGCTAGTAGGGTGGTAATGGCTAGAGATAGGGGGTGGTGGGTGTTGGTGTTGGGGGGTGAAAAGTTAGCAATTATGGGTCTTGGGGGTGAAAGGCTTGTGGTGGTGAGGTTTGGCCCTTAGGTTGGCTAAGGGATTACGATGCTATGGGCCAGGGGCTCGAAAACTTGTGGTTATGGAGGCTTGAGGTGGTGGGGTATGGGATTACGATGTTGTGGTATTGTGGTGGGGAATGAATAACTAAGAATGGGATTGAGGTATTGTGAAGATACAAACTTGTTGGGGTTATGGATTAGGTAAAATAGTGTGAGAGAGACATTTTTGCAAACTAACTTGCTAAGAGGTAGTGGGATAATGAATATGGATCTCAACAAAGGTAATTTGGAAGGTTTTGTAATCTAATTTCAAGCATTGGTAAATATTGTTGTTGGTGCGATATAGGGCACTACATTGTTGTTGATAGGGAATTTCAAGGATTAAATTTGAGTAGTCAAGGGGAGAGATATCATAATGTGTGGTGTCTTGGAAGGGTCTAATGGAAAAAGTTACAACATAACATTTGTTTATTAGAAGAAGATAGTCATGTTATTGGACCAACCAACCTATTTGACAATGTCATGGGTGTGGGGTAGCAATAATTTGTATTTGATTGATAAATATTTGAGATATGAGTCTTTTTTATCTTCAATTGCTATGGACCATAATGGCTAATTGGTATTTTATTTGATAGTTTAAAGGAAAATTGAATTTTGGAGTTGAGTGAGTCTTGTAATATCTCATCGATAGGAAGGATTGGTCAGTGGTAGTACGGTTTGGAAGAGAATCAATTTAAAGAGGATAATAAAGTTCAAGGGAGGAAGGGGTTGTGACAAAATGAATATTTTTCTCATCATAAAATAATTTTTTGGATTGGAATTATTGTTGTAAGAATTGACTTTCAACAACATCATGTGTTTAGGTCTTGTGATATTGGCACATCATGGAAGATGGGACAGATTAAGGTGAGGGATGGGGTTAGGAGAGTTTCATGATGAAAAAGGATGAGGGTTTTTGGAATTAAAAATGTTAGGACTAGAGCTAGTATTAGGGTTAGGGTTATGGAATGGTGTAAATCTAGGTTTCTTGTCAATTTTCGTTTGATGACTAGGGAACAAAGAAAGGTTTGGTCTAGGTTGGTACTCTCAAACATAAACATTTAAATATGAAAAATATTGAACAAACTAGAATTAAACTAAAGAAAGAGTACTTATTCCAAATATATTATATGAATTTGGACGTGGATCTTATTGATTACTTCAAGAAACTATTGGATAAATTTCCCTAGTGTTTGACACAACTACAACCACTTGCACATGAAGTTAGATAAATATCATGGTTGACAAAAAATCCTTCTCAAGTCATGGAACAAGGCATTAAATGTAGTTATGATAGTCATTAGAGGAAATTTGGGGTCTAAAATGGGCCTTAGAAGAAAACGTGCCAACAATAAATTTTGTGAGTTCGAATTCAGGAACCAATAGAATTTCAATAAAATGATTCAACCATAATGGTTGAACTGACATATTTGTCATAAAAGAAAACTACTTTTTTTGTTCGTATTTTCGACATATCTCCATGTGGTTTTACTCAAATTTTGAGCCGGAGAGCTTGTTGGATGCGGAATTTAATTCTGCATCCAATGAGTACCCACACTGCATACTTTTGATGAACCCCTCTACCCCAAAAATAAGAAATACCTGAAAAAATGTGATGATGATGTCATCATCACATTTTTTCAGGTATTTCTTATTTTTGGGGTAGTGGGGTATGTCAAAAGTATGCAGTATGGGTACTCGTTGGATGCAAAATTAAATTCTGCATCCAACGATCTCTCTCGCTCGAAATTTGAGTAAAAACACAGGGAGATATGTTGAAAATACGAACAAAAAAAAGTAGTTTTTTTCATTCTTCCTCCAAAATTAATAACTATTATTTTATTATTTTAACTATTATTTTATTATTTTCCTCAGGAGGCCCATTTTAGACCTCAAATTTCCTCTAATGAAGATTGGTGTTGGTAGCCTAATATTCCTTTATTTCCCATATACCTCAAGGTCATCTTTGTGAGATTATCATCAAGCATGAGAAAGTCCCTATAAATGTGTGACTTTAGGAAGGAGGTGTTACTCTTTAGTTTTCGCTAGGGGTTGTTGGAAGTAAGCAGTGTGACTACATATCAAGAGTCCAAAACATATTCATGCATATAGATACTATACTTTGGTAATGATATTTTGGTGTCTAGCTGAACTATAGAGGTGGAAACCCTAAGTTGTAGTTTAATGGATTTAGTGAGACCACTAACCAATTATTGGGCCACACTTTTCAAATTTGGATCTACATCCTTAGAGGATTGATTTTTGTGAAAATACATTAAGAGATAAAGATATGTTGTGAAATATTTGTAGGTGAAACCCGAGGTGATTAATCTAGTTAGGGTTGTGTACAAGAAGGTTTCGCTAAGACATGAAGAGTGTGATACAATCCTAGTAAATGTGACACAACATGAGAGAGAAGAACTGGGATGGAGGATGATGTCTAGAGACCCCAAGAAAATATTACACATAGATTATATGACACAATAGGAATTCTTGAGGTGGCATGGAAGCCTCCTGAAAACCTCAAGTAGAAAATATAGGTAAATATTGAGCCAACAGAAGAGGCGTGTTGTACAATAGTTCATTTGGTGGAGTCAATGGACAGGAAAACTAGCTAAAAAAGGGAGATGGTGTGAAGGATGGACCTCAAAGAACCTAAAAAACCCTAATACATCTACACTAAATAAGATAATGGTGTGTGTAGGGTGGACTCTAGATAACCCTAACATTTGAGTGAAAAGGAGGCCAAGATATTACTTATATGATACATAATGATAAGAAACAACCCTCCTACAAAACAAATCAAAGATAGAAACAAAGAAAAAGGTTGTAGTTGATCCAAACAAGAGATAAGGCATGAGAACCCATAAATGAGAGTATATCACAACATCTTCTTCAACTTTATTAATGATTCCAGTGGCTTCCTTCTTATATGTTTGCATAGCTCTCCAGGTACAAAACCCTAGTCTAAGGATGCACGTTAGTCAAATTTGGAAAAAAATAGCATGCACATGAGCATAGCTCAAGGATTGAAATTGATGCCTTATATAACTAACTGAGACGACAAATAATTAAATAATGTAGATTCCACTAGATTCTAGAATATAGCACCCTCAAGTGATCAACACCCCTTAATCTCTAGGTTAGTTGGAAAGATGAATCCTCAAGGGAGGAGTGCCCTCAATCCTTGGATTGGTTGATTGACTAGCTAATATTATTGCACTAGTTGAGTTGGCTAGGCTCTCCAACACTAAAGTGGGAAGGATACTAGCCAACCAGCCTCTTTTGTCCCCATTCCCCAATGGCAGAGCCTGCAGTACTCTCTAATTAGATCTCTGCAATCTGACAATCCATGAAGGAAATGAACTGAAAAAACTACAATACGCAAACAAAAATATTAAAATCAATATCCATATCTAGAATAAAGAGTTCTTGTATCATTTTCACGTGATGCATGCCATATTTGTAAAACTCTGCATTATCACTAAAAGTGGTCAATAAACCAGTTCATCCTTTGCTTCAACTACACACATTTTCTATATTTTTGACATTTCCATTATTTAAAATATGCAATAACTGTGGGTTTTATTGTTGCCTTGGACTATGCTAAATTAAGAACGCCATAAATATGTTGCATATATACTTCATCCTTTCATCAATCTTAATTAAAAGCAATTCACATATGTTTTGATATATCCTCCCAAGTAATTAAATGGTGAATCAATAGTGTTTATAAGTCATTCCCCGTGTATGATTGCACATTTTTATTTTCTATTTACTTTGTGTATTATTTCACAGGATGTAATCCTCCAAAACTGAAAGGATTTACCCTCAAATAATAAGTGAAACCTTCTGAGTATAGAGAAGCATAATATAGCTCATTGGATATTTTGAAAATGAAAAATGCACAAGTAAAAGGTTTCAATAAAAGTGAAATGCATTGCATGAGAAATTTACTTGTTTTGGAAGGAAAACTGAAATTGAATTGAAATCTTACTCATAGTAGCTAACCATTCAAGGTTTCAAAAAGAGTATTAATATGATTCTTCTAAGACATTATTATCAAAAAGATATTCCAAAAAAATTCAAGTAATTGACGACTTCCTAAATAATAAGACTAATTATAAGGTATATTTTCCTTTGAAATTGCAAGCAAACACTAAAATATTGTATGCCATTAACCGATTTGTCTCTAGGGAAATATTTTATGCCATTAACAGAGTTTCTATGTTTTTTCATCTCTTGTTTTGATCACCTTTTGATCTTCTGTGGGTACGTTGAAGCTGAATCTTCAGTTTGGGTATGACTATTTGAATAAGCCACTAACAATACATTTTGCTTTAAGGTGTTTCATCCTGATAGTAAGATTTATTCATCCTTCTTAGATATTGAAATTGAAAGTGCATACCTTGCTTCGTAGCTCTTTATTTTATTAATGAACTAATATGCATGTGTAAATTTAGATTTTTTTTCATTTATTTATGGATGCAATAACCTCATTTCGTAGCCATATTATATCCAAACTTGTGAAAAAATTGTTATAATTTTATTCCTTTTTTAACCAACTAAAAGGTACATATGGATGGAAATGCATATGGATCCAAGTACTGTTGTGGACTTCACAATTTTTATTGGTGAAGATAATTGTTCCCTTGGAACAGTCCAGTGTCGAAAAGGTTGTACATATGTTGATATCCATTGTGAAATTGAGGACGATGAAATCATTGAATATCCTTTTGATTATGTTTTCCCAATTGCAATTCCTTTAAATACAAAGCAAGAGCAAAAAAGGAAACCTACAACAATAAATGTAGCCATTAAGAGGAAAGTAGGCACGTTGGTTGTTGAAACATTGCAATCACATTTAATGGAAGGAACACCAATCTCTGGAAACATTGAAGGGAATGTGGAGGAACCTATGCGTAAACAACCAAGAGTTGATCATGTGTCTGAGCCAGTGGAACAAGTTGTGTTGGTTGATCCTAATGTCTTGGCATCTTAGGAACATAAAGTGAATAGTTTAATGGAAGAGTTTGTCAAGGAGAATCTAACACTTAAGGTATATTCAGAAAATGGAAAACTTAATATAAATATCCGTTGTGAAATTTATGGCATTGATTATGGAACAGGGGAAGTGTCCTTGGCAGCACGAACAATTCGTAACTTCAAAAACAATCATATGAAAAGAGGGTCCCATCAACGTCACATTTCAATGTTGGGAATTAATGAAATTCTTTCATGTAACAAAGAAAAGAAGACAACAATGGCTAGGGATCAACTTGAGATTGATCAAGCAATCAAACTTATACATGATTTAAACCAAACACAAGAGCGTAATTTGTTCAAGGTGATGGAAGAAACACTTGCAACCTATGAGGACAAGAAAAAAGTAAGAGTGGAATGTACACGGTGCAATAGATGGTTCTCTTTGGTGCCAGTAAGTGGTAATATTGTCAGTTCTCTAAATGAATACATGAAATCAAAGAAGCACACTACTACTATAGATGAGGCTTCACATGATATAATTGTGTTGAGGAGTGGAACAGTTGGGAGACCGAAGAATCCCGCCAATGAAAAGTCCCAACAAAGTTTGACTAAGTTCTTGATCCCATCACTACCATCACCATTACATGGGGTTTCTACAAGTTCATAGGATTCTGCTTTAGGTGTGTTACTTACCCAAGTTTTAATTCAATTGAATTTGAATATGCACATTACTTTATTTGTTATTACTTGTTAGTAGCAGTTAGTAGATCATTTACCAATGTGTGTTTTCATATTATTCTAGGACAATTTCCTCCACCGATATTACTATGTTGGGGGTATTGGGATCTTTATCTTGATAGAAGATGGGAGATATTGGACAAAAAGGTTCTAATGGATGACCAATGTGGTGGAAAAATGTGGGCCATAAGACACATACTAGGAGAACACTATGTTATTATGGTATTGAATGTCATATTAACGGTACATACAAACATATTCATTACAAGAGGGGTTATGAAACATAAATCCCTTTTGATTCATTGACATGCAATTTTGTAAATTGATACCTAATTCTGATGGATTTTGAATGTGTTTATATAGCGAATCAAGGAGCAACATCAAAAGACATGGGAGAGATACAGGGAAAGGGAAAAGGTTGGACCATTTGTCTTAAACTGAACTCAAAATTGTTACAAGAGACGCAAATGCTGCACATAGATTAACAATGCGATCTATTTGGCAGGAGAGGACAAAGGTTGCTACATTGTCTATTAGAACGAGGTCTCTAAGGGAAAATTTGTTCGAATCTTTTGTTCAGGTTTTGCAAGGATGTGTGTGAGGCTCATAAGCAAGGAAAATTACAAGGTAAAGATGCAATTTGGGAATTTGTTCAAGATATATTTCACAGTATAGTTCATTCAAAGTCAGGGAGAAGATATAGTGCACCCACTAAATCCATTTATGAGATGATTAAGTTATGGGGAGGTCCTAGATTACATAGCTTTATTATCTTGAATATAGATGGCCCTTCGATATCTATGACTTTAAGGAAAGTTAGAAAATCATTGAAATATATCCGAGGGGAGCAAGAGTACATTTTTTAGGCAATCAGAAAATTTTATGCTTCCTATAAAGCCAAACATGGTATAGAGGGCCCAATTCCTGTATGCCTTGCTGAGGATGAAACTGTTGTGAAACAATATGTCATGTGGGTAGAAAAAAGTGATACATTGGTGGGTTTTTGTGGTAAGAAAGAATAACATAAGTTCCAATCACATTTCTTGGTGACATTTGGTGAAGGCATTGTAGGCTATGAGATTATTACATATGCCTTCAATAATTGTTTGATTGGTCATTATGCATGTGTTATTATTGCAAAACCTTTACATGAGAAGATTCCTCATTTGGTTGTGGTTGTTCATCCAACGTGCAACAGGTTTCATGCAAATTTTTCCCATCGACAATGGGAAAAAATAGAAGACCAATGGAAGAAACATGTGGAACATTTTTTAGGACCTACTATTGGTTATTCCTCATATGGGGATAGTAGGAGAAGAATGCTTGTGTTGAAGGATTATTACTCAATGGAAGGCATGAGATATCAAATTCCCCTAGAAGGGTGGAGGCTAACTGGGTTGTATGATGTCTTTAAAGTAACAGGACTTCATGACCAGGATTACATCCACAATGGAAAAAAGCTAGTGAATCCTTTGTTTAGTGGTCGATGAGATTTGATTGTTGAAGAATATTTGATTATTTTTAACCATGTCATAATGGTTTATAACACTTTTAAAGTGGATGACCACAAGCTTAAAATTGAGGATATAGAGAGGGTTGATCACCAAAACTGGGGTTCAGCACAACGCATTGCTCCAAGGCATGTCTAGAGGTGATTGAAGGAAATGAGAAGTATAAGTGGAAAGACAGAGAGGACATCGGGTACAAAGACCTATCTAGAAATCATTGTTGACCATATTGTTATTTTGTTGTCTCCTCGTTTGACTCTTTGGGAAAGAGTGTGAAATTCTTCAAGAGTCCATCATTTATTCACGTTATGCCTATGTTGGGTCAGAGAAGAAAATACTAATGTAAACATTAATTTTATTAGCAGAGAGGAATATCAAGATGTGAATTTTTTTTGTCACTTTGCGGTTTTATTGATGAGATTATTTCATGATCAATAATCTAACTTTCCATGTGCATTGCACCTTCCTGGGTTAGATGTATGTGAGAAATTATTTAGAAAAATTGGCATGGTTGGAGTGGAGAGGGCATATGATTTCACTCACTTACTTCATGTTATTGGAACCATTAATAGAGTTGTTGAAGAAGAATCAAATCCCCAAGGGATTCATTTCAATAAATATCATAAGAAACAAATGAGTATCTGGAATAAATTGCATAAACAAATAGTAGAGGAATGTGATGCCTTGTCACAATATGATTCAATATCCACAGATAATAAAATTATAGAAGCTCTCAAGATAGGATTGGAGGATGCACAGGGGATTTTACTAGGTCTTGGCATGCAACCAGAAAAACACATAGAAGATTATTGGTGGTTTAAACCATGGGTAGAGGATCACAATTATCCAACATTCGAAGTTGTGGATGAAGTAGTTGATAATTCTCCACCGGTTCATTCCACATCCATATTCCAATCTTCATCTTTTATGGTACTCAATGATAGTGAATTGCAAACGATGGAAAGTGAGTGGAAGCACGAGTTGGATGGAATTTTAGATTTCGTTAATGAAAATGTAAACATAACTACCAAAAATGTGGTGGAGCTTGATGGAAAGGACATGTACAAATATTTTTTGGTTATTCAATTGAATGGAAATCTGACATTATCGAAAGATAAATTAAATAAAGTGAGGAATGGAGTATACTTCAGGAAATATGAGAGGGCCCCCAAAAAGGGTGTTGCATAGGTTTTGGAATTGGATCAGATTGTGTAGTGTTGCTTGAGAGCGAGTCTATAGTTGTAGCTGAACGTACTACAAGAAAAGGTGTATCTCAAAGTAAAAAGCACGACATTTCTTTTGTTACTTGGTACATTGGAAGAGTTCAAAGAATAAGAAAGAAGGATGGCAATAGGGTGTTTAATTACCATAATCACATTAATCTTTTGGATAGGCTTGAAGGTGTTGAGATTCAATGTTTTTGGTACAATAGAATAAAGGGGCAATGCATGTACAAGTATGATTCAACATATCATCTATTCATACAACTTGAATCTATTATAGCAATGACAAACCTATCATACAATATCAAGAATGACACATACAAGTTAGAAGAAAGCGACCACATAATTTATGAGTATTTCATTAAAAATATAAATAGGGTGAAGTTTTCAAAACATTCTAATTTCTCTTATCTTTTCTACTACTATCTTATATCTTATTTATAAAGTATTTTTTTTTGTATTATTGTTCATTTGTTTGTATCAATTTCATACTCATTTTATAAGCGTTGGCTTCAGGTACGGTGAACGGTTCGTATGGAGATGGTTGGGATAACTCAATGTGAAGTTATCGATCATTGTTGTAATCAATAGATTGCAAGGTTACCAATAATACACATAAATAATCATATAAAAATGACAGATGAAAGAGACAGGGATGGTGGATAGAATAACATATTATATTACTCAATACACATGTGGGTTCATACAATAAACCGAACCAAGTTCTTATCTGACTCAACAACCTATATACACATTTACAAAATAGTTATAATAAATATCGGTCAGTTCACCCAACTGACACGACCGATGAGGTCAACCTAATCTACAATTAGTCAACTAAACTGACTAGCTCCTCCAACATCTCCCCCAAGAACAAAATATTTCTTCGTCTCAAAGAAATAGGGGAAGTGGAAAATTATATGTCGCAAGTAGTTTCTAAAATTGCTTTGTTATGGACTATGTTGTCTGATTGATGGTCGCTTATGTATGCAAATATCCACATAGACTTCTGCTATAACTGCTAACTGGTGCTAGAATTCTTCCCAATTGTAGAGTGCTTTCTAGATATCTATGGTCAAGGTTGTGAGGATCGACAAGTTTGACATCTTTTGTTGTATCGAAAAGTCCACAATATTGCTCATGTCGGGGCCTAAAAATTGTGTTTTCTCCTATGCTGTGTCAAGTGGTCTCTTCATATGCAGATGTATCTCATCGAGGTTGTCCAAGCTAGGATTGGCTTGAATTATCCATTGGTGTGCTTATTTCTTGAGTTTGTCTAGTTTTGTTGTCTCTACTATAAGTTGTATTAAATTGTTTTATTCATTTCTTCTGTGTCTCCTCGTTGGATTTGTAGTGATTTAATGATCTCACGCGTATTTTGCACCTACTGAAATACTTGGACATAATAGAAGACCCAACTTCTTAGGACTTCCTCTGTGACAATAGATTCCTCAAAATGTTCTTTCAATACTTTATGAGCTTCTGAGAATGTTGTATACTGATTCCTTAGCAATACAGAGGTCTTTTCCATCTGCTCTTCCTTCTTTTCTTGTAGTTGTGTTTGAAGACTAGAAACGACAGTTTCGAATAGTTGGTATGCTTTTTACAACAGTCTGTCAGTGTCGGTTCCTTGACTAGAATGGCTTGTTGTGCCAAATCCCTACATTTTGTTAGGAATTCCATTTGTTCTATTTTTAGTTTTTCAATTTGTATGTGACTTCTTTCTTTCCTTAGTATGGATTCTTTATTGAGGGCCTCCATTAGTTGGTCCAACTCTTCATCTTTGATCTTGTGTGTATCCACCATTGTGGCCGACCCTAGCAGAGCCAGGTGGATGGTTGATGGTATATGTTGTTGTGTTGACTTTATTTGTTTTTGTTCCTTTTATTTTTTCTTTCTTTGTTTTCTATCTTTTCTTTTTCCCCGTGTTTGGTCTCCATTTTGTGCTTCAGCTACTCTTGTCAGTGATGCTCCTATTTGTGGTTATTTTTTTGTACTACTTGGTATGTTGGGGTTTATAAATTATGTTTCAGGGAGGCGATCATTAGATGGTTGTGTAATTGACGGTGGTGTGGAGGGTGGAATTTTCACTAGTACAAAATGAGAAATTAATGACTAAAATTAGGCTATAAATGACTATTTTTGTGTCGACGACTAATAGTAGCTAATTTGCACTATCTTATAGCTAGTCGTATTTCACTTACTCATTAATAGCTTGAATTATTAGTCATTGATTTAATCATTGATTTAGTCATTGATAGTCAATGAGTTATTCATTGATAGTCAATTATTTATTCATTGATAGTCAATGATTTAGTCATTGATTTAGTCACTAATTTAGTCACTAATTGCAACAATTAATGACCAAATATACTACTAAATAAACTACTAGATGATAACATATTAATGACTAAGCTAAATACGACTAAGATACAAGAAATTAGCTACTAATAGTCGTATATATGCAAATTTAGTCATTTTTGTAGTCACAAATTTATGATAGGGAATGGAGGAATCGAACTACCAACCTCCTGCCTCTAATTAGGCAGGAGCTCTACCATTGAGCTAGCACCCTTCAAGAAGTTGTCATTGCTTGAAAATGATGATATTCAAACAAATTTATGATAGATAGCATTCTACAAACTACATAATTATTATTATAACAACTTACCAGTAACTAGTATTTATGATAAACTAATTCCTAAGAGCTATGTACAATTTTCCCTATATGGAATATCCATTCATGTGACCAGAGAGAACGAAATACCTCTGTGATGGATGTGATACCAATTAAGTCAACAAATTTATGGAATATCTCTTGGCATGCCTGAATATATGAGAAAAATATAATTATATGAAATCAAGAAAAGTAAAAGTCAAATAAGGTAAGCAAACTTTTCCATTCATAAAACAATCTATCAATGACAATATAAAAATACATGAAAGCGAAAAATTTCAGACTAAGTGTTGCAAAGCATAAGCTACCATATCAGCCAATTCTAGAAAAGGAAACATATTTTTATAGAAATCCAAAGGCTACCAAAATAAGCAAGCAAAATAAATTAAACACATATTTCAAAAAGAGTTGAATGAAATAATAAAAGCATACCCAACATTATAGTTGATACATTTTATATGAAAATCAGTGTGAAACATTCAATCATGCTTGTAAGTTTATCTTTGTCCAACCTACCTTAGATATAGCCACAACTAGACTGATACAAATAATTATCAGAACCAAGGGCACTCCATAAGTGCACCACAGGGAAAGTAATAAAGACAAGAAAAAAAATCACCACGACAAAGGTAAGATTTGAGAACATACAAATGTTGTATGGTGGTTCTGTGGAAATTGAACCCAGTGATAGAACAATTTTACTCAAAACAATTATCAATTGTACATGCAAAATCACTCACAAAAGAGACTGAATATGGAGCTGAACACTAAACTCTATTGAATAAGTGTACAATAGCCAAACCTGTAATAACATAGGTTGCTGCATTAAATAATTACATAAGGGATTCGAATGCACACTAGTGGAAAATGAGAGATTAGTGACAAAAAAAATGACCAAAATCTACATATCAATGACCAATTTTGGTTTGGCGATCGTTGGTGGCTAATTTACGGTCTTTTATTACGCGACCAAAATTGGTCATTTTTATTTTGGTCATTTATAGCTTGTCGGTTGGTCATTAATTTGGTCATATATTTGGTCATTGATTTGGTCATGTATTTGAATCAATGAGCAATTATATGACCAAATTAATGACCACATGACAAGCTAAAATATGACCAAATTTGGTCGCGTAATAAAAGACCATAAATTAGCCACCAAAACTGTTTTTTGGTCATTGATATGCGAATTTTGGTCATTTTTTTTGTCATTTATATCTCATTGTTTGGTCACATATCTCTCAATTATTGGTCACTAATTTAGTCATTTTTAGTCGCTTTATGTGTGGTCATTATATTTTAGTAGTTTGAATGGTGTCCATTATTAATCAATATAAATTTTTAATATGATATTATGTTTAATTATAAAAAAAATCATACATTTATTCTCATCTAATATACTTGTTAATTATGCAATGTCACATTATAATTAATTATAACACTTGTAAATAATATCTATTACACATGTAAATCATATAATGTCACATTAATTAGTTAATAATTACAACATTGATACATAACATAAAGTACAACCATATATATAAGTTTTAAACCACAAATTATATTATATGAGATGTCAAAAGTATTACAATAAATATGAGTTTTCTAAAATACTCATATTAATTTCCATATAAATTTACAGGAAAATCATCACTTTTCAAAATATTACAATGGCTAAACCATCATACTTGCACTTGGCTGCAAAACCATACTTAGATCCCACGTCAACAGCTTCAAAA
>LPNX010985120.1:849024-905718 GCA_001517045.1 Pseudotsuga menziesii
GACATCTCCATTCAGGAAG
The DNA here is from genome assembly GCA_001517045.1 of Pseudotsuga menziesii. Lineage (NCBI taxonomy): Eukaryota > Viridiplantae > Streptophyta > Pinopsida > Pinales > Pinaceae > Pseudotsuga > Pseudotsuga menziesii. Next base: position 849,044 of record LPNX010985120.1, read on the forward strand.
GCACACTTTACATCCATGTGATGTACCTCCCATTTCTTTGAAGCTGCAATGGCTAAGGCTAGCCTGATGGAGTCCATCTTTGCCACTAGTGCAAAGGTCTCATTGTAATCTATGCCATGAACCTATGAGTAGCCCTTGGCTACAAATCTATCCTTGTACTTCAGATTTGAACCATCAGCAGCAAATTTGGTCTTATACACCCACTTACACTGAACTAGCTTCCTCCCTGGGGGAAGATCCACTAGCTCCCAAGTGTTGCTCTTCTGGAGTGAGCTGAACTCTTCCTTCATGGTTGTTTGCCATCTTGGATATCCTGCTGCATCTTCATATTTCTGAGGATCTGATTCCACCGTCATATATCATTTCTCAGCAAACATAGGATCCTTCATGCACGGAGCACTCTCAAATTGAGATCTAGTCCTCCTAGGGTCATTAGGATTTCCAGCTAGCTCTTCAGCTCCATGAATGGTCTTGGCTGCCCAATTTGGCCTTGTAGGGACTTTGGGATCTACAATAAACTCATCACTATCATACATATCAGAATCAGCATGTTCAACAATCTCTTCACTTACATTTAGAGGTTCTGGTGGTGAAGAGGCTTCTCCAACTTCCACTGCTGCTAGGGGTTCTGCTTAAAACTGAACACAACTTTCAATGAAGGCTTTGTTTGTGCTCAAATTTATCAGCTTGTACCATTTTGAATCTTCAGAGTACCCAACAAATAGGCACTCTTGGCTTTGGGGCTGCAAATCCTTTCTCTTTTCTGTTGGAATTCTAGCCCAAGCCTTTGAGCCAAAAATCCTGAAATGGGTCACATCTGGCTTGTGCCCACTCCATGCTTCGAAAGGAGTCATACCATCAAGCTGTTTATGAGGAACCCTATTCTAGATATAGGCTGTACAGTTTATAGCTTTGGCCCAATACTTTGGTGGCAAATTTTTGGCCTCCATCATGCATGTTGCCATCTCCTTCAGTGATCTGTTCTTCCTCTCAGCAACACCATTTTGTTGTGGTGTGTAAGGGATAGAATGTTGCATCTGAATACCTGCATCTGCATAATATTGAATAAAATCAGACTTGACATACTCACCACCATTGTCAGATCTAAGGACCTTGAGTTTCCTCCCAGACTGGTTTTCAACCAAAGCCTTAAAGACTTTGATGAGGCCAAAAAATTCAAACTTGTGTTTTAGGAAGTAAACCCAACAATAACTGGAAAATTCATCTATGAAATTCAATGCATATTTGGCCTGACTCATGGACATATGAGGGAATGGGCCAGCAACATCAGTGTGGATCAACTCGATGGGTGCAGAGGTTCTCTCATGACTAGCTCTCTCAAATTTATGCTCTGGGTGTTTTCCTAGGATACAACCTTGGCAGACTCCTTTGGAAAATTTTTATCTTGGGTAACCCTATGACCATCTCTTTTTCACTAATATCAGAAAGATACTTGTAATTTAGGTGGCCAAATATTTCATGCCAAATCTTGCTTGCCTCATTATCATGAATCAGAAGAGCAGAGGGGTTTGAGTAGGGTAGGAAGTGTGAGAACATGTATACCTTCGAAGTATGATTTGCAACTCCTTTTGCAATGACTTTACCACTTGAGATCTCTATGATATCAACTTCATTAGGGGAGAATATGACCTTTTTTGGAGACCCAGTGTGAGTCATCTGATACATTGATAAGAGGTTGTAGGCAAGACCAGGAACATACAACACATTGCTGAACTGACCATGATCAAGATCAATCCTCCCTTTGCCCAAAATTTCAGTGAGAGAGTCATCTCCCAGTACTATTGGTGGACCTTTCGACATATCAAGTGAGGTGAATGCCTCCTTGGTAGAAACCATATGTCTTGAAGCTCCAAAATCAATGATGAAACTAGGTGAGCTTGATGTGCCAGCAACCAATGCATGAACTCTCTCTCTGTCTTCTGAACTTGATCCTCCTTCCCTCTTCTTTGAGCTGTCTGGAAGGGAGATGCCATTCTTCTCCAGGAGTTGGGTCAGCGTTTCTATTTGATTCTTCATGCAAGAGCTCTCAGTATGATTTTCCTTACTGCAGTATGCACACTTGCTCATTTCTCCTTTGTTTTTCTTCTTCTGGTAGTTCTTCTTGGAACCTTGTGGCTCCTCCGGAGACTTGTTCTTATCTCTCTTTTGCTCAGGTGTATTTTTAGCTTTCTTTTTTCTTTTTGAATCCACCCTCGAATCTCCAGCAACCAGAGCTTGGTCTTTGGATGGTTTGATGGTGCCCATCATCACCAGCTTGTCTTGTTCTTGTGTGAGAGATTCCATGAAATCTGCAAGGCTAGGCATCTTCCAAGTTCGAGCTGACAACTTTGTGGCATAGAAGGTTGAAACAATCACTGAATAGTCAGGGCCAAGCTTCGAGAGTATGGCCAAGACCAGCTGATCAAGGCTTCTTTTCGATCCCACATTGTTTTAGCTACAAAACAAGTGCTTTGAACTTGGAGAAATAGAGTTGCAGGGATTCAACTATTTGCACTCAAGGAGATCAGTTCATTTTCGATTTGATGTCCCCTCATCTCATTTGTCTTTCCAAAAATATCAATAAGCTTCTCCCATACTTCATCCGGTGATGTTAATCCATCAAGATGGAAAAGGAGGTCTCTAGAAATACTCAGACACGAGAGACCATAGGCCTCATCCCTCCTGTTGTGCCATTTTATCTTCTCTGCAGCTGCATTGGGCTCTGCTTCTGTTGCCATAGTCACTCTGTAGAGGCCTTTCACTCTCAACAGTATCTCCATCTCTTCTTTCCATTCAAAGAAGTTGAAGGGAGTCAAGATGATCTTCTGAGATTGATCCATAGCTCAGAAATTGTCCTGGCAGTCTATAGAATGCTCCCAGTCAATGATGTCGAACCTACAAAACAAATTGGAAGGAGATAAATCGATCTACAAAGGATCTCATACCATGTGGAAATTGAACCCAGTGATAGAACAATTTTACTCACAATAATTATCAATTGTACATGCAAAATCACTCACAAAAGAGACTGAATATGGAGCTGAACACTAAACTGTATTGAATAAGTGTACAATAGCCAACCCTGTAATAACATAGGTTTCTACATTAAATAATTACATAAGGGATTCAAATGCATGAGGAGGCAATTCGAATCTAGTCAAAAGCAGGCTTACTAAAATTAAGCAAATCCCCCATAGGTGCATAAAGTAGTTTCCAAAACAGTCAAGGATCTCACGAATTGGAAAAAGCACTTAGGCAAGATAAAAGGTGATGGAAGGACAACTTATACATTCTTTTCATAGGAGAAAAGAGTGGAGGATGTGGAGGACAAAAAACTAGTTAACCTCACCTAGTCAAACTTTCCCAATTGCCTTAAAGCACTGAAAAAGTAGGCAATAAAGCAGAAAAAGCAGAAGCGTGCTTAGGAGGCTAGGAATAAAGCAGATTTGAGTCCTTGAGGTTTCCCAAGCGCTCCATGAGTCAAAATAGGCAATTTTGACCACTATGGATAGGTAGATGACAACTTGCATAAGGTGGAATCATGAAACTAGGCAAATAAGACAAAAATGATTAATTTAATGTCTAAGGTAGCTAACTATGGGTTGATTATTCTAACAGGTTCTACTATATTTGGACACATTGGTGCTATAAGAAACAACAATTAGAAGATAACCAATTAGATAATTTTCAGTTATTATCCCTTGACTATTTTACAAGAAAAGTTGAAGAGAATGAGACAAACCTATTCTCCCATAATTTAGCCTCCCTGCTAACATGAACTTCCTCAATCTTCTTGATGGCCTTCAAAGTATTTTGAACAAGATTTGTATCATATCTCTCAGGCATGTTTCTTCTTCTCTCAAACTTGAACGTTGATGTCTAAACACGAAGTTTTAGACAACACAACCCTCATGTGCGCTACCCAAATGCATTTATATGCCAAGGAAGCAACTACCATTTCTTTGTTTCTCCCATATGTTAAGGCACAAAACCTATAAAGGTAATAGAGAAGCTAACCTATCAATATTTGAATCAACATGACTATATTTCAAAATTTCCTGAGAAATTTCCAAAAGTAAAGCTAATACAGTGTGCTCACATCCAGATTGACTAATGAAAAAAATGGATAAAAGTTTCAACTCAAACTCTAAGAGCTTATGAGACTTACTCACAGAGCCTGGAAGTATCTGTATACACCTTCATAGCCTGAGTTGTTTCTCCATGCTTTGCATTGTCAGAATTGCAAGGCTCCAATAATGAAGCATCATGAAGAAATTTTAAAGCCGCTTGAAAGTAACGACCAATGATTTCAAGGTCCATTAGAGGAAATTTCAACTCAAAAGGGACCTTTTAACCATAATTCAAATTCCATGTCATCATGTGTTAGCCAATGAAATTGTTTTAAATTTGAAATACCGTATAGGTTTTAAACAATTTTTAATATAAATTTGGGGATAGGTATCATAAAAAAACTACTTTTTTGTTCGTATTTTCGACATATCTCCCTGTGTTTTTACTCAATTTTCGATCGGGAGACCTCGTTGGATGTGAAATTAAATTCTGCATCCAATGAGTACCCACTCGGCATACTTTTGATAGACCCCTCTACCCCAAAAACAAGAAATACCTGAAAAAGCGTGATGATGGCATCATCATCACGCTTTTTCAGGTATTTCTTGTTTTTGGGGTAGCGGGGTCCGTCAAAATGTCATCATCACGTTTTTTCAGGTATTGCTTGTTTTTTGGGTAGCAGGGTCCATCAAAAGTATGTCAAGTGGGTACTCGTTGGATGCGGAATTTAATTTCGCATCCAATGAGCTCTCTCAATCGAAATTTGAGTAAAATCACAGGGAGATATGTCAAAAAATATACGAACAAAAAAAGTAGTGTTTTTCTTTTCTTCCTCCAAAATTAATAAATACTATTTTATTATTTTAACTATTATTTTATTCTTTTTCTTATGAGGATCATTTTGAGCTTAAATTTCCTCTAATGGCTACCTCCCATAGTCTGCAACATCTATTGCAGCTATGTTAGACTTCTAAGGCAGTTAGCATTTTAAACATTAGATTGCATCAAATCACGAGAATAATTTTAGGCTATGTATAGATGGATAAATAAGGATAATTAAAGTCAAAAATACCTTCAATCTGTCTGCAGAGTGTTTCAGATCCTTGGCCTCTTTCAGTATAGAACTTCCTATAGCTTTCCCATGGTCTCTTCTAATAGGACTTGCAGCAACTGCTCCATCAGGATCCCTTCCTGTAACTCCATTACATGCAATAGGTCTCACACCACGCATCAGTGGTCTATGCACGTTATCAGATTTGTTAGATTCTCTGGGAATTGTTAACAATTCACCATTATATCCATCAACTGTTGCTCTGGCCTTGACCTTCTTAAGAGGCTTATGTACCTCTGGCTCACTTTCATTCTTGCACTTTCCTTGCACTGCATCACTATCTGACACAAAGGAGAAAGACATCATTGTGAAAAAATTTAAGAATTAAGCACAATGATTTATGCTCTTGATGGAAATGTAGGACACACAAAAGAACAAAAGTTTGAATGAAAATATAACAAGTGCAACATATTATAGACAAATAGAAAAGCACATAAAAAGAATCACTAAGTAAAAACCAAATCAAAAGAAAGTATTTGTTGAGACATACCTTTATCAGAAGTATTTAGTTTTGGATTCCATTTTTCTTGTTGTTTGGACTTGTGTATTCCCGCTACAACAACATTCCCCTTCATTGCTTGGTGTAATATGCGTGTGCCTGCTTGAACCTTGTCTAGAAAATGTTGATCTGCATCATTTAAGCTCTTGCTCTTGACAAAGATCTGTTTACTCTTTTTTGGAAGAGAATTTGAGTGGTTCATTATTTCCAGATTTAGTTCCAGGAACACAAATAAAGCACACATTATTTCTAGATTTAGTTCCCTTTCAAAAACTATATTTTCGCTTTTTATTTATCTCCTCAATTGTAATTAGTCAAAGTATAGAACACACCTTAAATAATAACTAGCTAAAAAACAACAATACATAGATCCTAACATGGTCTCTTAAAATATTGAAAAGTTGACAAAATGTCTTGTACCATCTGTAAGGTAAGGGTTTCTATCAGTAATTGGAAAAATTACATGCTTAAACTGTGTTAAGTATGTTGTAGTTGTACCATCCCCAGATTCTTGCACCTCTGCTCTTGCTATAAACAAGGTCAACAAATAGAGAAACTTGATATTTCATACTCTGAAGGTTGGATTTAAAGTTTAAGTTAAGAGTTGGTTGTCTTAAGTAAGAATCAAATAACTAAGATGGACTAGGAAACAGTGCAATGTTAGTGTAGAATCTCGCTAAAGATGGGTCTGATTAACTTGGAGAAGCACAACATGTTTAAGATTGCTTCTGTATAATTGTACAAATTTTTCACAAGAGAATTCTAAAACAACTAAATTCCTAGACACAAAAACAAATTATTCAAGTGGAATTGAGCAGCAAATAATTAAATTATCAAGAAACAAGGACATCTTGAAGAAGCATTGATGTTCCTACAGTTTATCATGTAAATGGTAACTGTTGTCTTCTAAATATGACATACTTAAATATATGTTGTTGTCTTCACAGATATTTGAAACTAATTAAATTCAACTAGATATTAAAGAAGATAACAATGCCTGAGATTTTAGAAAATGAAAAGCCCTGGTCACTATAATCTGAATTATTTAGCACCAGATTCCACAAAGTTGGCTTATTCCTCATATATGACAGGAGGTCTTTTGATTATTTGAATATAGAACTATGCTTGTTAGTCCTACTTTTTGCAGGTGATGTTACACTTTTGAGTCCTTTGCAATGGCATTTTTGTAGTTGTCGTTGTCCTATTTTCTTGGAATCTGCTTACTCTCTCACTCAGACTATTGTAGCTGCCTTCACTTGGCGTGTGTAGTTGCTTGGAATCAAAATCGACCTTCAAATAACCACCTTCACCAAATTTGGATGGAATTGAACTTCAATCTACTTGCTTGGAATCGGTCTGATTTCCCTTTGCAAAGAGGTGGCTAAACTGTGAACTGTAAAGTTTGAATGTTTCAATTGTAGCTTCCAACAATCTTGAAACAATGAATTGGACCTTGGTGTATTGAAATGGATACTTGTTCCCCCATTCCGGAAACTAGTGCAACATTTTCCTAGAATTTGTGCAAAATATCTAACCTCCTACCAATTTACTTTACTAGTCCTAGAATAGGGGAAAGCTATATCATCTGTGATACCACAAGGACATATACTAGATCAAATCATATAAGATAAGACAATTTTATAAATTTCCAACAAATAACCATAAACATTGATCCTTTTTAGGATTTCATATGGGTGCAGGCAAGGGGGTGATGCTGCATATTTCTAGGGATTAAAATATGTCACCTATATTAACGATTTTACAACAAGTACATCTGTGAGATCAAGGAAGGATACCCACAATTACATATACAACTCTCAAATTCATTAAGTCCTATCACATTATATGGAACCCTGAGTTGGTTAAGGTGGTTCAACCATCCAACTCCTAAACTCAACATTATAATATTTCATTTGTCACTTGTCACTAATACAATGAGAGTATTACACTTACTTTTTTGTATTATATTGTAAGTTCTAACACCCCCCGTTAACAGGAAAATGACATTTTCAACTTATTTATCTTGTAACACAAGTCTCAAGACTTTTACAATTCTAGGCTTTTACAAAGGAGAATCACAACTAAAAAGTACAAAATATACTGCATATGGGTAAAATACCATCCACTGGGTCTCTTGGGTAACAACTCATGGTGCTTGCTACTTTTCCAGAAGATGGCCTATTCATGTGATGTGTCATCAGCAACAACTGTTTCTTTAAACTCTCCATTGATGCTTCGTTTGATTGCCATCACCCTCTTTCCAAAGACAGAAGACTCACTGTTCATCAAACAATTACAATATAACGTGCATCCCTCATGGAATCATTCTGTTAGACTGAATGCTTGCTTAAGAGTTAAATTGGTCTGACAAAGGAATCAAGGGAAGTTACTTCAACATACCCTTAATGGGGCCACATAAATTATCTTTTCTCCTATCCAAGAGACTGCAGAAAGTTTTATGTCTGGTTTAATTTTCCTTGTATCAAATTTTTCTATTGTCTTAATGCTATAATGGCTAGTTCTAGAGAGGACAACTACCACCATCGAGCCATTATCAAGTTCAATATTTCAATACCTGGAGATTCTCACCATAAAAAACTTACATATAGTTCTCAAATTTTAACTGCCATACCTTTTTTTGAAAAGGCACATGCATCCCTTGGAAATTTCCAAACTTTTGTTTTCATCACATAAATTTTGAAGTTATAAAAATTATATTTCTTCCATAAATACCGACATTTGCACAGTGTTCAAGCATTATTCAGTCATTTTGAGATTCTGTAATTTCATGCTCTTTTTGTGACTTACCATGTTTTTTCTCACCAATGGAAGTTTTTCCATTAGATAATAAACTAAGGCCTGGCAAAGCATTAGCAAGATATGTGGATTCGGCCAAGATGAGCAAGATGAGCCCCAAAAAGTCACTTTAAAATCAATTTTTTGCTCTACCTGCAATGTTTTTGAAGAAATTTGGCATCAAATGCGAGTCTGCTGGTTTTTTCTACAGCTGTTGTTGAAGCATTACACACTGGCATGAAATAGTTACGTAAGGTAAATGATTCTATCCAAAGACACTATTGAGCAAAGTAGATTGTCCTTTCCTTTGACCATGGTTAAAATGGGAAAATACAGATTAGAATTCCCCAACAAAATGTGTTATTTATCCACAAAGAAGGTCAAAACTTTTCTATATTATCAGTCTGCGTAGACAAAACTTGCAAGAATTATTGCCCTTTAATACATCATTTTATGTGCTTAATCACCACTGCATGCTGCTAGGAGTTGTTCATAGACTACTTAAAATGCTACATGCTAGAAATTTGGGAAAAAATTGGTAGAATCACTCGGATCTTTCATTGTTCTTCATTGTCGAGGTATGTGATTGCATTTTTAGCTTCATATTTGAGAATTTGTGGGAGTTTGCAGAGGGTTTAGCATTCTTCTTGTGAGAGGGCACACTGTGGGTTTGTAGTCATAGTGACCAATCTAAAGAAGTGTGCACATATATATATGGGAGATATATGTTGATAGAGAGGGCGCATTTCACCAAGGGAAGAGGCACCATATTCTACAATATACAAGAAGAGATAGTCTAGGCATAAATAAAGTTAACTAGAGCTTAAGCAGAAGGGAAGCTACATGAATAAATCATGGGACTCCTCTTGGGGAGCCATTAACACCAAGCAATGATTTTTACGGTCAACCAAGGAGCAGCTTAAGCACAGAAACATCAGATCTGTTATCTCAGCCATAAATATACTTATTGGACACATTAACCTATTGTTATAGCCATCTGAAGGAAACGTCGGATACAAAGTTAATCTACCATTGTGAAGGGGTTTTCTCAATCCAGGAGTCGCATTGGTTGTTCTTTTTGGTTTCATTAGTAAATACATTGCATCCACAGCTCAAGGAAACACGTTGAAAGGGTTGTCAAATCATTCCAAATCTTGTAAGTTACGAAGAATATCAGATCATCAATTTAAGAAAAATCAGTGTTCTTTGGCATTAGTTGGCATTGCATTCTCATTGTTAGTTTTTACAAATATTGTCCAATTAAATATCAGTCCTTTCCACTTTGGTTGGTGAGTTACGGTGATGTTTTATGGAGTTATTCAATGTATTGGTTGATGAGTACTTTTTTTAGTCATTAATTTCTCGTCAACCAATACATTGAACAACTCCATACAACATCATCGTAACTCACCAACCAAAGTGGAAAGGACTGATATTTAATTGGACAATATTTGTAAAAACTAACAATGAGAATGAAATTCTCTAGGAAATTCCTCTAGCATTGAATCATTCCAGCTAAAAGGAAAATAACAAAACTCCTGCAATGCATTTATTAACATATGCCTAACAGATTGTTGAATGCTTTTTCTTGATCAATCTTCCATCAACTCATTTTTATTGAATCAAAAAGCGTTATTTGTAATCACAAGTAAAATGAATAAACATACTATTGATGTGCAATTGTTATAACATAGTTGTAAGCATTTCATTCTTTGTAATTTATTTTCATATAATTGTGTCAGTCCTTGTCTTGTGTCATACTTTGCTTATGTAGTGCACATCATCTTGAGATAGGACTAGTTAAATAACTATATTTTTTTTTATCAAAATTGGCATGCCTATTATGTAATTTTGTGGGGGGGGGGGGGGGGAGTTGTGTGCCAATGTGTTTGTAAGATAGAGAAAGATGAAGCACTAACCTGATAGCATATGAAGATGGCAATTACAGGTACAAATATAACAAATACCTGCCATGCTACCTACGACATAACTACCATAGTCCCCAAGAGATGTATTACTGAAAAGGCAACCCAACCTAATCTCAATGCAATTTCTAAATCCAATACGCTTTGGTCTGCTGATACCTTTTTCATACAATTAAAAATAGGAGTTAGGGGTATAGCTACTTAGCAATGGTTGATGATATTTCTTCAATGGAATGAGTTGTTTATATTATTCTATGGTCAATCAAGGAAAATTCATGTTTCTTTAAAGAATCTACCAAGGTATTTTAAACAAGGGAAAAATGTATCTTTACTAATCAAATTCAATTTGATAATTTATCAATATGTAATCAAACTTATCATAATTTATCTTCTAGTGGAAAGCAGCCCATACTCATGTTTGCTTATTAATTTTCTATGTAACCAAATGACTCAATGAACTCGCAAATTGGGAAAGCATCCCAAACCCTGTTCAAGATCCGGTATGTTGGTGTCATATCAAAGAAGGACATCGGGGCATGGAAAATACTATGGAGCATGCCCAAAAAGAGTTTTTGAGATGTCAAAAGGCCCACTACTGCTACCATTAATGCTAGGACCCACACACACAATGAACATCCTATTGACAATACAATGTACACTAGAATGACGAAACCAGTACTAATTATAGGCTCCATATCTAGCGTGGGAGGACATGCCCATGCCATCTAATAGTTTCTTCCAACTTGTAGCACCTGAAAAATTGACTATGACAACAACATAATTGGAACCAAGCCACCACCATATACTGTTGTTAAGTAAGACCAGTAAACCTTTTTGTTAACACTTCCTGATTCTGTCTCCTTATCTTGTGTAAGTTGTAACTGTCTAGACTGTGTATCCCCTTTAGGTTCCTGTTGTATTGCATTGTGCATTTGCTTTTTATCATTCTGAATATGTATGAATGTGATCCTATTACTCTTGCAGTATTTTCATCCTAATGAAAAAGAGAAACATCATTAGTTCATAGTGTTTCCAATCACATGTGAAAATCCAAGAGGATAATCCCTCCCCAAGTTACACCATAGAAGTTGTTCAACCTATTTGATGTTTAAATGAGGCGAATGGCATGGATTATGTGAAAGACAGTGCAAGGGAAGGGCAGATGGTGTCACTCAAAATTGGGTTCAACACGCCATCAACCCACTGAAATCTATTCAGAATAATACAGTACAAACTCCAAATGGTTTTTCTTCAGAAGGTATGGTTGATTCTACAAAAACCCTCTCTTGCAAGTTTTGAGGTACAATGTGAAAAGAATTCCAATAAAGACATATATATAAATGATCATATTGACGGATAGTATGAAGACACTGATTTATAAATGGAAAAGGAAATTGTGCCCTTTTCCCCCAAGGAATGCAGGTCTTCTGATTGTTCAAATGATGGGAAAGAATATGCAGTTGGAGGGGATTTTGGAGAGGCATGGGATTCGTGTCCCCAAAAAACCCAGACATTAGTTGAGTTCCTCTAAAAATTTCATCCTTAATGATGGTGACACAGGGGTTAAGATGGTTTGGAACAGTTCATCGAGGTTACTGGAAGCAGTGTTCTCATGAGGAAATCATTTACTCAACATGAAAAACAAAATGCAGAGAAGGAAATACAGTCTGGTTAATAGAAAACAATTCAAGAGGCCCTTAGAGCAGGGTGTGCCTTGAGGAAAGTGACAAAAATTGTAATGTCCCTGAATATAGGGTGTTTGAGCGCTTCCCTAAGAAATTTTAACATGAAACAGCAAGATATTATATTTTATCCTTTCAATATATTAAATAATATTATCTTTTCAATATATGAAATAAAGATGTTACCCTTTTTTTGCTTGACAAAAAACAAGGGGTACTTGGTTGTCCTAATATTTGGAATTAAGACATCATCATCCTACCTTATTTTTTAAGATTGTCATTTTTTTTCTGGGACAATATTTATCACAAAACAATATTTTTATAATCAATACTCCATCAAGGGCTTAGTATTTGAGTGCATGTGAACACAACAAGCAGAGGGGTGCACATGTACATATGTAACTAGAAAGTATATATCAATGGGTATTTATAAATGAGTTGTCCATGGACATCAGGTTTTATCCTTAAGTTTTTACCACTTCACTTGCCTTAAATACTTGAGGACAGTTTCCAAACAATTTTTGGCACATGAGCACATGACCATGTGGTGCAATGGGAAAGCAAAATGACTTTTTCTATGCCCATCTAGGTTCAAATCTCAGAGGTTTGTTGATATTCCTACAAGAAATTAGGGGGTGATTTTTAATTCTATTCACAAATGTTCCCCTCAGGACTGGCAAGATACAAATAATCTCACTCTCTCTTAGTGCTTGAGGGTGGGGAAAACTGTTTCCAAACCCCAGGCGCTAAGTTACCCAAATGCAGAGCCAAATTCATTTGGAGGTCCAAATACATAGGATGACACCAGAAACTAGACTTGTTTCTCTTGGACTATGCCAAGTATTCACTTTGTAGCTCAATTGTAATAATATATTTTCCCTATCTACAACCATTCATCAATTCAATTACCAAAAAAATAAACCATTAATAAAAGAGAAACACAATTTTTAATCAAGAAAAAACTAGAAGAATGAAACAAACGTGAAGGTGAATTTAATGACAACAACAACAACAAAAACCATGAAAAAAGATAAATCAATAATCAAGAAAAAAATAGAATGAAACACACTTGAAGGTCTAAACATTGCTTCCATTCTGGAGGCAGTGTAGACTCAATGTGAAGCTTAATACCAATACTTGACAATATCAATTTCTGTCCACCGACACCAATCTCATCACCATGTTTAAAATTGCATGAATTCCAACTCAATTTTCTCTCCTTAGATACGTCTTCAAACATCTTCTTAGATCCTACAAGCCTCTAGTACTGAACCTTGAAAAAATATAGGGTTTCAAGGGGTCAACTAGGGTTTAAAGGAAAATGACCACATGCTGGGGAGAGAAAATCTCAATCGATCTAATATACAAATTCGTGTTAGAATTCTGAAAGACTCTGATAAAATACTGAACAATCTCTCTTAAAGTTGGAAGACAATATTAACATTCTTGGAAATTTCAATACATAATAAATTGTTTATATGGTTACTTCATAATGTTCCATAGCTCCCAAATGGTGGAAACAAACTAAGAAGTCATTGGAGTACAAACATATGGTATTTGAATTGGTTAGGGTCTTAATTGAAATCATTGAGAACATGTAACATGAATGAACGTGGTAGTATCGTAAGAGATATCGTAGGTAAGCAATGATTTATTAAAATGAATTCATAATAGCACAGTGATAAACCTATATACTAAGAGGAGACAACCATAGCCTCCTATCATCATTTGTGAAACCAGTTAATAGGAAAACAATGAGCAAGTTCCACGAAATATTTTGTTTTTTTCAAGAATGTAAAATTGGGATATGAGAGAGAGATTTGACAAGTTGATCATGATCCTCCTAGATATTTTGCAAGAGTGTGTGTTTTTCTTAGTGGAAGGGGACTTTTGACGAGAGGGAATCCATGGAATTCAGTGGGAGGGTCACTTTCCTTTTTTTCTTTTGTGGCATGGATTTTCCCTTCTTTTGGATCTACATTGGTATGGTGAGTCAGGAGCAGGGGCCTCACTTAGTTCTCCACCCTAGGGTCCATGTTCCCTAGGTCTACATATATATTGCTTGACTTTGGATAAATTTAGATAGTTGGGGTTGGGTTTATTTTTCCAAATATGGAATTTCTTCTTTCTCCTAGGTTTAAAATCCTTCTGAAATCTGCTATTCGTAGGTTGAGACTTTTTTGGAGGATCCTTTAAAAAAAATTCCACAGAGATGAAAAATTCAGAATAGTAGCTAGAGTTATAACAGGAAAGAATCAAGATGAAAGAGAACACAAAAGCATAAACCTTGACACGATATACTTAGGTAGCCAAACTATCCCCTTTTTAAACAAAACAATCTTATATTAACTTCTTAAACAGATTTACATACAAAATAGACTACGTTGTCTACTTAGTATCACATATTTATATCTAGGGGCAAGTTGCAACTTGAGTTTTTCTCATCCAAAATAGTAACTTCGTGACATATAATGGCTAGACTGAATACGTCTTCATCATGTAACACCCTATTTTTACCTTGCCTTTGAAGATTATTATGACTAGAATTTGAGGGAGTTCTATGAAGAATGACCTGGCTATTTATTAATTGGTGTTTAAAAATTTATTTGGACATGTTATTGAGGGCATCTGGTTCTTGATGACGTGAACTTGGGTAACATGATTAGCTGTTGAAGAGATATGAACTAAATAAATTGTGTGACTTATGGATTATATGATGATTTTAATTACGAATGAATGAGAAATTTATGTGAAGTTATCAAGCAAGAGATAAATTATATATTGTTGAATGATTGAAAAAGTTAGTGTGTAGCATGTACTCTGATGGTCTGTCGAGTGTGACACAAAAGGCAGGTACATGAACAGAAAAAGAGCACTAGTATGCAAAGTCTCTAAGGGAGTCAATGACTATGGCAGGTGATATCGGTCTTGTATATATAGCATGGTTTATTTATGATATGTTTGGTGCACTGGCATGCAGGGACTCTGGATGAGTCGGGAAACCTTGAAAGTTGAGATCGATTAATGGTTTGTTATAGTTGAAATATTATTTATGAGATTTGATGCACAGGTTGTTTTATGTGTAGGTGATGGGATTGTGATTTCCAATCGATCCACATTAGGTGATGGGGTTGAAAATATTATACCTGTAAGGCTAGTAAATTGGACGACACGATGAACTTTGAATAGAGTGAGGAAAACTCTAATTCATCATATGCATGTTTCGTGATGGTAGGCCATGAGTCGGTCACTCACAAAGATTATTACTGGGGGGGGGGGGGCAATAAGGATTCGACCTTATTCCCTAGGAACCACCTGGCTCTTCCCAGGGTAGGCGAACTGAGGTAACATTGGCTTAGTCGTCANAATTATCAAAAGGGAATGTGGAGCGCATAGCACCTTCATAATTCTGGTCATGATGAGAATGCGACAGTAAACAACATATATTTTAATTAATGGAAATAATAAATTGATCATAAAGAACTTAATAATAATTATAATAAATTAATTAATTTAATTATAAATTATAAATAAATAAGGATAAATAAACTGAAATCAAGCTGAATTAAGAAATCAGTTAAAAAGAGTAAATTAAGGAACTTGAAATAAAGTGAAACCCTAACTAATCGGAAAAAAATGAGACAGCTAAAGATAACCAACAAGTGGGTTGGTAAATAAAAATAAATTAATTAACTAATTAAAGTAACTAAAGATTTAATCGAAAGAGATGCATGGGATACATGGGAATTAACGAAATGGTTAATAAAAGATAATGAAATGGAAGAATAGAGGGATCTTGATTTTTTTCTTCTTTGGTCCTGCCATAGTTTGGAGCCCGAACCCTTTGGGGTGGCTCTGAGGTGACTATGGAAGAGTGTGGTTTAGTACAACGTGAGTGTGTTTGGGAGCCTCCTAGCAGCAGTCTAGCATTGTACTTCCATTGCTAGCAAGGTGTTGTCAGCCCCATCGAGCTCGATGATCCTAGGGGAAGGAGAGTACCCATCAAGGTATGGTAGGAAGGAAACCGATGGATCCGGTGTCATTGGCAATCCAGCGATGACAACAGGAGTGGAGCAAAGACAGAACAACCTTCGGCCTCGTCCTCAAATGAAAACAACTAGCGATATCAATAGGTATTCTACTATTGTTAAAATTATTTTGTTTCGTGAATTATAATTATTTAAACTAGTTGTACCATGAAGACAGATCTTATGGTTTTTTTTTGCATGTGCAATTAGTGTTTATGGGATATTGGAACATATGTTTAAACTTGTTGATTTTATCAGTTTACGAAAATTTATGCATGAGCTTTAGTTTTATTTATTGGAACCCTTGGAGGGTCATTACATATGGTATCAGAGCATGGTTTAAATGCTCGGACCCAATGGCTCAATTTTTTTTTCCCCTCATTCTGCTATGACTTTGATTGTTTTATTGTTGTTAGTATATTTTATATCCGTAGGGATATTGCTGTTACAACGCAGGGATACTATTACAATTTTTTGTTTAAATCTGTACACAATAAAATTTTATAAATATATATAGATCATATGAAAGTATTGGGATTAAATCCATTGATATGACTAAAGGTCACTATGACCAGAATCGACTCTATTTGAAAATATTAAGTCATAAGGAGGTCTAAATTGGAAGTTACGATGTAGGATTTTAAAACCGTATACATTCCTAAAGCTACCTTGTTCCAATCATCTCTGAATATTGAGATTTATAGTAAGGCCATGAGAAGTATAAGGTGGCGGGAAATAGTGAATCTCCAAAGCAGCCACAACATTAGTGTCCTTATGGTCTTGACCAGAGGAATTGGGATCAAATATTGAATTTATATTCAAGTTACCGGAAAACACGCATGGACGTTTGCTACTGTGAACTAATGAAAATAAATGGAGGTAATCAAACCTTAGAATGAGTAGATCCTCGTGTATCATGCTTGGAGCTTAGAATTTTAACCACTCACAACTAAACTAAATCGTAATGTGAAACCTTAAACCGAGATCTGTGCATAGGTGGAAGGAAGTATACAATCCATATACCGACCTTCAGATCAAACCTTTCAGTTCTTTTCATTGAATGTTTCCATGCTTGACCGAGAACTCCGCCTTGAAAAATTCTCCCTCATTGGTCATCAATCCCCTACGACCCCGCCTTAGAAGGTGGGGGAACAACTTCAGATCATTGTTAACTACATAATCATATATTTGCAGTTTAGAAACCACAAGTCATTAGCACCTTAATCCACAACTTGTTGCATCACATCTGGCCACTTAATTCTCTTCAGATAACTAAATTTTATGTATTTAAATATTGGACTGATGGACTAGTGGAAATTCACTAATATTTGCATATTGGATGTAACTAATTATTCCCAGTGATGAAATATGATTATGTATGCATTTAAATATTAAGAATCTAGGCGATGGCAGAGTGGGAACGTATAGGAGGGAGGGAAGATGAGTTAGTTAGAGAGAAAAAAAAAGGGAATTAGTTAATGATCGGGGGGATGAAGAAGGGATAGTCTGTCGATGAGGAGAGCCGACACCCATCCTTTCTTTTGATTTTCTTGTATCCTTGTATCTTACAAGGAATGGGGAAAATGACTGAGCCAAAATATACCATCTAGATTTGGAGGTGGTATTTAATGCAGGACTTGATGTGTAGTGTGGGAGAGCTAAGATAATTCAGATGAAAGATAATGGTCCACGATGAGCAGGGATTAGCGCAATGGTTTGGATGGTATCGATCTCCTTTAACCCATTTCATATACATTATTTTGTTGTGCAATAGAAAAATGGTTTCGACACGGTTGATTTGATATTTCCCTTTGACAAACTATAATTAGAACATAAACAAGGTATAAACGTTGGTTTATTTAAATTATTAGGATTCCATGGGATTCAACCCGATGACCTCTAAGAGCACCCAAAGAGTCCTTAAACCAGTTGATTTTAGTTCTAGTCGTAGCATCAACTGGTAGTTAATTTGCAAAATCTCCTAGTTGTGTTTTGACTTCTAGTCTATATAGGTGGTGGCGATTATATGACCTAGAGTAATAAGTTGTGGAAATAAACAAAACATGGATCATTTTCCCATTTATCTTGCAATTTATTTATTGCCTGAGGATAACCAAGATGTGGTGTGTTTCCCATTCAGGCAGCCTGGTTGAAGGTGGTGTGGGCGAGGGTAGTCGTTCTAAAGTCGATGGAAGGTTTGGGATGGAGTATTTTGACATAGGATTTTCGACCATTGGTGGTGAGTCGACAGGTTCATTAGGATCAACAGATTCGATGAGGTCAACCATTTCATTATTTATTGCTAATACTTTGACTTGGTAATTTGCAATAAGTTCATCTGAGATAACTCCTTCATCTTCTTCATTAATCGGAAGTAAGGGATTTTCAGTAGATGGTATGAATGTTGAGATGTGTGCTGCCACAACTTCAGAGCTTTTGTCGGGATTTCTTTGAAATGTGGATTTAATGACTCCCACAATCTGTGGTTTTGGTGAAGAAATTTTTGGTTGGTTAGGGTGTTGGGGAATTGCGAGAATTTTTTGTTAGGGGCCTGAATTGACAACTGGTTTTGTTATATTTAGTTGTTGAACAACGGGGAAAAGGTTGGGAATTTGGTCGATAAACTCTTGAAGGTAGGCATATTTATCAAATTTTGTGTACAGTCTTTCAGATAATGCTTGGATGTATGGGATTATTGGGGTAACAGATTTTGGGTTTGGTAATCCTTATTGGACTATTTGGGTTGGGGATGGAGGTGGTGGAGTGGTAGATAAATCAACAGACTCAACCTCGAGAGGGGTGACGATTCTTACCCTCTTTGCTCTTGGATGCTTTTCTTCTTATTCAATGAATTTTTTGAACTAGTATTCGACAGATATCTTACTCTTAGTAGCATCCTCTAATATTTCAGCAGCTCTAGTGTGTAACTCATCCTTATCATCATATTCCTCTAGGAGAATTAGTCTGTGTTTCCATTTTCCTTTAATTAGAGTTCTTTTGTTCTTTCGGGCTTTAGATATTTCCACAGCTAGTTGTCAGATTTTCTATTTTGTCATAGCATACTCTTGTGGTAAGTTGTCGGACTGAGTTTCCTCATCTATTTGCTCTGCCTCCTCCTCCTGTCGTGTTGGTTCAATTTGTTGTTTTGGCAATAATGTAGGTAACTGCAGAGTGCTTACCTATCTGGTTGGGGTTTACTCCAAGGTAAAAGTGTTGATATGAATATGTACTTCATAGTATTCCTCTTTTTGCTGGTCAGTTAAGGGTTCAACAATCGACTGGTCAGTTTTCTTTGAAATTTTTGGTATTGTTATCTTTGTGTTAGATTGTCAAGCTAGTTCCACGAAGATATCCTCGACTAATGGACAATAATCGATAGGCTCATCCTTTATTGCAGCTCCCTCCATTAACCAGACTGTGGTGTGGTCCAACTCTAACTGGATATGTGCTGACGGCGACAAACTTCTTCAGATATTATGGGGTACCCTCCACCTGGCCATTTTGATTTTTTAATTTTGGAACCAAGTATCTAACAATAACTTGGCCACTTATAGCTCCTGAGAGTTCTCATCCATTGAAAATGGTTTGAAATTCCACATACCAAATCTTGTCGACTCAAGGAATTGTGGATCTCCGACAGGTCGTATGTAGTACACTGCGATCCATATGATTAAATATGGAAATATGATCAGTGTAACTTCCTCTTGACACTTTACACAAATATTCTTGACAATATCAGCTAGATACTGCACCTAGTGGTAAGTTTTTCCTGTTTTCGCTTCATTGTCGATGACTTCCAACATGTCGAGCCTTAAATCACATCTATGCCCTGTAGTTGTTAGGACTATAGAGACAATATTTTCTACTATCTTGGTTGTAGTGTACTAAATCTGGCTGATTATTAGTCCTTTAGAATTCTTCTCGGTTGGAGTACCTGTTAGGTTTTCAACCAATCCTGGATTTGAACCTACGGGAACTAGTTCACCTTTGTTTGATAGTCCTATAAGTCTGTAGATGACCTCATCGGACACTTCTATAGGTCTGTCAAAGTAGAATTTTCCCTTGTGGTACCTAATAACAATGAACTTTGCAATAATCTCCTTCGTTCCCCCAAAGTTTTCCATGATAGGTGCATTGAGGTAGTGTAGAATGGTGTTGGTGCTTAGTTTTTGAGCTTCCGGCGTCATTTTTTTGTCTTTGTACATCCATTGTTTGATTTCTTTCCATAATTGCGACCATTAGGATTCCGGGACTTTTGCTTTGTGGATTTTCTCCAGCCTTTGCATCAATGGGGTTGTGGTAGTTTCTAACTCTTTCATTTTGTTTGTCGTGGATCTTGTCTTTTTCGGTGCCATTTGGTCGGTAAATTGCTCTGGCTCTTGCGCAGGTATCTTATTCTTAGGAGTCTGATCACTCTATCTTTCTAGTTCTTCGTAGAATGATGTGAAGTCTTCATTGGATGTAGTATTTATAGGTGGAGAGGGTGGTGATCTGGTCGATGAAGATATTAATGGCGGATTTGACTGTGAAGGACACTCTATCAATAGTTCTTTTAATGTGCGTTGGTTTTGGCACTCCTTTTTTCAGTGATCTTGATGATTTGATTGGATCGTTGGGCCTTCTTTTCGTTGATATGCATCATGGTTGTGAAAATGTCGTTGGGATGGGAGTTGTTCATCTTGTCGATGGTTATGTTGTCGGTGGCTAATTCTCGCGAATGGTATTCTACTACTTCCTTCCTAAGAGTTTATCCAAGTCCCTGTCATTTGATTTTGCTGAATTTTTTCTTTTGTTGATTTTAGGTTTTTATGGTTTTTATAGATTTTTTCAATTTTTATTAACAATTATGGAACCGTTTTTTATTATAGATTTTCAGTTTTCATACCTCTTTAGTTGGGAACCATTAACAAGCTTATGAAATACTTATCCTTGTAACATTCTCAGTCGGACTAATCCTTTGGCATTGATTTCTTCGATGATATAAGGTCCCATCCACTCTGTATGCAGGTTTTTCGGCTTACCTTTTACCCAACTTTTATACAACAACGTAAGGTCTCCAACCGACAATTTTTTTGTTTTTGATGTTTCGGCCATGCCACGCTTTCTGTTGTTGTTTTTGGATCTCTTGCTGTTGTATAGAGATTAGTCGATGTTCCTCTAACTTAGATAGTTGCATTAGTCTCTCTTTCTTAGCCTCTTTGACATTAATATGTAATATGTGGGCGATTATTAGTGTATGTTGTCAAAAATGTAGGGGGACGACTACTTCTTGCCCATAGACAAGTCTAAACAATGTCTGGTCTATGGATCGTTTATATGTTGGTCTGTACTCCCATAGGACAATAAGAATTTTCTCATCCCAATCATCTTTATCTGTATTGCATATTTTTGTTAGTCCTTTTGTCAAAGTTTTGTTGAATGCTTCAATTGCACCATTAGAATGAGGATGGTAAGTTGTGCTCCTTCTATGTTTAATTTTGAATTGTTCTGTTAAAGCTGCAATAGTTTTATTGTTAAAATGTGACCCTTGATCATTAATTAAATTTAATGGACAACCAAATCTGGTAATAATATTTTTGTATATAAATTTTGCGGCTACTTCACTAGAATAGGTTTCAACAGGTTCTGCCTCTTCCCATTTAGTAACGTATTTGACTGCTGTTATAATATTTTTGTTAGTCCTTTTGTCAAAGTTTTTTTGAATGCTTCAATTGCACCATTAGAATGAGGATGGTAAGTTGTGCTCCTTCTATGTTTAATTTTGAATTGTTTTGTTAAAGCTGCAATAGTTTTATTGTTAAAATGTGACCCTTGATCATTAATTAAATTTAATGGACAACCAAATCTGGTAATAATATTTTTGTATATAAATTTTGCGGCTACTTCACTAGAATAGGTTTCAACAGGTTCTGCCTCTTCCCATTTAGTAACGTATTTGACTGCTGTTATAATATAGCGCGCTCTTGGCCTTCTAGCAAGTATTGGAAATGGTCCTATAAATTCAGTCGCCCAAATTTCAAATGTTAAACTTGGATTTACCAATATTAAGGGCATATCAGTGCTTGGTAGGGGTCGACCTAATCATTGACAACGATCACATTTACTGACAAATTTTCGACAATTACAGTACAATTTCGGCTACCATAATCCCAACTGTTGGATCTTCTTAGCAGTCATGTTAGGTTGGAAATGTCCTCCAGTTGGGCCATAGTGTGCTTCATGCATTATTCTCTCTCTTTCATGCTCTAGAACGCATCGATGGAGTACCTCGTCTTAACCAAGTTTACAGAGGAACTTGTTTATTAAGGTATAAGGTGCAACTTTCATTGTTAATATTTTCTTCTTTTTAGCACTCATTCATTCTGGTGCTTGTCCATTTTCTAAGAATTGTGCTATCTCTTCTAGTTCGGTAGGTACAACTTCTATTCTAAACATATGTGCATCTGGTAGATCATATTCAACTCATGTCATCTTCTCCCCCATGTTGATTCTCGACAAGGGGTAGGGTCCGACATTTAGCTTTCTCAGTCGAGCTATAACTTCAAACTCAAATTCTTGAAATAACAACAACCAACGACAAATTATTCCATGATGTAGAGGCTTAATCACTAGATATTTCAATGCTTGGTGATCGGTGTAAAATATAAAAGGGTTGGCTAATAGATAGTGTCTATATTTTTGAAGTGCAAAGACCATTCATAATGCTTACCTTTCTGTCATGGAGTAATTATGTTCTGCTTTGTTTAACTTTCTGCTACTGTATACGATTGGATAGTCCATTCCATCATCTCTTGGTTGTGTTAGTATTGCACTGATTTCTTTGCCGGATGTGTCGATGTGTACATGAAATTTTACTGACCAATTAGGGAATTAGAGAATAGGTGCTTCGACTAATTTTTTCTTTAACGTGTCGAATGATGCATAACATTCTTCAGTCCATTCATACTCCTAATTTTCTTTTAATAACTCTTCTAAAGGGTATGTCATGTCTGAGTAATGGAGAATAAACTTCCTGTAGTAGCCTATATGCCCCAATAAAACTCTAAATTTGTTTGGGTTAACTAGAGGTTTCAAGTCGAGAATGATTTTTATTTTTGCAAAATCAACCTTGATGCCCTCTTTGCAGACAATATGTCCTAGTAGAATTCCTATAAGGGTTACAAAGATACATTTCTTTATGTTAAGTGATAACTGAATTTGTCGGCATCTTTCTAACATTAGCCTTAGCCATTTGTACTGATATTTTAACATGGAGTAAATCATCCAATCATCAAATATACAACCATTGTTTTATAGATGTATTCTTGGAATGCTTTAACCACTATTCTTGCGAATATAACTGGTGCATTTTCAGACCAAACGGCATGAATTTATAAGAGAATGAGCCAAATTCACACATGAATGTTGTTTTCTTTTGATCCTCCTTGGCAATCGGTACTTGATTATATCCTGAAAATTCATATGTAAACGAATAACACTCATTCCCTACAACTTCATTGAGGATTTCATCTACAAAAGGAGTTGGGAATGGGTCTTTCAAGGTGACTTTGTTTAACTCACAGAAATCTACACAGATTCTCAATCTTGTTGGGTCATGCTTCTTTGGTTGTACAACCATTGGGATTTCCCATTCTGACTGGTCGATAGGGTAGATAATTTCAGATACTAACATATTTCCGATCTCGTTTTTCACTATCTCTTTATATTTATGAGCAAGTTTGTAAGGTCGTTTCTTAACAGGTCTTGCATCAGTTTAATATCGATCTTCATTTCGCCCATTTCCTGAACTAAACCTTTAAGGTATTTATAATCCCATGCAAATACATCTTGAAATTATTTTAGTAGGTTGACTATTTTTGTCATCTACTCCTCATTCCAGTAATCTCTGATTCTTTCCATTTTTGGTGTATCATCATTGGAGATGTCGACTTCTTTTGTTTTAACCTTTGCGTCCATATATTCTGGTGCCTTTTTTTCATTAATTTGTCAACTTCCTTCTTTGAATTGTGAGAATGATGCTGGGAATTCTTCTGCTGTCATCTGGTCAGGTTCATCCTTTTTGGTTGATTTGACCTTAAATATTGTTCTAATTGGTTTCATCATTTCCAGATGATCGAATTTCCACTGAAATCTTTTTCCACTTGTACGCTCGGTTTCTATTCGAAGTCTTGTTGACTGTGGTATTTTATTTGACCAAATATTATGACATGATGCTTTTGGTAGGCTATGAGTTTGTGTCGAACTATTATTAACAGTCGGTTTTAGGAATGTTTTTATCTGTTTTTTCGCTTCGACTAGTTTTTCATCTTCCGATATGAACTTGAATTCCTTGTTGAAGTTTTCTTTAGGTTGGTTCCATAAGAACATTTCGCCTCATGGTTCCTCCATCTTATACCACTTATTTTGTATATCATCTAATGTGCATGTAAATAGGTGCGTCTACATTCGCTCATCTTTATAACCAAGTCTTTTCCATTATTTTTCACATATACTTATGTATTTTTCGGGGTCCTTCCCTTGTGTAAAGACTGGTATTTGTCCCTAATTTGTTAGATTCTTCCCTCCAAATATTTCGATGAAGTATGTTGAAGTTGTCAACCACGTTTGTAGTCTCAACTAATGGGTATCTCACCATCGAGTATCTTGACCCATAAATGTTTCGACTAGGCTTTGAAGTCAGAGGTGTTCGCCTATGTTTTTGGATACTTGTTCAATATTAAGAAATGGCGATTCCTTCTCTTTATACCGAAGTGACTGTATGTTTTATGTTTTGATTGGCGCTAAAGAAGGTTATTCCCTAATTTTTATTTTCAATATTTTTGGTATTATGGACACAAAAAAACGTTGTCGTGTCTGCTTTTGTTGAGTATATAGTTGTCATTGATGTCAAAAGTATTCATATGACAAAGGAATAACCAGTAGATATGGTAGCATAATAAGTTCAGTGATGACAAATTAATAACAAAGGAGAAGATGGCAGAGATGATGACATGGCATATATGATGATGTAGGATGTGTAATAAGGTTAGAAAATACATATGATGGTGACTTGATGTCTCAGTTTATCTTAAAAGTGGTTTTGGAGAAAGTTATGGATATGCCAAAATGAGGGTTCATGGACTTAGATTGTTTAGTTGTGCATCTAACCATATGATTGCTTTGTGCAAAAGATCATTGAGGAAAAAGATATCAATCTGACTCTGGAAAGTTCTGAAATGCTTGCCAAAATGTTGTAGTTGTGTCAATAAGTTCATCTATTGACATACGTCTGTTCCTTGATTGACAGTCCATCAAGCCATGGTTTTTAGCCTCCTCACAAGTGGTCATAAGTATGAAAAAAAGAGGTACTAAGTTAGTAAAATTATAATATATGATGGTGTATAAAAATATGTCTGCTTAAAGTGTATAAAACTCATATATGCCTGTACTGAGATGAAAGGAATATAAGACATAGTTTTATACAAGGATCCAAGCTGAAGATATGTTGATTGAATGACAAAGCTGGTTAGACAAATGAAGGGTAGAACTGCAGAAGAGTGAACTGAACAAGAGATAGAGTATATGTAACAACCTGTAATGTTCCATTTTTATAAAAAGGGAATAGCTGAGGACTAATAGCACTAGGAGTAGAAAGGTACATCAATTCAGTATAATTAAGTCATCAATGTAGTAAGAATTCCATAAGAGTTCATATCATAAAACATGCATGCCTTATTTTAGTGTTAAAGTCAACATGAAATTAGAATTACATGCATGTAAAAGTGAAGCGTAAACCCTAAAAGTGACATGCAAACCCTAAAATTACATGGTATTCTATTTAAGAAGGGTTATTTGACCAAAGAGAATATGTATTGTTATTGTTGATTGATTTTGGAGTTTCGAGCAGCAACACAGCGTGCAGCCGCGGCGGTTGGGGTTGGAGATGGTGTCTTCAGCAAGCGAGGGTTCGACAGTGAGATATCTGCCCTAGTCTCTTATTGGGATATATCATCTAGGTTTATCCATTGCATCCATCATATACTATAGTGTTCGGAGATCCAACACATTCCAAAGGGTTATTAGCATAACAACGTTTGTAGCCGGAAGTAGCAGGGAAAACATAAAAGGATTCACTAGGATCACAAAACCTAGTCTTTCCTCTGCATTTCATCTTCCTGTTTCTCAGCAGGCCTATCCTACGGTATATAGTGATTATCAGCCATCAATTTTCTCACTTGGATCAGTTATCAGCCAAATAGATCAGTTGGGGGTGTGAGCAGCAGAACTGCTAATCAATTCGCTAGGGCACTTAGAGGTGTCCAAACCTCCGCATGTGCCAGACCATCAGTCTGGCATCAGTAGATAAACAAGCTCAGAAAGTTTCAGCCCGAACGAACCTCTCCTACTACAAAAACGCCGCCTTTAGTCTGGAGAGTTTTTATGATACTGCGGGGTGGTAACACCAGAGGAAAAGACCATTATTAGACCACCCATCCGGATCCTTATGCATGCAGCTATCTATGGAGTCATTATCATCTAGAATATTAATGGTAAGTGTTAATTTCTCTCTGCAAAACCCTAACCCTAATTCAGCTATATTTTAGGGAATTTTTGCATGGTGAGTTTTTCATGCATAGTTATTTTGCAAATTTGTATGAGATTGAGTGTGCGAGTCAACACTATTATAGAACATTAGAGAATATCAGTATTTGGGATATTACAGTGGTATCAGAGCATGATCCTTGACAGCTGTGAGCACATAGAAATTGAATAAAAGTGCATGTTGATGCATACTTGTACATGCTAAAGCATGTCAGTGATGTTGGTGAAGTGCATGTCAGAACAAAGGGTTTTCTTTGCCATCTTGTGAGAACATGAAGACAATGAGAAGGATCTTGGCTGGAAATATGCAAAGGTTAGAAGTACTTCAACACTTGCCTCGATATCAGTAGTATCTAGCCTTGGGTGATGAGGTATGTGCAGCATTATCCTTTCAATATTATTACACCATCAAGTTCAGGAGCTAGCCCAAGGATTTGGATGAGGATCTCCTTAAAAGCATAGTTCGGGGATGGAAGAAATATGAGCATGAAGTACAGGTTGTTGGTGAGCTTCATTTGGAGTTAACAGTACATGATGAGGATGTGCATGAGGAGATCGCATTAGAGTCATCCTGTGAGTCTAGCAACACAAGAACATTCGCTAGTCAGATTGTGGACAAGCCATGTGATGACTTGGAGTTGGTACACTCTTAATCACCTACAGCAGGAGTCCATACAATTATGACAGGAAAAATACCTAAGGTGCAAGGCAATGATCACAGTAGTTGAGACAATGATAAGTCACAGATGGAGGTTAGGGAGAGTTTATACATGCATGAGATAGAGCTTCCAGGTGATAGTCACCGAAAGAATATTGAATGTGTTAAAGAAAGCATTGTAGCGATGAAAGAGAGGACCAAGATACTCTGAGACACCATAGTACAATGAGATGTTGAGCTTATAATTCTTCACGTTGTATGTACCGAGTCAGTGGTCAGGATTTCTAGTATTGAACAACAGTTAGATTCCTTAATAGGGCAGGAGGAGAAACATACTATTGCATTTCAAAGCAGTCCTCTTAAGCAGTACATAGACAGTGCTTGCAATAGCTTGAGTCCACATTTGCATAATGGCAGATGGTTTTTACAAGTTGTCCAGGATCGAGAAATTGACCAGCAGTATATGAGCATTTCAGTAGAAATCAGAAGGGAAGAATGTCAGCTTGGTAGGATTATTCCTTGTGATGGTGCTTATGGACAAGGTACTTTTCGGGGATTGGATTGGAGAGATATTAAGAGTTAGTGTCATATTGAGTGGGTGATTCTTGGGAAGACATTCCTAGCCAAGGGTATAGTCCCACAAGAGCCTTCAAATATTTGGGATGAAATATGCACAAGTTTTCATTGTGATCCAGGTCGAAGACCTTATGAGGGATGGATATAGTGTTTACTGATGGCGTTACTTGGGAGTCTACATGATGCTCCTTGTGTCAATACTATGCTTGGTAGTAGTGGATGCATTTTGACCTCTGCAATTCTCAGATTGATTTGGGACCCTGAGATTACAGTGACTAACAGTTTAGTGATTGCTATAGGATGCTTTCAGGAGGTCTCTGGTGATGGTACCATACAATGCAGTGTTTTGAGTAGAGGGTGCTACAGATCTCCTAGGATAATTTGGGACCCTGGGATCATCCCCAGATTCAGTTGGTTCATTTGATTGATTGTGTATTTGCGTTGGCATTGCTTGAGAACAAGCAATCTTTGGCGAGGGAGGACTGTAATGTTTTGTTTTTATAAAAAGGGAATAACTAAGGAATAATAGCACTAGGAGCATAGAGGTACATCAATTCAGTATTATTAAGTCATCAATGTAGTAAGAAGGCCATAAGAGTTCATATCATAAAGCATGCTGAGCATGCATGCCTTATTTTAGTGTTAAAGTCAATATGAAATTAGAATTACATGCATGCAAAAGTGAAGCGTAAACCCTAAAATTACATGGTATTCTATTTAAGAAGGGTTATTGGACCAAAGAGAATATCTATTGTTATTGTTGATTGATTTTGGAGTTTCAAGCAGCAGCACAGCGTGCAGCCACGGCGGTTGGGGTTGGATATGGTGTCTTCAGCTAGCAAGGGTTCAACGATGAGATATCTGCCCTAGTCTCTTATTGGGATAGATCATCCAGGTTTATCCATTGCATCCATCATATACTACAATATTCAAATATCCAACACATTCTGAAGGGTTATTAGCAGATCCACATTTGTAGCCGGAAGTAGCAGGGAAAACAAAGAAGGATTCGCAAGGATCACAAAACATAGTCTTTCCTCTGCATGTCAGCTTCCTCTTTCTGAGAAATCCTATCCTACGGTATGTAGTGATTATCATCCATCAGTTTTCTCACCTGGAGTAGCTATCAGCCAAACAGATCAGTTGGGGCATGAGAAGCAGGACTACTAATCAATTTTCTAGGGTACTTAGAGGCATCAAAACCTCTGCATGTGCCAGGCCATCTATCTGGCATCAGCAGACAAATAAGCTCAAAACGTTTCAACCCGAACAGACCTCTCGTCCTACAAAAAATTCACCTTCAATCTAGAGGGTTTTTACGGTATTACGGGGCGGTAACACCAGAGGAAAAGAGCATTATTAGACCACCCATCTGGATCCTTATGCATGCAGCTATCTCTGGAGTCATTATCAGCCAGAATATCAGTGGTAAGTGTTAATTTCTCTCTGCAAAACCCTAACCCTAATTCAGCTATATTTTAGGGCATTTTTGCATGGCGAGTTTACATGTATAGTTATTTTGCAAATTTGTATGAGATTGAGTGTGTGAGTCAACACTATCATAGAACATTAGAGAATATCAGTATTTGGGATATTACACAACCGAAGAACAAAGAAACTATATATGTGATATTGTTTATAAATTCTTTAGAGAAACTATATATGCGAGTGTTTATAAATTCCTTATAATCAGTAGCATGATGAAATTATCTGTGTATATAAATCTTCAAAACTGTTAGAAATAGTCGCAGAGTATTTTCGCAAAGAAATCATGCAGATCCACAAATTCATGGTGATATTTGCATTCAATCTAAAATCGACAGTCGGAAGCATCACGCACGACATCCGATGATTAAGGATCAGTTCCGCAATAATCAAGATCGGATGGCTTATATTAGTCCCGCACTAGATTTGACAGTTAAGGATTAATTCTCACAGTTAGACGGAAAATCCAAAGTTCCGCAAAAGATGAAAATCGGACGATGAAGATTAGTTCCGCTAAAAGATATCGACGGTGCGGAAGGAAAAATGCAAAAAGGGAATTGCGAAAATAACGTTTAAAGATTCTATGAACCTGCAATCCGCAACTTGCAATCCGAAAGATCGAAGGTCGGGAAAGACTCTGCAAAAGATCGAATGTGCGTAAGAAAAATTGCAGAAAGGAGCTTGCGGAAAGAAGCTTGCAGAAAGGAGCTTGTGGAAAGAAGCTTGTGGAAAGGATCTTACGGAAAGGACCTTGCGGAATGAAGCTTACAGAAAGGATCTTGCGAAAAGGAGATTGCAGAAAGTTGAGATACAATTTGAGGAAATGTTACATTTACGCATCCCACAACTCGTGATCTAGAAGATAAATGGATAGGAAGAAATCCACATATGATTGACGGTGCAGAATCATTGAGGTAGAAAGGTGAATTGTGCAAATCGGGAAAGCGTTGAAAGTAAGGAAAACTTGTTTCAAGAGATTTTGTTCCAGTTTCCGCCACCTAACGATCAACGGTTAGGAAAAATGCCTAAAGAAGATCAACGGTGGGGAACCATTGAGGCATAAATTTGCTACAGAAAATTTATTTCGAGGGGGGAATTTCTGTGCTATATCAACGGACCAGAGAGTCTCAAAATTAGATCAATGGCCTAGATTGATTATGGAGAAGGAGATTGCGGAAGCACCAGAAAATGTTAAGTCGACCTGCGGAAATGAATTATGAGGTGCTGAATGAATGAAAGGGTGTGGAAGAATGTTATGGTTTGATATTTAAATGTAGTAAATATTTCATACAATCCTTACAAGTGATGCCCGCAAGTATGAAGAGATTATACGCCATTATTGGAAGAGTGTCTGATAGTTTTAATTTTAATAATTAAATGTTCATAAACAGAATTATGATAAGTGTGATTATCAGATTTGAAAGGGCATGTTTGTAAAAGGGTGTGTTTCTAAAACAATACATCCGCAGGAAACGTGAAGATGCTTATACACAGAAGTATGAGTGAGATAATGTGTCTCGAAGTCCACATCAGAAAATTAGAAACAGAGACTAGTGGGTGTGACAGAGAATGGAGGGAAAAGAAATCTAGCATATTACAGATAACATATTACACTGGAAGGGTGGTGCTAAGGCAGGAAACAGGCCTGTAGGGGGTTGTTTCCTCCTTCCATCAGAAGCTGGTAAATGGGGTGTAGGGGCATCCTGTTAGTTGTAGCTAACAAAAAAGGGTGTCGTAGCATCCTTTCAGTAGCAGCTGATAAACAAGGGGGTCACAGCCTCCTTCCAGTAGTTGCTAGTAAATAGAGTTTAATACCATCCTTGTCTATAGCAACAGGAAAAACTATTTCTAAATAACAATTTTGTAGTAATGGGACGTTTTGGTGGTTTACCCTATTGGGATTCCACGTTAAAATTCTGTTCTCTGTATTCATGTTGTTATGTGTTTTTAACGATAGATTTAAAAAGTGGTTAAATTAGTAAAAAGATAACAATACTGATTCACCCCCCCCCCCCCCCCCTCCCCTCTCTCAGTACTGACCAATAAACCAACAATTGGTATCAGAGTGGGTTCCTTCACTACACTTTAACCACTAGAAAGAAGATCCCATTAAAACCACTATGGATTAACAAGAAGATATTTACACAGTAAATGGATCTCCAATACTTGGAAAAGAAGGATACATATTTTGGAGTACACGAATGAAAATTTTATTTGAAGGCATTGCGACATGATGTATAGAATTGGGTGATCACTAATTACTTCCCACAAAAGAGGATAAGGACTCCAGCTCAAAATAAATCCAAGAAAAGTAACTCAATGGAAATGGATTCAATCCTTGATGGATTACCTGATGATGTCAAAGAGAAGATAGGTGAATGTGACTCTACAAAGGAACTTTGGGACAAGATAAAAGACCTCTACTCATTTGAACAAAGAGCAGAAGGAATACTTGTTATTCTCAAGGATGTTAGTGAAGATGAAGAAAATTTATTTATAGGGACAACAAACTCAGATGAGGAATCAAAAGTGGAAATAGAAGCCCAATACATGGTTTTTGTAGATGAAATTGAAAAATGTAGGAAAAAGAACAAAGTCTTGAAAGGAAAATTGTCAAAAGAAGAGGAAGTCAAAACCCTCCAAAAAGAGCTACACAATTCAAGACAACAAGTGTTGGCTAGTATGAAAGAGGTCAAGAGATTAAAAGAAGAATTTGTTGAATTCAAGGAAGAAGTAAAGAAGCTAAAAGATCAGCTGACTGTTAGTGAGAAGTTCAAGGAAATTACTGAAGCTCTTAATAAATTCCTCATCTTACAAAGATCCCCCAGGGATAAAACAGGTCTTGGATATAATCATAAAGGATCAAGATCCATCATTCATGAAAATGTTGAAAATGTTAAATGTCAACATGATGCCTCCGAAGATACACCCAGAAAGAAGAAGAATCACAAGGAAATGAAGTCCATTTATCATAATTCTACTCATCCTCCCAAGATGAAAATTTTCAGAAGACATG
Source organism: Pseudotsuga menziesii (assembly GCA_001517045.1). Lineage (NCBI taxonomy): Eukaryota > Viridiplantae > Streptophyta > Pinopsida > Pinales > Pinaceae > Pseudotsuga > Pseudotsuga menziesii. The sequence goes on from LPNX010985120.1 coordinate 881,472, forward strand.
CAAAAGAAAAGAGTCATTACAAGAAGAAAAACCAGAGATTCTCCAAACATACATTCTATGGATATTGTCATTGTTGTCACAAGTTTGGTCACAAGGCTGATGATTGTAGAATCAAAGAAGAATATGAAGGGTTGATAAGCAAAGAAGACACCAACATCTCTAATGGAAAAAGACATATTTGTTTCATATGTCACAGTATTGGACACTTTGTAAAACATTGCAAGAATAGTACATGCATATCTTCTTAGGAAACTTAGAAAAAGTTATGGAAGATGAAAACCAAGGAGAAATAAAAACCAGTAAACAGAGTACCTCTTGGAAAAATATGGAGAATAAAGGAAGACTCCAAATATATAGAAGAAATAAAGATTTCAAACATCAATGAGGTCTCCAAAGATGACGATGAACATAATTATGCCACAAATAAAAAGGGCATCCATTATAATGAAAAACAAGATGGAGATGTAAAAGGATACCACCAATAAAAATGAAGGTGATGAAGAAGGATGTAGTGATGACTGTGGGATCCTTTCCTAAAATATATCTCATGATTTAAACAAAAACCTGAAAATAACATTAGAAAGGATAATATATTCAAGGGGAGTTAAAGTTAGGAAATTCCAATTGGTATCTAAGAAAAATTCAATTGGTATCTAATGTTGAAGTATATTGAAAGCTATCTTCTTCAAAGATGATGGGTGATCAAGGTTGGTGTATGGATGACATAAGAGAAAGTACGAAGTAACGTGAGAAGAAAAAAATGTGAGATTCATGAAGACCATGATGTCTACAATCAAATAGAAGATAAAGATGATTATGTTCACTTAGTATTTGAAGTCGTGACACATAAAATTGTTGACAGCAGAAGAAAAATCAAGTATAAAAAATAAAAATTCAATCTATTGATAAGGTAGCAGGATGAGTTCATCATTGACAAATGAAAAGGTTGAGGTTGTGAGATATAGTGTCTGAGATAGTGAGACCAAAGAAACTATGTAATAAACTGAAGTAATCTCTGTGTTGAGGATATGAAGTTATGGGTCTCTGGACAGTTGATAATATAGATCTAAAATGCAAAAGAATCCAGCATTATATGCTAGGTTTTTATATGAAGATCTAAATGCACAGGCTTAAGGAATTCAGGTAAAAGCGGAAGCCAGTTAACTTACAGGAAGAATAGACCATCAGATATGGCAGCAGGAATAGGGTTTAAAAAAAACACGTATCCTAGACAGAAAATGGAAGAGTGTGAAGAAATGTTGAGTGTAAAATCTGTCACAAAAATGTTGACAAAGGAGAGGAAGTACAATGACAGGGGGAGTCCATGGATCTATCAGTTAATCTATCATTCAAGAACAGGAAATGTTAAGATAAATGATAATACATTGGTTAAATAACCAAGTTTAGTTAAAGGGGAGATATGATGACAAGAGGAGTTGTCAAAAAGAAGAGAGACAGGAAATCCTATATCAAAATAGGTGCAGCATTGGCATAACAGGTTATCCTTTGTCATTGTTGTCAAAGGGGGAGAATGTTTAGGGGTTTCCATCAATGCCAAAGGGGGAGATTGTTAAGTATATAGTTTTCATTAATGTCAAAAGTATTCATATGACAAAGGAATAACCAGTAGATATGGTAGCAGGATAAGTTCAATGATGACAAAGTAATAACAAAGGATAAGATGGCAAAGTAAATTCAGTGATGGCATGGCAGAGATGATGACATGGAATATATGATTATGTAGAATGTGTGATAAGGTTGGAAAAGACATATGATGGTGGCCTAATGTCTCAGTTTATCTTAAAAGTGTTTGTGGAGAAAGTTATGGATATGCCAGAAAGAGGGTTCATGGACTTAGATTGTTTAGTTGTGCATATGACCATATGATTGCTTTGTCCAAAATATCACTGAGGAAAAAGATATCAATCTACCTCTGGCAAGTCCTGAAATTCCTGCCAAAATGTTGTAGTTGTGTCAATAAGTTCATCTATTGACATAAGTGTGTTCCTTGATTGACAATCCATAAATCCATGGTTCTTATCCTCCTCACGAGTGGTCATATGTATGAAAAAAAGAGGTACTATGTTAGTAAAAATATGATATATGATGGTGTATAAAAATATGTCTGCTCAGGGTGTATAAAACTCATATATGCCTGTACCGAGATGAAAGGAATATAAGACACAGTTTTATAAAAGGATCCAAGCTAAAGTTTTGTTGATTGAATGACAAATTTGGTTAGATAAATGAAGGGTGGAACTGCAAAAGAGGGAAATGAACGAGAGATAGAGTATATGTAACAATCGAAGAACATAGAAACTATATCTGCGAGAGTGTTTATACATTATTTAGAGAAACTATATCTGTGAGAGTGTTTATAAATTCCTTATAATTAGCAACATGACGATTATCAGAGGGGAGATCAGGAGAACCAGGAGGGAGTTGGATGCGCTGTCCCATAAATCTTATAACTTGCACATCGAATTAGCTAAAAACTTACGTGTTGACTTGATAAGCTTAGAACCAAGCAACAACCCTCACGTGAACCGACTAGCTGCGTCGTCAACCTGTCAAATGAGGAACTAGATAATACCACGATTAAGATACTCCAGAAGGGTATGAACTTCGCCCTCGACCCTCGCAGGATCCCACACGAAGAAATAATCTTTTTATTATTTCTATTTTTATTTTTTTTTTAAATAAATTTTTTTAATATATTTTAAATAATAAAAAATACTTAAGTTAATTTTTAACTAACTAAAACCTAAAACCTTTAAATGAACTCATAGTCATTTAATTAAACATTTTTAAACCAAACCCTAAAAACTACCAAAACCGACCTTAATTATAAAAAATAATCATAAAATTTATCATATTAGAAGAAAACTAATATTATTTATACCTCACAACTCGGTGCAAAGAAGAGTGAGATTCTTGTTCTCCTGAGGATGAACCTGCCTAAAAGGTTCAAAAATTGTCGACTTTAAAGACCCCCACCGCAGTTTTCCACTTATCTTTTAAATCTTTAACTGTGGATTGACAATGAACAATGATGAAATTATCTGTGTATTTAAATCTTCAAAACTGTTAGAAACAGTCGTAGAGTATTTTCGCAAAGAAACCGTGCATATCCGCAAAGTCATGGTGAGATCCGCATTTGATCTAAAAACGATGGTTAGGAAGCATCCCGCACGAGATCCGATAAGTAAGGATCAATTTCGCAACAATCAAGATCGGATGGCTTATATTAGTCCTACACTAGCTCCGACAGTTAAGGATTAATTCCGTCAATTAGGTGGAAAAGCCAAAGTTCCACAAAAGATCAAGATTGAAAGGCTAAGATTAGTTCCGCTAAAAGAGATCGACGGTGCGGAAGGAAAAATGCGGAAAGGGAAATTACGAAAATAACGTTTAAAGATTCTATGAACCCTCAATCTGCAACCCATAATTCAGAATATCGAAGGCCGGGAAAGACTCCACAAAATATCGACAGTGCGGAGGAAAAATTGCAGAAAGAAGCTTACGGAAAGGAGCTTACAGAAATAAGCTTGCGGAAAGGAGATTGTGGAAAGGAGCTTGTGGAAAGAAGATTGTGGAAAAGAGTTTGTGGAAAGGAGCTTGCGGAAATTCAATATACGATTTGAGGAACTGTTACATTTCCCCATCCCGCATCCCACAACCCGTGATCCAAAAGATCAACAAACAAGAAGACATCTGCATAAGATCGATGGTGCGGAATCATTGAGGTAGAAAGGTGAAGTGTGGAAATCAGGAAGCTATTGAAAGTACGGAAAACTTGTTTCAAGAGTTGTTATTCCATTTTCCACCACCCGAGGATCAACGGTTAGAAAAAACGCCCGAAGAAGATCAACGGTGGGGAATCATTGCAATAGAAATTTGGTACAGAAATGCGATTTCGAGGGCGAAATTTGTGTGCTAGATCGACAGACCAGAGAGTCTCAAAATTAGATCAGCAGCCTAGATTGATTATGGAGAAGGAGATGCGAAAGCACCAGAAAACATTAAGTCGAGCTACGAAAATGAATTCTGAGGTGCTGAATGAATGAAAGGGTGTGGAAGAATTTTCTAGTTCGATATTTACATGTGGTAAAGATTTCTTGCAATCCTTACAAGTGATGCCCGTAAGTATGAAGAGATTATACGCCATTATTGGAAGAGTATCTGATATTTTTAATTTTAATAATCAAATGTTCATAAACAGAATTATGATAAGTGTGATTATCAGATTTGAAAGGGCATGTTTGTGAAAGGGTGTGTTTCCAGAACAATACATTCACAGGAAACATGAAGATAATTATATGCAGAAGTATGAGTGAGAGAATGTGTCTCGGAGTCCACATTAGAAAATTAGAAACAGAGACCAGTGGGTGTGAAAGAGAATGGAGGGAAAAAAATATAGCATATTATAGAAAACATATTAGGGTGGCAGGGTGGCGCTAGGGCAGGCAACAGGCCTGCAGGGGGTTGTTTCCTCCTTCTAGCAGAAGCTGGTAAATAGGGTGTAGGGGAATGCTGTCAGTTGTAGCTAACAAAACAGGGTGTCGTAGCATCCTTTCATTAGAAGCTGATAAACCATGGGGTCTTAGCCTCCTTCCAGTAGTTGTTGGTAAATAGGGTGTAATACCATCCTTGCCTGTAGAAGCAGGAAAAACTATTTGTAAATAACAATTTTGCAGTAACAGGACGTATTGGTGGTTTACCCTATTGGGATTCCATGTTAAAATTATGTTTTGTGTGTTCTTGTTGTTTGTGTTTTTAATGTTAGATTTAAAAAGTGGTTAAATTAGTAAAAATATTAAAATGCTAATTCACCCCCCCTCTCAGTATTGATCGATAAACCAACAGATTTTTTGGAATGGCCTGAACGGTCCAGCACTCCCTCGCTTGTAGCTCATAGTTTTCCATTTCCCAGTCGTATAATTCCGCATCTAAGTTATAACCAACCGAGTTTTGGTTTCTCAAATGAATTTCTCCATATTTATTTGGTTCAGCATAGTATTCATTGTTTTGTATCTGATATAGCTGTCGAACATCGACTTCTTTGTCTATGGTTTCTGTCCATCGTTCACCTTGTGAAGGATGAATAGGAACAATTACTTTCTTCCAATTTCCCTTAAGTTGTATCATTTCTTTATCTAATGAAATCAACGCTTTCATCTTTTGACCCCATGGATGGCCCACTAAAGGTGGAAAGGAGCTGGATCCTTCCTTAGGGTTAATGATTTTGAAATCAACTTTTGTCGTAATACCTTTTATGGTTGTGTCAACATTCCGCCATACACCAATAGGTTCGATGAGTCATTGATCAACTAGTTTTAAGTATATGCCCGATTCACTGAGTCGTGGTCTACCTAATGGTTCCCATGTATCTCGTGTCATAATGTTTACTTGAGATCCAAAGTCAAGAACGAATTGTCGGACATGGTATCCTTTGATTTCTAAGTTGACAAGTGGGTCAACACCACTTTTATCTTTTTTGTTTAAACTGCAAATGCTTTTAGCTTTTTTATCCATGTCAAATTTGTTCTTTATATTGTATAGTAAGTCAATAAATTGCACAACAAAATTATTATTGTGTATTAGATTAATTAGTTCTTGAGATATAGTTTGTCGATTATCATCATTTGCTTCTTATGTAGCTAATTATTGAAAAATATTTGATGCATCATTATATAATTGCTTATGTATTGCGGGATTAGGGTAGTCATCTTTGCTCTTTATCTTACTTATTCTAGGGTTGTCATTGCCAATTTGTGTACCTTGTCTAGTGACTATTTGAAAATTCTGTGTACGAATAACATCACACTTTTGAACACTCGACAAGACATTAACATTTTTATTTTTATTAATTTTGTCTAGCATGGTGGGACAATCCTCTAAAGAGTGATCACCAACACCACAACTGGTACAAAACTTGAGATCGGTTCGACTAGCTCCTCCAACAATCGTCCAATATTTCTTTATGCTTTCTTGAAGCATGGTTCTTGATGGTTCTTGAGGGTTCTTGAACTTTTGGCTAGTTCAACAATTATATTTGTTATTACTTTTAAAAGGATGAAACAAGTTTTTGTTTATCAAATTTTGGTTCCCATGCCCATGTTAGAGTTTTCATATACTTTCTTTTTCTACTTCAATACTTAAATTGAATATTACTTAATGTGTGTTTCTTGAAATGTGTTTATTAAATGTTTTGTATGTATTTTTATTAATGAAACAACATATCCTTGTCACCTTTTGACTTAGTTATCTTAGGGAATCCCCCCTTAGTGGTTCAAGCCACTTAAAGAGAAGGGAAGTAGGTGTAGGTGATAACTACCTTATTTCCATAGGTGCACTTAGCTAGTACCTTTGAGTCCTTGCAATTGGGGTGTTAATTTTCATGGAAACGTGTACCTTAAGTGTAACTTAGAGATTAGGTGTTTTTCTTTTAAATAATTCCCTAAAATAGATAGATTTCAACTTAAAAATGTGTACATATATGTAATTTGTGTTTTACAACATGGAATTATGTCGCTAGTGCCATTGTTCTTTCCAGAGGTTGTATTCATTTTGCATGAGGAAGCATAAACTAGATACAAATATGAAATTTTCCATGGTTTATATTGTATTGAGGAGTTTTGAATTTTTATACATATTGTTATCAACAAGCATGCCTATTCAAGGAGTATGCATGCATTTCAACAGTTTGAAAATGAAATTTTGTTGAAAGTGTTTATTAAAAATCAATCTAGCTGGAATGAACAACTTGGAAGTGCTTATATTTTTGCCTAAATATTAATGGCATGTTTCATATATTAAGTTTTATTAGAAAGACAGTAAGAATGGTACCTTTCCATACTGTAAAACATGGGCATTGTATATTCATCTTCCTTTTTTCATAATCAGTTCTCACAAAAAAAAGGGTTTTCCAAATAAAAGATCATACTTGTATATTCCATCATTGTATGCTCTAAGTTTCCCTTTCTTATGAAAGATATAAAATTTGGTGTTTTATTGTTTCCCATTATTCAGCCACATGAAATAAGCATGCTGTTACTTGAAGTATATTTAGCATATTAGGTTCTTGAATGTCTAGGAATTTCCTAAATGTTGGAAATTTCAATTCAATAAACGCCCTTTATGAAGGCAATGTATCATTCTTGGGAACTTATGATGCAAATTCTTCGGCGAGCAAGTGAAAACTTTTGTTTCTAAAATGGGAGGTAATTTTTTCCAACACTGATAGGATCAATTTTTTAATTGGGTGTGGAACAATGCAATTTGTAGAGAAAAAATGTTGTCCAATTGATGTTCCCGTTACAAGCAAGAGAAAAGTATACTGAGGCCTGTTAGAGAGAATATCAATGATTAAATGAGACACCATCTTAACTTAGTTATGTTTGATTCTTATCAGTATATCATTTGCAGCATCAAAATTTTAAGAGAAAATATCTTCACCTAAGTTATCTCTTTCATGATATATTTCATTATATTACATTATTTCCAAATGATGAACATTGATCCATGTTCATATTTCCCTTATCTGATCTTGTTTCCTAAATATAATTCCTTCATTGCCTCAATCTAATTCCTTCACCCACAATTTCTCACATTCTTTTAAAAAATTCACAGGGTATGCCATCAACATCAGGGGATTTTTTGTTTTTCATTGACTTCAGGGAAGCAAGAATTTAATCTTTAGTAATCTCGCCATTCAATCTATCGCTTTCTGTGATGGGTCCTTATTGTGATTAACGATATAACATTGGTTTATGGCATCAACTACGATGTCAATTAAAGCATAATAAGTAAAACATGTTTTGAAAGTGCATCCCAATCATATTTTTTATCTGAGATAAATATTCCTCCAAAGAACCATCAGGTTTTCGAAGTTCAAGCACCCATTTGGAAGCTCAAATACTTTTGCGAGATTTGTTCTGAAACATGAAAAATATAATATTGCTTGTTCTCTGGCCTATGTGCAGTCAAGGCGGCATGATTTTAACTTGGATGACATAAACCAATCTAACTACTTTTTATGGATTCCATTTATCTTCCTTGTATAAGTTTTTTATTTGGTTCTACTTTCTATAACTAATGACTCTTATATAGTGATGATAAAAATATATAAAACCATGTACCTTGAGAGAGATAAAAGATTATAGGTCTTGTTGGTCCTATAAAGGAGTTTCTTATCCACCTTATGTAGTTCACCTTGACCTTCTGGGTTTGTGGTTTGTTTTTTTGTGGCCCCCTTGGTTGACTCATGATCCTTTATATTACTTGGTCCTAGCACTCTTATTGAGTTTTCACCTTTGACTCTTACCTTATGGGTTCTATCCTAAGTCATATTTAATGGTTTTATTAATAAACACTTTATGGTTTTATTAATAAAATATTTGGACCCATTTTATCTTGATTTTACTTTTGGACCTTTGATACTACCCTAAGTTATTTTATTTTAATATTTGGACCATAGGTTATGTTTAGTAATGCTTTGATACCCTATCTTAAGGAGTGTCTAGATTATAAATTAAAGTTTTAATTTAACATGAGAGAGAGATCTAGCTCGTGGTCTACTTCTCTGGTGTGACTGAGCTGTCTCCCTCTGTTTGATCTTTGTTGCTGCTCCATGTGATCTATTGATGCACCACCCGTGTATTTTACTTTTCCCATGTGTCTGGGATTTCCTTTTTACACCTTCCACATGGTCACTTTACACCAATGTGACCATGAGTCTGTTGGATTGTGGGTCCTTCCCCAGCATGATCGTGGCCTCTTTCTTGGGTGGACTATGGGTTCTTCCACAACGTAACCGTGAGTTTGTTTCTTGGTGGAACATGGGTCCTTCATCAATGTGACCGTGATATGTTTCACGGTGTACTGTTGGTCCTTCACCAACATGATCGTGATCTATTTTCTTGAGTGGATTGTGGTTCCTTCCCCAATATGACCATGATCTATTTTCTTGGTGTACTGTGGGTCCTTCTCCAACATGATCGTGATATGTTTTCTTGGATGGACTGTGGGTCCTTCACCAACGTGATCGTGATTTGTTTCTTGGTGTACTGTGGGTAATTCACTAGCATGATCGTGGTCTGTTTTCTTGAGTGGACTGAGGGTCCTTCCCCAATGTGACTGTGAACTATTTTCTTGGTGGATTGTGGGTCCTTCTCCAGCATGACTCTGATCTGTTTTCTTGGGTGGAATTTGGGTCCTTCCCTAGCGTGGTCGTAAACCTATTTTCTTGTGTGGACTGTGGGGTATTCACCAGCATGACAGTGATTTTTACTTTATCGATGGACTATAGTTTTTCAAGCATGACTGTGCAAAGTATGACTGTGTGTCTTTGCACAATGTGACTGCGTCCTTACCCATCATGATTATGTGTCCTTTCTCAGCATGACTGTGCTTGTTGACTAATAATTCTGGGTCAGTATGCTTCTGCTTTAACCCTCTTGGGCTCTCTCTCAAGGTACGCAAATTGTTTTCCTAGATTGACTTGTTTTTTCGGTGACAAGATCAAATCTGAAATATCTGAGTATAAGGTCGATTCAAATATTGGTTATGATCTTTACTGCTGATATCTACTATACATTATTTTATCATGTTGTAATTGTACATGGAATTTGATGATTCTCGAGGACCAACATTAACGTAATGACTAATGGAGCGTTACGTTGAAAGAGATGAAAATTATGTCTATTTATTACAGTTCAAATTTTATTAGAGCAGTGTTGTTATGAATCTGATTTTATATGTTCATGCATTAAAGTTTAATACTTAAATTAAAAACTCCTCTAACCCTTAAAATTCAACATCAAGTACTTTGGAGACATGTACATGGATTATTCCATGGTTAGTTTTTATGGTTTTTGTTATTTGGCTTTCATTTTTATCCTTGTTTGGTTTTCTTGAAAAGTATAGGAAGCTTACTTTATAATTTTCTCTTTGCCTTTAATGACACATCTATTTCTCATGTCCCTTATCTATGAATTAGTGTTATTTTTCCTTTTATGTCAGATATTACTTGTTTACCATATGACACTTATGTAGGTTTTGAGCTGGAGTTACCAGAACACAAATATGATATGGATGATAATACGTGTTCCATATTTTAGATTTCTTTTTGGATATGATACATATGGATATGACATATATAATAGTACATATAAAAATATGGATATATATCTATATATTTATGAAATCAGTCTCATATATATGTATATTTATAAAAATATGTTCATATCTATATGTACATATAAATATATGGAGATATGTATGAGTATAGGTATTGAGATTCACGTTGAGTCTCCACTGCCTCAAGAATGGCAATAATGTTTAGACCTTTAGCTTTGTTTCCTTTTTTTTCTTGATTACTTATTATGTTCTTTTATTTATGCTTTATTTCATTGTTGTTGCATTGAATTCACCTTCATGTTTGCAGATACCGCCATTCCAATAAATTTGTCGTCATCCAATATTGATGATCATCATGCCCACAAAATGGATCATCCTCAGGGCCACTTTACTTTGCCTCAACTGCCAACAACTACTCAAGTGTATTTTAACATGGTGATGGGATTGGTGTCAATGGAAAAAAATTGAAACTATCAAGTATTGGTATTAAGCTTCACGTTCAGTCTCCACTTCCTCCAGCAATGTTTAGACCTTCAGATTTGTTTCCTTCTATTTTTTTTCTTTATTACATATTGTATTTTTCTTTTATTAATTGCTTTTTTCGTTGTTGTTGTCATTGAATTCACCTTCAGGTTTTTAGAGACCGCCATTCCTATAAATTTGTCATCATCCATAATTGATGATCATTAGGCCTACAAAATGGATCGTCCTCAAGGCCACTTTACTTTGCCTCAACTTCCAACAACTAATCTGGTCTATTTTAACAAGTATTCACTTGATGGTATGTTTCGTTTTTCCAAAAATTCTACTAGCAAGGTCATTAATTCTCTCGTTTTCTGCTTTTGAAGTAAGTCCATGCTGCACTTTCCTTACAAGAGTATTAAAGCATACATGACCTCATTCTAGCAAGATTTATAGAAAAGGTAATTTCAAAAATTTTGCAGGCCTCTCAATGAAAGTGTTTGTTATTACTTTCCATGTTACATCTTATATCTGTTACCTGCTATCAACATACAACATCCACGACATATCAATTGGTATCCATGTTTTTCTATTAGAAATAATATCGAATTCATTAACTTCAGAGTACATATGTACCGTTGATTGAAGGAAGCATAGACAACTAAATTTTTCATGACATTTTTTAGGACATATGTGTTTGTCTGATTAACAACATCTCAAGCAGGATTTGAAAACCAAGCTTTTAATTTGATTCTTCTTGCACTTGTTACTAAGCCAATGTTAAAAATACAGTCTTCAGGAAAAATTTATATTGTTTATGTGGGATTTATTGAGCAAAATAGAAAGAATGTTTGAACTATGGATACTTGTTTATGTTTTTACAACTATGATCTACTATGCCTTGAAGGACTTGATCAAACTTTATGCATATTTATTGGGAAAGATGGCGTCCCTAACTATAAATTTTTGGACCTACGAATCAATTCTATGTTGAATATGCATGTAAATCCTGAGGTATGAAGATGCATTTCTAAAATATTGAACAATCACTAGGATACGTATTATTGTCTCATATACAAGTATACCTAAAAAAATCCTCCTTTGGCAAAACTTGTCATACATATATGGTGCTTGAGCTTGATTATTAGTTTTCATGAGCTTGATTATTGGGTTAACACGCATTTTCATTATTCTTCCAAGATTATTGCACTTACTCAGTGGACCACTCCTAGTTTAGCATGTGATTTAAAAAATTCTCTTCAATGGCTTTGAACTATTACCAAAGAATAATCAATTGATTATCTTGTATTTCTCACTTTTTACATCAAATCTCCAACCAAAAATATTTGACCTATGTTTTGTAGAAGTGGATAAATCTTTCTATAATCTCATATTTGAATTATGTTCCTAAGTGATTCTTAGTTTATTGAATATGCAATTATTCTTTGAGATAGAAACAAATGATTCTCATTTTTCTATCCGGCCCATACTTTAATAATGAGGAAATCCCATTGCATATCAATCTCAACCACTCTTAGTTGCTAAAATAAATTACAATAGACATGAACTTTTTTTTATGATTTAGTATAGGAACTCAAGCAATGGCACCATTATATACTTAGTAAGGATACCATCCTTCACACTAATTGCTATGCTCTTATTTTTCTCAATTATGAGTCTAAATTGTAGGAATATAGCCATATATTAAATTGACATCTTACATACAATATTTGCAGCAGTCATGATTAAGTATGAGAAGGGAATCATAAACAACGTGATTGACATTCTTACTCACCCTCCAACACATGAATTCCATATTTTCTATATTTCATGTGTTTCCTATTAATTTATTCCTTGATATCAAATAAAACTGCATTCCGTGATATCCAAATTCCCCATGCTGTCATAAGAGGTAGAGTTCTTATCATATTTGTATGCGGGTTTATTTGAAGGAAATTTTACCCTTTTAAACTTTGTGTGTCAGAAATATTATCTATTCTTAAACATTTCAAGCAAGACCCTATTTCAAAACCTCCTAGAGTAGTTCATCATCTCCAAATTCCCCATGCTGCTATAAAAGGATGGCAAGAGTCAATCAAGATTATAATGTTTGTTATAATATAATTATATAAATATATTTTACTTGTATTTTTGTTTTTCTTTTAATTATTGGTTGTAATTACAAATACTTAATTGGAATACCTAGCCTAACGTACCTTATATTTGATGGGTTATTACTAGAGGCTTGTAAAATCTAAGAAGATGTTTGAATACATATCTAAGAAGAGAAAATGGAGTTGGAATTTAGACAATTCTAAACATGGTGATGAGATTGGTGTCGGTGGAAAAAAATGAAACTATCAAGTATTGGTATTGAGCTTCACGTTGAGTCTCCACTGCCTCCATAATGGAAGCAATGTTTATACCTTCAGGTTTGTTTCCTTTTTTTTCTTGATTACATATTGTGTTCTTATTTTATTTATGGTTTTTTTCGTTGTTGTTTTCATTGAATTCACCTTTAGGTTTGTTTCCTTCAGGTTTTCAAATACTACGGACGGGCTATACCCACACATGGTCAGAAATGAAATTTAGGTCGAACCAATCTATGAATCGAGCTTTGTTACCCTTACGATGATGTGGTACCCCATGGAAATTATAATTAAGTGATATTTGATGCTTGTTCATGGAGCACCTAGTGTCATGCATGTGGAAGATAATTTAGTGATCTTGCTGATGCTTGTTCATGGATCACCTAGTTTCTTGGTTGTTTCTAATTATTCATGTACATTTGATAGCCTTATCATGTTCTCATATAGCAGTGAGCAACAGTAGATATTGATTTATGGGAATACATGTGTAGTAAACAATCAATAAAATCAAATCTGGTATATTTGTGTGTACAATCTAGGTTGATTCTAGCCTCAAACTACAACATAAAGCATGTCATTGTCCTTCTAATAACATTAGGAAGCTCATATCCCAATCTGGGTATGATCCAAATAGGGTATGATGTAACTTTTCTATATCAATAGCCTTGGGGTCTTTTGCTAGATCAAAAGGTGCAAACCAACAGAGAAAATGATCCAATGAAGTAACATTGTGTGCAAAATCCAGTGTTTAGGGGTTTCGTGAATACATCCAACTCTTGGATAATGATCAATCATGCTTTATTCTCAATCAAAATTTTTCCTCAAAGAAGCTTCATGTCATTTGATGGTAATCCATCTTGGAGGAACATCCTTCTTTGAAACTAAGAGGATGCGACATGGTAGATGGTCCTTAAAACCACATTTAACACTTTGGAAGGACCCCATACATTTAGACTTGAAATATTGACTAGAAAGCCACCATTAGTTTGAAGTTGAGAGACCAATTGGAAATACCCATCCATTCAGGGTTGATAGATTGAGTGGAAATATTGGTTGTGTAGGGACAATTGTCTTTGTGTTTAATCTTGAAACTATAGTATTAAGTTGTATCAATGATGGATTTATTGTCTTAAGTTGTATCAATGATAGATAGGGTGGTGCACCTTGCACCACTAGCGTGGATCCCAGTGCTAACTTCCCATCCCACTCAGTTCAGTCTCACAGGTCTGAACGTCGACCTTGACAACGTGCTAGTCATTTTATCGACAAGCCACAAGAGGGGCACCATAGTTGGTTCATGTTGTATGCCCTTCAGAACAACAAGTCCCCATCACTAGACTTAGCCATTTATGAGACAAAGAAGTCATATGAGCCTGAATAGGCAAACAATGGGTGGGATCCCATCATCACTGATCCTAAGCCAGCTATTGACAGATAGGGACCAAACAAAGACAACAGTCTGCATGATACAGGCATGATCCATACTAACACATGATATTGTGTGGGCCAGCTGGTCCTTGCCTTAAAGTTGTGATACTCAGACTTAATTTTGATGTGCTCGTTATTTAGCATTCCTTAAATTTTTTCTTATGCTTTTAAAGCTTATTATCTAACTATGTGTTATTATCTCATGGAATCTGCATAACGCATTCCAGGTTTTGTATGATTACTAAAAACAAAGGTATCTCTTTTTTAGTCTCATGTTGTACAGGAATTGGCAAAAATGTATTTTCAGATATTACGGATTTATCTTGAAAAAATTGAATTGGAGCATGAATTGCCATCAAATACAAAATCTCCTTTTTTTTCCACGAAAAATTACAAATAAGGCCACGTTGACAAAATCACATTTTGATCCTACTGGTTCAGACTTTAACTCAAGTGCAGCTCTTGCTATAGGTGGAAATGATGCTAACCTGTCTAATACCTCTCTGTGTGATGATATGAAGGTAAGAAACACTGGGTGTGTATATTCAAATGACATTGCATATTAAGGGAATAACAATGATGATGGTAATAGTTCAGTAGTTGACAACAAAATTGAGAAATCAGAGAAATTTATAGGTTTAAATATTGATAGTCCATTCGATGTTTATGGTTTCAGATCTTAAAATATTCCAGTGGAATTGTTTTTTAATTTCGTCGTGTTTGTGTGGAGTGCATATTAACTCATTAGGAAATTGTGACCATTGTTGATTCGAAAGATGGCTAGGGTGTGGAAATCTATTGTTATAAAACTCATTGTTGTGGTATGGATCTTCCTTATACGATGATGATAAAATGTACTGATGTGGTATGGAACACTTATGTACTATATACCTTGAGAGAGAATATAAGAGTTTCACACCTTCATCTTCTGGATAATAGGGTTGTGTCCCCACCTTGATTGTACACCTTGGTACTATGGGTAAAAGCGTTATTATCCCACCTTGATTGACACACCTTGGTCTTGTTGGTGTAGGGGTTTTTTTCCACTTTGTCATGACCTTCTTGTTGACTCTTGATCTTATGTTGACCCTTGATTGGTCCTTATGATAGTGCCCCCTCATAGTGTGGTACCTTAACCCTTTTTTTATGTTTGTTATGGGTGTGACCTTATAGCAGCCCCACATAACTCATAGCATGGTCAAGCAATTTCAGACAGGTCTCGGTTTAGTCCATCCATCCTCAAGAAGGTCAGGGTCTAGTTCAAGCAAACCGAAGATGGTCATTGTTCATTTCAAGAAGCACCAAGAAGTCACAACCCAAATTAGGAGGTCACAGTTCATACGTGAGTGGACTAATATTTTTGTTGCATTGTTTGAGCATGCTAGGCTATAATAAATCCATGGGATTTGTATGGGATACAAACTAAGCTCAGGTTTGTGTGTGGAATGTCATCATTACCTGATATTTTATGGATTGTTGTTTCTTGGTATGTTGCTCCAATAATTGGGGTTTCCTTACAGTTCATTTCAAGTATACCTAAACACTCAAACAATGCAACAGATATCTTAGTCCACTAAAACATGGTTATGGTTTCTTCTAGCAGCCCCAAACAACTCACAACCTGCTCAATAAATCCATGGGATTTGTATGGGATACAAACTGAGCTCTGGTTTGTGTATGGAATGTCATCATTACCTGATATTTTATGGACTATTGTTTCTTGGAACAGGGTAAACTACTGGATTTGGTACTTCCCACCATCAATCGAGCCAACCTTGCTTAAAAGGTCTCGTCAATATCACCAACTAGGTTTCAATCTATTGATCTTGTAATCAACCAAGGCCTCATCTATACATCCTTCTAGTCTTTGGGCCTTTCCAGTGAACGAGGTAGTCTATGGGTAGTCTCGGAAACCAAACCCCAATGCTCCCCCTCTCACGCTACTTCTACACACTCCACTCGCGTTGCTTCTCCCCCCTTTTTTATAATAAATCCCCATAAATATTACATTTTTTAACCCATAAAATAAACCCCTCAACCCTAAATATTACCTCAATATAATGTTTTTTTTTATAATTATTAATCCCCCAATATGAACGGGCGTGATATGGTATTGGTCCGTTAGTGACACCCCCATGGTTTAATACTTAAGTGGACTAATATCTCTATTGCAATGTTTGAGTGTGCTAAGTTGTGAGAAATCCATGGGAGTTGTATGGGCTACAAACTGAGCTAGTTTGTGTGTGGAATGTCATCATTACCTGATATTTTATGGACTGTTGTTTCTGGGTCTACTGCTCCAGAAATTGGGCTTTCCTTATGATTCACTTCAAGCAGACCAAAACACTCAAACAATGCAACAGAGATCTTATTCCACTCAAACAAGGTTATGGTTTCTTTTAGCAACCCCAAAAAACACATAACCTGCTCAAGAAATCCATGGGCTTTGTATGGGATACAAACTGAGCTATGGTTTGTGTCTAGAATGTCATCATTACCTAATATTTTATGGATTGTTGTTTCTTGGTCTGCTGCTTCAGTGATTGGGGATCCCTTGCCTGTAGACTGGGTTTCCTTGACTGCTACTATAGTTGAATAAACCTACACTAATTGAATTTATTCTCTCTCTCAGGTATTCTCGTTGTTCATGTAGTGACTTGTCTCTTAATAGACAAGATTTGATCTAAAAAAATATTACTTAGTAATATGAAGGTTTCAACTCTCCTTGTGGGTTATATTATTTGTTTTCTTATACTTTGAATTAGATTTACTATTGTTGTTATTTATTGTCTTTGTATGATTTTCACCTCTAACTAGACAAGGTAAGTTTAAAGCGTAGTTTTAATCTCTTTCAACTTTTACACTCCCGAATGTGGACCTTCGAAAGTGTTAAAGTTGAAAGAGATGAAAATTATGCGTTAAAATTATCTTGTCTAGTTACAGTGATACTATTTTGTTTCTAGTACTATTTTTTCATGGTTTGTCATGCTTTATGTTTTTTTTCTTATCATATATCTACTACTAAGTTTAAATATCAAAATTTGGTTGGTAGTTTCCAAAAGTTGCAGTTGCATTGATACCTATTTGTTAGGTTTTTGGGATCCATCTCTCTAACTATTCGATATACTTTAAGTACAGGAGAAGGTTTCTTATTTAGATGTTAATTTGGCATTAAAATTATCTTGTCTACTTACAACGATACTATTTTTTTTCTAGTACTATTTTGTCATGGTTTGTCATGGTTTGTCATGGTTTGTCTGTTAGAGATGGTTTGTCATGCTTTATGTATTTTTTCTTATCAGATATCTGCTGCTAAGTTTAAATATCAAAATTTGGTTGGAAGTTTCCAAAATTTGTAGTTGCATTGATTCCTAATTTGTTAGGTTTTTGGGATCCACCTCTCTAACTGTTCGACAGACTTTAAGTACAGGAGAAGGTATTTTTGTTTAGATGTTAATTTCATGTGCTTTTTTTCTGCTGCTAAATCCCCATGAGCATTTTAGAATCCTTTTCTTTGAGAAATTATAATAGGGAATAGTTGATGGGAATTCCCAAATGGTGATGATAAAACTCATTGTTGTGGTATGGACCTTCCTTATACAGTGATGATTTAACATATTATTATGGTATGGAACACTTACGGACTATATACATTAAGAGAGAATATAACAGTTTGACACCTTCATATTCTAGGTAAAAGGGTTGTGTCCCCACCTTGACGGTACACCTTGGTCCTATGGGCAAAAGGGTTATTATCCCACCTTGATTGCACACCTTAGTTTTGTTGGTGTAGTGGTTGTTTTCTCACTTTTCCATGACCCCTCTTGTTGACTCTTGATCTTATGTTGACCTTTTTTGGTCCTTATGCTAGCGCCCCCTCATAGTATGGTACCTTAACCCTTTTGTTATGGTTGTTATAGGTGTGACCTCCTAACATCCTGAAACAACTCATATCCTGCTCAATCAAGTTTAGGCAGGTCATGGTTTAGTCCATCCATCCCCAAGAAGGTCACAGTTCAGTTCAAGTAGACAGAAGAAGGCCACTGTTCATTTCACGAAGCACCAAGAAGGTCACAACCAGGATTAGGATGTCACGGTTCAGACTTGAGTGGACTAATATCTTTGTTGCATTGTTTGAGTGTGCTAATCTGCAAGAAATCCATGGGATTTTTATGGGATATAAACTAATCCTTGGTTTGTTTGTGGAATATCATCTTTACCTATTATTTTATGGACTGTTGTTTCTTGGTCTGTTGCTCCAATAATTGGGGTTTCCTTTCTTATCAATTGGTTTAACTTGACTGCTACTATAGTTGACTAAACCTACAATAATTGAATTTATTCTCTCTCTCTGAGATATGTCCTTTGTTCGTGTAGTGACTTGTCTCTTAATAGACACAATTTGATCTGAAAAAATATTGATGAGTATAAGGAAGGTTTCAAATCTCCTAGTGGGTTATTTTATTTGTTTTATTTGTACTTTGAGTTAGATTTACTACTTTTGTTATTTATTGTCTTTATATCCTTTCAAGCTTTAACACGGGGACCTTGGGGAGTGTTAAAGATGAAAGAGATGAAAATAATGCTTTAAACTTATATTGTCTAGTTACAACGATACTATTTTGTTTCTAGTATTGTTTTGTCATCGTTTTTCATGGTTTATGTCTATTTGAGATGGGTTGTCATGGTTTATGTCCTTTTTTTATCAGATATCAGCTGTTAAGTTTAAATATCAAAAACTGGTTGGCAGTTTCCAAAATTTGCAGTTGCATTGATGCCTATTTGTTAGGTTTTTGGGATCCATCTCTCTATGTCAAGAAACATTATCACCTGATGTTGTTTAAACAGGCATGCCAAAACTGCTCCGAGATGGAAAATTTTCCATGGATAAAGGACAATCACAGGGATGTAAGGAGTCATATGTTAAGAAACTCTCAGGCTATATTATTTTATCCCTTGTTGAAGCATTACATAAGGTCAGAAGACAAGATCTCATTTTATAAATTTAACTTTTCATTATTTATGTATTCAACAAATAAATGAGTTTTGTAGGATTTATTGATGCTTTTCTCTTGGTGGCTAAAAAGATCCAATATGTGAAATTTTTTTTTACTATTGGATCAAAACATGCCCACTAGTTGTAGAAATTTTGGAACATCTATGAATATCTGGTAATCACAAGACAAAGAGTTGTACCATATTCATATTGTGATAACAAAGAGTTGTACCATTGCTATCCTAGATTATCTTATTGCATACATGATTTTTAGAACTGGTTTTCAAGTCTTTTGAACAAGTTTCATGGTTGTTTTAACATTTGATATGTTGATATTGGAACATCAAGGCTATTGAGGCATGCCTTAGATGAAGCTTTGAATCTTAGGTGTATTTTTATGTTTCAACTGTTAATGAATCTAATTTTCTGATATGTATACTTCATTAGATCATGCCCTAAGGTTTTTTGCAACGATCTAGTGTTGAATTGTTTTGCGGTATTTATCTACTTGAACTTGGATAGACTAGTGGTGGACAAATTTGAAATGTTTGTAGGTGTAGGTGTATTTCTTAATACTCTTGTTTAGCTTGAAGGCTAAAGTTCTATGTGATAAATTTGTGACCTCATATAATTCAATTGGAAGTTTCAGATTGGAGATAATCAAAATTTCTACAGTGGTGTGGTAGGAAGTTGTAGTGAGTCAACCAATTGTTTAAAAATCATGTTCTTTCGGCTGTCATTGTCCATGATCAACTGTGACATGACTTTTTATTTGATCTGGAAATTGTGAGTGAAGAGTGCCTTCTTGTTAGAATAGTCTTTCTCCATGAAATCCAGATAACCAAAAGTGAACCCGTTGAATCCTTTAAACGATTGTTATCTCTTTTGTGAATCTCATAATAAACAAGGCAATGAAAGAAGTGTTGATCTTGTATGTGTTTAGACTACCAATAGAAATGTCAATAATCTCCAGAAAATAACGAGCCTCTACAAACCAACAAGGTTGTTTGATTGACTGGTTCAAGGAAGCTAAACTCTCAGAGTAACAGAGGAATACAAAATGGTTTTTGTCACAGGTTGAGGGAGTGTTTGCCAAGTTCTCAAAACCTCTTGAAGAGAAGATACCTGGTACTATTTCAAAGGCCTTCTAAATATCAACAAAACAATAGTAGAGTTTGGAGGATATCTGTCTAACCTCCTCAATAACATCTTGGAGGTTGAATATGTGATATGTGATCTATTGTGTGATAGCCTTTACTAAAACTAGCCTGCCCTATGGCCCTAAATACTTGGTTTTTGAGTCAACTGGAAATTTATATATCATTTGTTGTAGAATATAATTTCACAAAGGTGTGTCCAACCATGGTGGTCTTGTAGTTGTTTGGGTAAGAGTTGTCCCTAGGTTTAAGGATAGGATGGATGATCTGTTGGGACCAAGATACATGAAACAAGAGAAAACAACTTAATTGAAGAGTAGCAATGGGGTGCACCATGGAATGATGCCATACTTATGGGATTCATATTGAAGGACCTCTAGGTTAGTGGCTTTACTAGTGCAGAGTTTCGATTAACACTTCTGATAAGAAGTGGCAATCATGGGAGGTTGTCTAGGAATGCGATATAGAGAAGATGCATGAGTGAAATGTCCAAGATGCAAATGCAAATGTTCAAGCTATTAGCCAAAATTTAGGAAGATAGGATAAATGGTCCCAAGTGAATGCCATGATGTTGAAGGTTGATAAATATGGATACAAAGTTTGGAGGATTATTGATTACCATTAGTGTTGTACATAATTATCAGGCATTGATGCCAAGAGAGTTCATATGATTGGTTAGGACACTGAGAGAAGTCCCATGTGTAACTAATCGTGACACCAAAAAATGATCAAATTGAAGAAGTAGAGAAGAAGAAGAGTCTAAAAGTTTGGATGTTATTTTTTTAATGTTTCAGATATGTTTTGTATGAGATAAATTTGGTATTGAATGTAAAGTGAACTTTGAAGGGTTTCTGAGAGGGAGGGTGTAATTATAGTAGGAAAGTTGGTGAGATAGTAAAAAAGATAAATAATATTTTTTATTAAATAATGATGCTTAATATTTTAATAGAAAAATAGTAGCATCTTAACTTTGAAATGATACAGTTTTAACTTTTAAACGATATCGTTTTAATATCAAATAGTGATATTTTATATGATTACATATTATTGTTTATCACTACTCATATTTATATATTACAATGTTCATATTTAAATATTATTGATTTACTACATTTAATAGTATATTTGTTGAACTCAAACATCAACAGCATGTTAAAGTTAGTGCAGCTGCGAAACCCGTTCTCAGGGAGGATGGTACCCTAGTTAGTTTAGTTAACTAGGGTAGAGTGAGACCCTAGAAGGTATCCTAGGTCCCCCAATAGTCTCCTGGGTTTTTATTCTATGACCAAGAAGGTTAATACCATGGAAAATCCCCTAGCAAGTGGCTAGCGCCCATATATGCCTCTAGGGTATTCTGGTCTGGTACCATGTCACGTCCCCGTCCCTCAGCTGGCGAAGCGGATGCGACGAACGTCAAAACACAGCCGGGAAAATCGCCCCATGAACATAAACAAATGAAATCAATGCTGGAATTAAGCATACACAGATGCATTTATCTTCGATCATACAACGGAAGTACACATATTCATACACCAGCATTTAACATCATTATAAATTGCAGAGGTGAAGTAATAGCAGCACTTATCTTTCGATTAAGAACTTGCCCGCAACCAGCTACGTCGCTGCAATGTTCCACCCAACCATAGGCCAGCTTGCTCATCAATCTCTCAGCCATGCTGCCACCCCCGAGATGGGCATGATTCCTCAAGTACTAAGGGGACAATTGCAGGCTTGCACATAGCCAAGGGGGAACAAAACAGTAGGCAAGCACCGTTGGGTTTATCAGGTTGTCCACAAATCAGCCAAGCCAACGCAGACCCAAAAGCCAACCACTGCACACACGCAGCAACAATATCTTCACAGCTCCCGTGAAGAGACAAAGGCAACCAGGGATAATCCCAAACAGAAGATGAGGACGGCTCAAGTCCACAGGGAAACACGGAGTTGTTCTTGGCCCTATCGTGGCCAAAACAACTCAGCAACAACAGCCCAATTTCACAATGAAAACGATGGAAACTATGCACAGTCCAAAACGGGGAAAACTCAGCCGATATATTGGGAATCCATAGTGGCCCAAAACGAATTTGAGCACCACATCCCACAACACATGGGTGAAACCAACAGCACCCCAAATCGTGGGTGAAATCCACAGTTCGTCCAAGGCAATTGAGCCACGGGAAGACTCACACAAGCCATGCTGGAAACAAATTTGCAGACTCCCAGCCTGGGCGTGGGTATTAATCAACGTCGAACCCACAATTCGACCCATGGGGAAAGGATTCAGCCACTCCATTCACCAATCCGCAGAGGAAAACGACGTGGGTAAAACCCATGAAATTCCTATGCGTGAAAATGAGAAACGGGAGGGAAATTCTCTACGTGAGAATGCACAGCAGTCGGGAGGACGCGAATTGCAAGTGCCTGAGCGTTTAGAAACTCGTGAAGAGGAAGAAAATGCCTGCGTGAGACCAAAACCGCCCAGGGCCTATGCGTGAGGAGCCAACAGACCCAAAATCGTGGTGAGAGTGAACTGGCCAGGGAATAGTGCATGAGGGAGAAGAATGGGCAGACGTGGGTGAAGTGGACATGTGGGCAAAGGACTGACAGTCCTGCCACACCCACCAACAAAGGAAATAACTACCTCAACCACCAGCTGAATCATTAAAGAGGTTGGAAGAGGTTGGGTGAGACAAGGAAAACAAAACAAAGGTGGCAAAACATGGGTTTTTCCCCCATAACCAAGGTTTGACATCCCCCACCCCTTATCCTTTGGAACCATGCCCTTTTCATTCAACGTTGCACTACCGTAGCTGGTTGTGGTTTTAGTTTTATTTGATGTGCGTGTTTACATGATGCCGAATTATAATGTGCCTTATAGCACGACATATCACCGACAATTATCCCCATTGCCGAAACATACACAACCAAATCGATGGTGGGGCTTTTTCCTTGAGCTCCTCACCACGATTTATTACAATATATACATCATGCAAATGGGGTCAAAACCGGGGACATTACATTCCCCTCCCCCTTGGAATAACACCGTCCTCGGTGTTCCATTACATATATACAATACATATACAATTGCACATCAAAATTCAAAATTGCAGATCTATCCCACGTTCAATCATTTACTTGGAACATTCAAGACCAAGCCTCTCAGCTTCCATGGACTTTTCCTGTTGGTTCTCAGCTTCTTGCTGATCCCAAAGTTTAGGAACTTGCGGCTATTTCCCTCATCATGTTCCCTCATCGGACAGTCCCGGCGTAAATGATGTCTTTCGCATCTCCAGCATCTCACTGGCTGCTTCATCTTTACCTGCTCAATTTCCTTTGAGTCTTCATGCCTGGACCGTTTCTTATCGGGTCGCTTGGACAATTGCCCCAGTGCTGTTCCACCTTCCTTTCCTTTGCCGATTGCTCCCAGAAGGCTTTTCACCTCCCTTTGCAAACTAATAGAGTCTTGCAAAATCTGGTGGTTCATTTCACTCTGCCTTTTCTGTATCCTGAGCCTCTCCCCAAGATTCTCTTGGGTCTTTGCAATCACTTGAAGGAGACTTCCAGCCAATTCCAACAACTTTTGATCTACTGCCATAATCAACGTGCACCACCTGGTTTCACTTTTCTCACCTGTGAAATGCACCATTGAAATTCTATCAGACCAAGCATAATATAGATATCAAAATCAGTTAGTT